>SRSE01000149.1:0-268402 GCA_005024645.1 Planiliza haematocheilus | reverse complement strand
TATTGTAATGACTTGCCAAAGCAGCAGATTAGTTTGTTCTTCTCTGAGTATACTGATTACACTGCGTGTCCTAAATATGCTGAGAAACTTTCGTAAGGACTTGATTTAATTCAATTCAGTTTTATTTATATAGCATTAATAAATCATCTCAACACCCGGCCTGAAACCCCCAGAGCAAGCCTGAAGGCGACGGTGGCAAGGAAAAACTCCCTTTTAACGGGAAGAAACCTTGAGCAGAACCCAGCTATGGAGGGACCCATCTGCCTAAGGCCGGCCAGGTAGAGACAGAGAAAGAGAGAAAAGAGAACAGCAGGAGAAAGCAGATAAATATACATCTGACTAAAGAGCACATGTGGAATCTGGTGATACAACAACCTTTGAACAATATGTCTGTGAAGGAAACTGGACTTGTAAAGTTTTTTGAGAAGACGTTTCACCATGCGTCATCTGAGTAGCTTCTTCAGTTCTAGGGGACTGGTGGGAAGTTTGAGGTTTAAACAGGAAACTCCTATTGAAACTTGCTTGTTGTGTAAACAACCAGAAACCGGTGCAGCTAATTTGCATCAACAGTTAGATATCTCCCTGACATTAGAGCACCATTCCCTATGAATGGAGCTCTAACGTCCCCTGTCTGTCAGAAGCTCCAGTTTCAAGGTGTGAACGGGGTTAAAACTTCTTGGGGACAGAAGTTAAAACTGATCATAAATCAATGGTAGACCAAATCTGAGTCCACCTCCTCTGTTCAGTGAAGGTTTTTCCAGTCTGACATAGATGGCTTCCTTTACTCCTCTTTCAAACCATCTGTCTTCTCTGGCGAAGATCTGGACGTTGTTGTCTTTAAGGGAGTGTCCTTTGTCTTTCGGGCGCCGGTGGACTGCTGAATCATTTCCTAATGAGCTGGCTCTCCTGTGGTGTTACATGCATTTATGGATGGGTTGTTTGGTTTCTCCAATGTATAAGTCTGTACACTCCTCACTGCTGTGAACAGCATACACCACATTATTCTGTTTCTGTGGTGTTTTGTCTTTAGGGTGGACCAGGTTTTGCCCAAGTACATTCCATGGTTTTAAAACAAACTGATTTGAGGTGTTACCTGAAATTTTCCCGAGTTTCTTAGACACTCAGCCACATAGGCAGTGACGATGTTCTTCCTTTGGTTGTACTCCTCTATCCTTTTTAGGTATCTTCTTGAGTCTTTGACAAAGGCCCAGTTGGGATATCCGCATGTCTTGAGTGTTCGTTTGATGTGTTTCTGATCCTTCTCCTTGTCATCTAGTCTTGTGGGTACCATCTGTGCTCTGTGCTGAGGGTTCTGATGACCCCTAGTTGTGCTTCACGGGGTGATGGAATCAGAGAATTGGTGCTGACATGCATGCACATTCCTATCACCCCCTGGAACACAAACTAGGGGTCATCAGAACCTGTCAGGAAGAGCACAGACGGTACCCACAAGACTAGATGACAAGGAGAAGGAGCAGAAACACATCAAACGAACACTCAAGACATGCGGATATTCCCAACTGGGCCTTTGTCAAAGACTCAAGAATATACCTAAAAAGGACAGAGAGGAGGAGAGCAACAAAAGGAAGAACATCGTCACTGCCTATGTGGCTGGGGTACTGGAGAAACTCAGGAGAATTTTCAGGCAACACCGCAATCCAGTTTGTTTTAAAACCATGGAATGTACTTGGGCAAACCTGGTCCACCCCAAGACAAAACACCAGGCAGAAACAGAGTAATGTGGTGTATGCTGTTCACAGCATGAGGAGTGTACAGATTTACACATTGGGTAACCAAACAACCATCCATAACGCATGTAACACCACAGGAGAGCCAGCTTATTAGGAAACGATTCAGCAGTCCACCGACACCCAAAGGACAAAGGACACTCCCTTGAAGACAACAACATTCAGATCTTCGTCAGAGAAGACAGATGGTTTGAAAGAAGAGTAAAGAAAGTCATCTATGTCAGACTGGAAAAAACCTTCTCTGAACAGAGGAGGTGGACTGAGATTTAGTCTGCCAGTGATTTACAAAACAATATTAACTTCTGTCCCCAAGAAGTTGAACCCCATTCACACCTTGCACTGGAGCTTCTGACAGACAAGGGTCGTTACAGCTCCATTCATAGGGAATGGTGCTCTAACGTCAAGTAAATATCTAATTGTTAATGAAAATTAGCTGCACCGGTTTCTGGTTTGTTTACACAACAAGCACGTTTCAGTAGGAGCTTCCTATTTAAACCTCAAACTTCCCACCAGTCTCCTAAAACTGAAGAAGCTATTCAGATGAGTTGTGAAACGTCTTCTTAAAAAACTTTACAAGTCATTAAGGGTCGTGCAAGTCTATCGCAGGGCTAGCAGGAAGACAGACAACCATTCACACTACCATGCACACCTACGGCCAATTTAAGAATCACCAATTAACCTAACCTATTAATTAACCTAACCAGCAAGTCTTTGGACAGTGGGAGGAAGCCGGAGTACCCTGTGAGAACCCATACAGAGAGACAGACAACCATTCACACTCACACCTACGGCCAATTTAGAATCACCAATGAACCTAACAAGCATGTGTTTGGACGGTGGGAGGAAGCCGGAGTACCCGGTGAGAACCCACACAGACACAGGGAGAACATGCAAACCACACAGATTTGAACCTGTGACGTTCTCACTGGCATCAGTGCTAACCACTTCGCCACTGTGCTGCCCAATAATTTACATTGCATAAGCCTTTTAACAGGAAGAAACCGTCCGACAGAACCTGGCTCTAGATGAACGGCTGGTTGGTGTGAGAAAATGGGGAAGGAGAAAAGGACTGAGTAAGATAGAAGAAGAGATAGAAGAAGAGATATACACAAGTTGAAATCAAGTTGTTCAGCAGCAGCAGCAGAAGAGTCTTCTCCACAGAGGTATTTTGGTCTTCTTTCTGCTTTGGACGGAATCCTCACTTGGTAAACCTACGGTTAACGGCTCGATATCTCTTCTTGTCCGTTTGAACTTTGTCTTTACCGCATGGCCACGTCCTGTGAGGAAGGTCTTCATAGTTGAAATAACTCCACGCAAGGTTCTCTTGGACCGTTCTCTGTTGATTTTAGCGGCTTTTGTGTTCAGAGTTGGGAAAGCGTTGATCTCAGCGATGACCTCTTTTACTATGGCCTCTGTGAACTCTGGTTTAACTTTGACAGGGATGTCCCCTCCAGTGACATCACAGAAAGCCTGACTGATGCAGCTTTCCACACTATTGTAAATGTCATAGTTGAAAAACTCCATCAGATGTTCAGAGGACATCGGAACCATCATGTTGGTGCCGCCAGAGGATGTGGATGTTTTACACATGAAGACTGTGATGATTTCAAGGACAGAGTCTCTGATTAAAGTCATCACATCTGTACACATTTGCAGCAGCTTCTCCTTCACATCATGATTGTACACGCCTTCGCTTAATTCTCGCCATTGCCTAAAAACATCAGAAGTGAATGAAATAGTTAGTCACAGGAACAATACACATATACTATGAATAATGTGATAATATTCGATGAGTTAAGATACTTACTCTTCACTGAGGGCCTGGAAGAATCCACTTATTATCCCAGAACAGGTGGATAGGTTGGTGGAAGGATGCCTTCGTTGTGCTCTTAATTCATCTTCATCCTCAGAAAGCCCAGCGCTTCCATCCTCTTCGAAAGCTACTCTTCTGGATTTTTTCTCAGGCAATCTGGGGGAGCTGCTGACAACATCAGGGGCGGTCTCCCCCCCCGCATAGACAGCAGCATCGCTCAGAACTTGGTCACTTCTGGTTTCATCCTGGTCTTCCTGGTAAACTGGGACAAGTCTATCCTCATCAAAATGTTCCTCACCAGATGTTTTCTCAGACCATTTGGAAAAGTCGCCCGCCACATTGAACACGGTCTCCTCGCACTCAATGTCCTGATCTTGTTCCGTTTCATCCTTGAAATCCTGGACCTGTTCAGTGGAGGACTTCTTCTCCTCCTCCTCCATCTTGGCAGCAGTTGTTGGAACCTGAACATTTCTGGTCAGGTCCTGTAAATCCTGGTCTGTATCTTCATCTACCTCCAGGGTCAACACAGTGCAACCATCTTTTTCAGGACGAGACGTTATATCCAGGGCGCAAGAGGAGCTTTCTGACAGGTCAGGATTTGGCTGCTCCACTTCAGCGACAGCAACAGTCTTATCCTCCAAATTCTGGTCTGCAACCGATTCATTAACTCGCTCAGAAAAGAGAGGATTTTCGCCATCTTCCAAAGTTCCTGAGTCCTTTGAAATTTCAGCTGTCTTATCATCATTGGACTCTTTGCTAAGAAGTTTCTTCAGTCCCTTCTTCATTTGTTCAACACACTTGTCAAACTTTCCACTTTTCGTCTCATCTCGGAGACTAGAGGTGTCTTCAGACACCTGAGAAGAGTTGTCCCCCAGATAGGAGATGGGCTCCTTCACCTCACTGATGGCAGCGGTGCTCACAGTTTCCCCACCCCCTGGCCCATTCTGGACATTATCACTTGGGGCACTTGACACCTCTTTGCACCTCATTTGTGACTCTGGAGACGACTTTTTGCCAAACAGTGATTGAAATGCAAGCTTCATTTGTGTAAACACTGTTTTGCTAGAAGCCGTGGTGTCTACAGACTTGGGTGACAAGTTCACAGATGCCTCTGATGACATTTCTTTTTCATCAGTGTCCTCTTCTTTGTTTTTCAGCTCCACCGAAAGCACATTGCTTCCATCCTTCTGAGAAGGTTCTGAAGGTACACTGACCTCCATGACCATTGACAGAGGGGTGGCACTCTTTTCACTTCTGACCAGTGTTCTGCCAGCCTTCTCAGTCTTTTTGGTTTCCGCAACCTTTGGTTTGGTCGAGGAGGAGCGCAGTGGCCTCGCTGCCTTCTGTGTCTGTTTGGGTGCCGCAACGTTCGGTTTGGTCGAAGGGGAGTCCAGTGGCCTCGCTGCCTTCTTTCTCTTTTTGGTTGCTCTAACCTTTGTTTGGTCGAGGAGGAGCACAGTGGTCTCGCTGCCTTCTTTCTCTTTTTGGTTGCTCTAACCTTTTGTTTGGTCGAGGAGGAGCACAGTGGCCTCGCTGCCTTCATTTTTATTTTGGTTGCTATAACCTTTTGTTTGATCGAGGAGGAGCTCAGTGGCCTCGCTGCCTTCTTTTTATTGTGGTTGCCGTAACCTTTGGTTTGGTCGAGGAGGAGCGCAGTGGCCTCGCTGCCTTCTTTGTCTTTTTGGTTTCCGCAACGTTTGGTTTGGTCGAGGAGTCCAGTGGCCTCGCTGCCTTCTTTTTTATTGTGGTTGCCGTAACCTTTGGTTTGGTCGAGGAGGAGCGCAGTGGCCTCGCTGCCTTCTTTGTCTTTTGGTTGCCGTAACCTTTGGTTTGGTCGAGGAGGAGCGCAGTGGCCTCGCTGCCTTCTTTGTCTTTTTGGTTGCCGTAACCTTTGGTTTGGTCAAGGAGTCCAATGGCCTCGCTGCCTTCTTTGTCTTTTTGGTTGCCGTAACCTTTGGTTTGGTCGAGGAGGAGCGCAGTGGCCTCGCTGCCTTCTTTGTCTTTTTGGTTTCCGCAACGTTTGGTTTGGTCGAGGAGTCCAGTGGCCTCGCTGCCTTCTTTGTCTTTTTGGTTGCCGTAACCTTTGGTTTGGTCAAGGAGTCCAATGGCCTCGCTGCCTTCTGTGTCGTTTTAGGTACCCGCAACGTTTGGTTTGGTCGAAGGGGAGTCCAGTGGCCTCGCTGCCTTCTGTGTGGTTTTGGTTTCCGCAACAATTGGTTTGGTCCAGGAGGAGTCCAGTGGCCTCGCTGCCTTCTGTGTCGTTTTAGGTACCGCAACGTTTAGTTTGGTCGAGGAGGAGTCCAATGGCCTCGCTGCCTTCTGTGTCGTTTTGGTTTCCGCAACGTTTGGTTTGGTCGAGGAAGAGTCCAGTGGCCTCGCTGCCTTCTGTGTCGTTTTAGGTACCGCAACGTTTGGTTTGGTCGAGGAGGAGTCCAATGGCCTCGCTGCCTTCTGTGTCATTTTGAGTACCGCAACGTTTGGTTTGGTCGAGGAGGAGTCCGGTGGCCACGCTACCTTCTCTGTCATTTTGAGTACCGCAACGTTTGGTTTGGTCGAGGAGGAGTCCGGTGGCCTCGCAGCCTTCTCAGTCGTTTTGGTTTCCGCAACGTTTGCTTTGGTCGAAGGGGAGTCCAGTGGCCTCGCTGCCTTCTGTGTCGTTTTAGGTACTGCAACGTTTGGTTTGGTCGAGGAGGAGTCCAATGGCCTCGCTGCCTTCTGTGTCGTTTTGGTTTCCGCAACGTTTGGTTTGGTCGAGGAGGAATCCAATGGCCACGCTGCCTTCTGTGTCGTTTTAGGTACTGCAACGTTTGGTTTGGTCGAGGAGGAGTCCAATGGCCTCGCTGCCTTCTGTGTCGTTTTGGTTTCCGCAACGTTTGGTTTGGTCGAGGAGGAGTCCAGTGGCCACGCTGCCTTCGGTGTCTGTTTGGCTGCCTTAACGTTTGGTTTGGTCGAGGAGGAGTCCGGTGGCCACGCTGCCTTCGGTGTCTGTTTGGCTGCCATAACGTTTGGTTTGGTCGAGGAGGAGTCCGGTGGCCACGCTGCCTTCTCTGTCATTTTGAGTACCGCAACGTTTGGTTTGGTCGAGGAGGAGTCCAGTGGCCTCGCTGCCTTCTCTGTCATTTTGAGTACCGCAACGTTTGGGTTGGTCGAGGAGGAGTCCAGTGGCCTCGCAGCCTTCTCAGTTGTTTTGGTTTCCGCAACGTTTGGTTTGGTCGAGGAGGAGTCCAGTGGCCTCGCTGCCTTCTCTGTCATTTTGAGTACCGCAACGTTTGGTTTGGTCGAGGAGGAGTCCAGCGGCCTCGCTGCCTTCTGTGTCGTTTTAGGTCCTGCAACGTTTGGTTTGGTCGTGGAGGAGTCCAGTGGCCTCGCTGCCTTCTGTGTCGTTTTGGGTCCTGCAACGTTTGGTTTGGTCGTGGAGGAGTCCAATGGCCACGCTGCCTTCTGTGTCGTTTTGGTTGCTGCAACGTTTGGTTTGGTCGTGGAGGAGTCCAGCGGCCTCGCTGCCTTCTGTGTCGTTTTAGGTCCTGCAACGTTTGGTTTGGTCGAGGAGGAGTCCGGTGGCCACGCTACCTTCTCTGTCTTTTTGAGTACCGCAGTGCCGCAGTGCCACGAGGAGGAGTCCAGTGGCATCTCTGCCTTCTCTGTCATTTTGAGTACCGCAATGTTTGGGTTGGTCGAGGAGGAGTCCGGTGGCCACGCTACCCTCTTTGTCATTTTGAGTACCGCAGTGCCGCAGTGCCACGAGGAGGAGTCCAGTGGCCTCACAGCCTTCTCGGTCGTTTTGGTTTCCGCAACGTTTGCTTTGGTCGAGGAGGAGTCTGGCATCACAGATGAGTTTCTGGGTAGAGTCATTTCATTGCTGTCATCGTCCCCATAGTACTCAGCAAACCTTTGACTCAATGCAATAAACATGTGGGTCTGGATTTTTTGCGTGTGCCATTTTGGCCTCCAGCTATCGGTTGACTGCCTCAGATCACTAATATTCCCAGAAGTCACCTCTAATATTTGTGAGACTGTGGTGCCAACGAAGCTCTCTTTTTTCATATCTCCATATTCTTCGCTTGTTTCTGTACCAATGCTCACCGTTATTGATTGCACGTTATCTTCTTTTGGTTTTGTCATGTTCTTTCTGTCCATTGTTGTGTGTGTTAATTTTAGTCTTTGGTTTTAAGCTTTCACAAATAACTGTCGTTTCGCTCAGATATTCACTTCGCCGCAGAATCTCAGTTCAGTGTGTAGAATAAGTCTATACTAAAATCTGAATTGAGACTGGAGCTAGTTAAAGGAACTCTCAAATGGAATGTCTTTGATGTTTCATGAGATCAAAGGACATAAGTTGACCACGCCCCCTGCCTTGTTGCTAGGCAACGTCTTCAAAGGAATACAATACTGACTGACATTCCATTTGAAATGCTGACCAGCCTCGTTGCTAGGCAACGCCTCTGTAATTATAAACACTTCCATCTATATTTATGTGCATTGATTTACAGTACTTCTGTTTTTATTAATTATAGATTTTATTCATAGATTAGAGATCAGATAGTACACAACAAAATGCATCTAACCTGAGGAGCAAATGGAAAAAAGGCTGAATTAACCTACAGGGCGGCCATCTTGGAACAGGGCCACTCGCTCCTACAGTGCATTACATCTATGGTGAAATGGTGTTTCTACAGAATAAAAGTCATCATAAATCGCTCAGTTGAAGTTCGGCATCTTTTCTTCTGTCAGAAGCTAGTCTGCTGATAACATTAAGTAGAATTTGTATTTGGGTAGTAAAACCATATTTTTCATCATAGCTAAATGTGTGACGTTTTTAACAGATCAGTACGTTTGGAAATCGGTCCAAAATTCAGCGAATAATTCTACTTTCCTTCGTATGTTCATGCACCGCTGCCTCTGCTCGCCCTGTACCAAGATGGCGGCGCTTTCGGTACGTCCCTCCACGGTCGATGCGGCGCTATCTCCCATGAGCCCTTGCGCGAAGTATGGGCGAGACTTCCTGTATGAACCGGAAGCGGCGTATGTCAGTGTCTCGCTATCACAGCTCAAACAAGACGACGTTACAATCCCGCTGCCGTATAATATAGAGAGGGAGGGAGGATGGCATGAAGAAGTGGCCTAAAATAACATACAGTAGCATCGTTAGCTAGTTTATTAGCTCTGCCGCTTCGGACGGGGAGGTAAATGCGTGTTATTAGGCGTCGTTCAGCCGGCACTGGCATACGGCATGTGAACCGGACATGGCCCAGACGAGGCAAAGGCGGCACCGTCCGAGACAAGACAACGAGGTGAGTGAAACGCATCAGTGTTTATGTTTACGGCAGCGTGTGTTTTTTGAGACAATGCGTTGGCAATTTGGTTTACAAAGACAATTTCTGTCTCGAGTCGAGCGTGAATGGCGCTAACGTTTGGCTATGTGGGTTACCGTTAGCCTGAAAATGCTGCTCGGGAAAGGATGGACTGCTCTGTTTTGCTGCTAAACTTGCTTGTTCGTTTTGAATGAATGATATAGGTATGGGGTTACTGTGGCAACGGCAGAGACGCTTCAGTTCGGCACGTGTCACGCTAGCTTCCATGCTAACTGCTAACTCCCCGCCTGACAGCGCACTGGCAGTGTTTTTACCAGGGACTGAGGTGATGGAGCGAAAAGTAATGACGATAAAATTAATTATACTATTGATAAAATTAATTATACTATTTGTCCATTGGTCTGATTTAAATCTGACAAAAATGCAATTTCTGTCTGTCTGTCAGGACATTTACATCTTCACATTAACTACCCTCGCCAACACAGAACTGGTTTGTCACTATGCAGCCCCCCAACACTAAAACCTGGTACCACTGTTCTATACAGTCTGTGCCTGGTACAGTGTGTGTCATTGGGCTCAAATCAAATTACAATTAAATACCAAAACATACGGCACACAGCTTTAGCCTACATCAAAACATGTTGGAAACGTTTGTGTACATTGAACATCTCGTCACAGTTTAGTGTTTACGAAGCAGTCGCAGTTAATTACTTGGTCATATAGAAGTGTCTGCTAAATGCAATGTAATTATGACACACTAAAACTAAAATCGTGTAGTAACTCACACCAAAAACAAGGTCATTTACAATATCCGTATACGTGCACAGAGGTAAATGGTCCAGGTTTCTGTCATTCCGCTGCAGGGAGCTCGTTTGGATCTATATGTGTTTAATGTCTGAGAGCTTCTCCAAATAACGCTGTTTAGCGCTAGGTGTAGCTTGTCCCTGTAAGGTCCATTTTCTTTCGCCTTAACTTTATCCATTGCTTTACTTTCTTACCTTTTCTTACTGTATGTTTGTTTTCTTGTTTTTGAAGGTCACTCTGATCTGATATGTTCACCTCAGTCAGTTGTTGCCCAGCTGGGTGAGGATGTTATTCTTCCCTGTCGTCTTCATCCGTCCATCAGCGCCGTCTCTGAGACAGTGGAGTGGACGAAACCCGGTCTAGACCCAAACAGTGTCCATCTCCACCAACATGGACGACTGGTGTTTCAGAAACAAAATCCATCTCATTCTGATCGTACCCGGCTGTTTGTGGATGAACTGAAAAATGGAAACGTGTCCCTCAAGATATTCCAGGTGAAGTCCTCTGATGAAGGGGAGTACAGATGCACCATTACCACAATGAACAAGGAGGCTTCCATCAAACTCACTGTTGGTGAGTCAAGACATTTGGACTGAAACAGTGATAATCCCCCCAAGAACAATAAACTTTGCATTCAGATTATTGAAAATATTTCATTTTTTGTGTTTTTTTATGATAGATTTTGGATGCCATCACAAACACTGGCATATAAAGGGTTAAAATATTGAAAATAATCAAACACTTGGTATTTATGATTAGAACTGAAGTAGATTTATTGAAAATGAAAAAGCAGAACATATATAATATGCCATTTTTATAGCATTTTAAAACTTTTGTCCCCTAGTGGTAACAACGTGACTATTTTAAAATCAGGTATGAGGTTAAGTATTTAGAAATTGTTCCTATAAATACAGTTAAAGAATTGTTCAGAGTCCTACCATCATCAGTCCTTGTTGTCGTCTAAAGGCAGAGCCACAGAGTCAAATGTTCCTTCACTTGTGTGGTAGATCAGTGATTCTCAACCAGGGGTCCGCGGACCCCTAGTGGTCCGTGGTGTAATTGCAAGGGGTCCGTGAAACTAAAATATATTTTAAAGGATCCTATGACATTTATACAAAAAGTATTCTTTTATTCAAATGTGACTGAGATCTTAAGCTATCTAAACTGCAGTGGGTAACATGGCTTTTTTCCCCTCACCCGCTTGCATTGCTTAAGTTTCTGCATGATGCTGTTAATACAAACATAACAGGATCTGCATTCTTTTCAAATTAAGAGCCCCCTAGTGTTTCAGTAGGTATGCACCATTCATTTCTTAATATGCCTAATGCTTTTATTATGAAATATTTGCAGGAAGCTGATGTGGTAATGTTTCACTCACTTTTTCTTTTCAACAGTTCAGGAGCCAACAGGAGACAGGAGTTCTGGTGAGTGTGAATATTTGTTTTTTCATCTCACTTTGGGTCAAAATGTTTATTTCATTCATCACATATTTAATGTTTTATTTCGTGTCTATCACCAGATGAAAATTCCAAAGGACAGAGAGGAGATGACAAAGGTAAGAACAGAAACGTGCAGATGAAAGTAAGACAAAGAAAAGTTTTTGGACATGAGAGCTGGAAGTGGACGACTGATAAACCATCACAGTTTAAACAGGAGAAGTGACGATGACATAAAAAGGACTGAAAATTGACTCAAGATTCAAGATGTTGATGAACAGTACAGTTCCTCCAGTGTCCACTAGAGGCTGACTCCATCACCACAGACCTCCACTCATGGAGCTTCTAAGCTGATCATCAGCAACATCTTGTACGATAAGGATAGACTGCACATATGAAGAGATGAAATGTCTGACAGCTCAGTAAAACCAGAGGCAGCATGAAAATAGTTTTAAACTGGTCTTTATGTGTTTATCTGCTGTGGGATGTTAAAGACCAGTTTCTGCCTGACTTAGATAAATGAATACTTTGACTATTGCCTCTAGTTCTGACATTCAGTCCTGTGGATCCCTTTCTTCTTCAGTCAGATTCTGATAAAACCTGACATGCAGCTTTATCTGAGTACTCTCTCATCTAAACTTCACTGTTTGTTAACCAGGGACAAGACAAATAGAAGGAGAAAGACGAGAGAATCTGGAAGAGGGAATAGAACTACAAGGTAAATGTAACATCAGACATGGACAGCCATTGCTAACTGGTCACAGTTATTAAAAATTAAGAAACAGCAGCCTACCCAAATTATAATTTTATTAGAAGTGCTGATAAATAAAATGTATTATTACTGTTATTATTTAAAAAGGGAAAAATACAAAATATATACAAATGTGATTTTATACATCCAAACTCATGATTATTGTGAAACTACATTTTTTCCTCTTTAACTGTATCATCATAATTGACGACTGTTGCACCCCAATTGTCCCATGTGCATGTGGAGGAGATAGAGGAGGAGAAGCTGGAGAGGCAGAGGGAGATGTAAGAAAAGAGGCTCGAGGAGTTAGAGGTGCTGTGAAGCCGATTCAACCACTGGGTGGCGCTATGTAAATGAGCTCTGTTTACCACATATTCTATATATAAGTATACCATTGATGGTACCGAGTTGGAGTGACTAACAAGGTTACAACCAGTCAAACCAAAAAATGGAACATTTAACTTTAACTTAGAACTACTA
Organism: Planiliza haematocheilus; assembly: GCA_005024645.1. NCBI lineage: Eukaryota > Metazoa > Chordata > Actinopteri > Mugiliformes > Mugilidae > Planiliza > Planiliza haematocheilus. Next base: position 256,058 of record SRSE01000149.1, on the reverse strand, counting down.
GAGAACTGTAGAGAACAGAGAAGATTAGAGTTTTATTAAAAATACCTCTGAAATCAAAATTTCACCCTTGGTGTAGTCACTTTTAGAAGCTGTGACATCCATCTGCTCAAAATATGAGGTTTTTGTTATTAGTTACCGTTTTTTAATGTGGTTCCTTTTTTTGTTTTTTAAGTATGATCATTGAACCATTGAATCATCCTGTAGTGAGATTCAAGATGGCGCAAGGATGCCTAGTTGCTGGCCGTCTGTCTCTCTGCTCTGTGTTTGCTGTATGTCTAGTGTTTGTTTTGTGCTGTCAAGAAGTACCATCACTCCTTACCTACGATCGTCAAACCCTGCTAGAGATCGGATGCCTCTTTGATCAGTATAAACCTGACTTGGTGGTTAGCTGTCCTCCAATGCCTCGAGGAAACCCTGGCCTTCCTGAGGCGCCCTCCTCCTGACTTGTAGTTTCTTCAACTCACCTCGCACTACCGGCAAAGGATTGGCATCCATATTTAAATCCACCTTCAACTGCCGTCAGCCTTCAACTGTCAGCTACTCCAGCTTTGAGCTCCAACTCTTTGAGGTTCCGTCACGGTTCTCTGTGCGGTGGTCTACCGGCCACCAAAATTCAACAAAGACTTTGTCCAGGACTTTGTGGACTTTGTGTCGGGCCTCACTCTTACCTATGATCATTTCTTGATTGTCGGTGATTTTAATATTCATGTCTGCCCTTCTGCTCCTTCAGTGAGCTCAGTAATCCTGGACCACTTTGAGCCTGTCACACTGTCTCAGCTTACAGAAATAGTTGAGCATTTACGTCCTGCTAATTGCCAAACTGACAGCATCCCCTCTCGCCTGTTTAAAGAGGTATTTTACTCAGTTGAGTCTTTAATCTTGAAACTTATAAATTTATGTCTCAGCTCTGGATGTGTACCATCCTCTTGTAAACATGCCACAGTGGAGCCTCTTTTAAAAAAGAAAGGTTCTGATCCATCAGTTTTAGCTAATTTTAGGCCAAACTTCCTTTTATCTCCAAGGTCTTAGAGAGAGTTTTCTTAAACCAAGTCCAAGAATTTTAAAAAGTAGCTAATGTCTGTGAACTGTTTCTGTCTGGTTTTAGGCCTCTCCACAGCACTGAAACTGCTCTTTTAAAAGTTTTTAATGATCTCTTGCTAACCCTGGATTCTGGTAATTGTGCCATTTTAATACTACTTGATCTTACAGCAGCATTTGACACAGTGGACCATAAAATTCTTCTGTCGCGTTTAGAGCACTGTGTCGGCCTTAAAGGCACCGCTCTGAAATGGTTTCAATCATATTTGACAGACGGAACCTTTTCTGTACAAATGGGGCAGTTCTCCTCCTCAGTGGCCCCTTTGACTTGTGGAGTCCCCCAAGGCTCGGTTCTGGGTCCACTGCTGTTCTCTCTTTATATGTTACCCCTGGGCTCGATATTCAGGAAGCATGGCATTGCCTTCCACTGCTTTGCTGATGATGTGCAGGTGTACCTTCCACTGAAGTCTCCTGCTAGAGACTCTCTACAGTCTGTGCTAAACTGCCTCAGTGAGATCAAAACATGGATGGATTTAAACTTCCTGAAATTAAATGAGAATAAAACTGAGGTTGTCCTGTTCGGTCGTCCTGATCTAGTTCAGGTCTTTGCCAGCTCCCTTGGTCCTTTAGCACCCCACGTTGGATCCCATGCAACTCCCTGTATGCTGGAATGGAGCAGTCAGAACTGCACCGCCTCCAGCTTGTCCAAAATGCAGCTGCTTGTCTCCTGACTGGGACCAAAAAACGAGAACGCATAACTCCGGTGCTTTCTTCACTTCACTGGCTACCGGACAAGAACAGGATTGATTTTAAGGTTCTTTTATTTGTTTTTAAGTGCCTGAATGGGATGGCCCCGGAATACCTGTCTGACCTAATTAAACTGCATCGGCCCCCCCAGAGTCCTTAGGTCAGGTCCTAAACCTCCATCCCCCGCTATCCCCTACCTGACATGAATCTGATGTTTTTCAGTATCAAATATTAGAGTTATATCATCTCTCTGTCTGAACTGTACACAACTTCACCTGTAGAGACAAGCTACTTCATTTTTTAAAGACTGTGTTTGAGGTCAGACTAGGGCCGGGCGATAAAACGATAACGATATATCACGATAGACACGTGGTCGATATCAATAGAAAATATACGTTCAATAGAATGTTTGATAATTTCACTTGAACTCCGTTAGAGAAGAACAGGAAGAAAAGCCAGAGCCACAACTGCAAGTCATTCTGAGATCAAACTGTTCAGAGCAGCAGACTTTTATTTGAACACGTCTCTACCAGACCAATACCACAATTTCAACACTAGATGGCGCCATTTGATTTCTGTGTGAGTATTTTCAGACTACCAAGCTACTCTACTGCTATTCTGCATTCCTAATTGCTGGCTAATGTGGTGGCCTAGTTGCTACCTTGCTTATTGAAACTAGTCTCAGCTCACATTACCTGGTGTTTTCTGGAAGAAGTCCTTTGTCAGGCGGACATTGTGAACTGCAGCGTTGTCCTGTTGAAAAACCCAGTCATTGCCACACAGACGATGGCCTTCAGTCATGAGGGATGCCCCCTGCAACATCTCCACATAGCCAGCTGCCGTTTGATGCCTCTGCACAACCTGAAGCTCCTTTGTTCCATTGAAGGAAAAAGACCCCAGATCATGATGGTACCCCCTCCACTGTGCCGTGTAGAAAACATCTCAGGTGGGATCTCCTCGTCATGCCAGTAACGTTGGAAGCCATCAGGACCATCAAGGTTTAATTTTTTCTCATCAGAATCAAACTTTCTTCCACCTTTCAGTGTCCCATGTTTGGTGCTCTTGTGCCGTTGAAGGAACCCTTCTCTGGCAGATGCTGTCTAATGGTTATGGGACTGCAGTTGGCACCAGTGACGAGCTTAATCTGGGCCGAGGATCATCCCGTGTCTTGACGGCAGTGCTGGGCAAGTTACTTCAAAAATGCAATACATTATGTATTACTTGTTACTGTCATTTCAAAGTAATCCATTATAATATTACGGTCTCTGAATTGTAATGCATTACACTACTACTGCATTACTTTTAAATTACTTTCACCAAATTAACTGGAAATACATATTTGTTTTGGAATGCCAGAGGACAGTAACTGCAAACCGATATGTGCTTCCACATCAGAGTCTCCCAAGAACCAGCAAAAGTCGCTTGTCGCTTGTGTGTCTATGCTTAAACTGCTCCAAACATCACGTGTCACTAAGTGCTCGAACCACGCCTCGGCACAGTGGTTCAGTACAACTGCTTCATGAGCTACGGTGCATGTGTTGAAGCCTCTGGTGTCAGAGGGCCATCCCTAGCTACAGCACAACCAATCAGCTCACGTGGTATCCATTTGAACACCAACGAACACGTAAGCGGAGTGAGCCACCGAGCGAACTACTTTAAGTTAGATGCGAACTGTCAAAAAAATAAAAATAAATTATGACAAATTATGGCTAACCAAGACTAGCCACGAATTATTTTTGTAAATTAACTGGTTAGTTTATATATGTTAAAAATTTCAATAAATTCCAACTAACTGCTAACGTTAGCTTAGCTTGTTTGTTGATACAAAAGGCACCATCATTACCCTTGAAGGGTAATGATGTGGAGTTTGCATGTTCTCCCTGTGTCTGCGTCTGTTCTCTCCAGGTTCTCCAGCTTCCTCCCACCATCCAAAGACATGCTCGTTAGGTTAATTGGTGATTCTAAATTGGCCGTAGATGTGATTGTGAGTGTGAATGTTGGCCCTGCGATGGACTGGCGACCTGTCCAGGGTGTACCCCTGCCTCTCGCCCGATGACAGCTGGGATAGGCTCCAGCAGACCCCCGTTTCCCCTAACAGGACTAAACGGGTTTAGACAATGACTGACTGACTGACTTTATCTGAATAACATGGACATACTTCTGCACTTCTACGTGCCAAACTTCTTTAGTTTTAGCTTTGCAGCTGATTTTGTCATTGCATCATTTTACCATTACACAATTTGCTCAGTAGGACAGTACTCCAAGATTACTTTCCCAGTATTTACTGTCTCCCTTATGAAGTGGTACTTAATATCAATGTGTTTACACCTTTGCCCGCTTACTGGGTTTCTGGCTAATGCTATAATACCTTGGTTGTCTTCATACACCTTTGTTTGCGCATGCTGGTAGCTGTCGATACCTTGAAGTAGCTGTTCCAAGTAACTGCATTCTTGTATGATGCTAAAACCATGTATACTGCCTCACAAGTAGATCATGCTATTGTGGGTCGTTTCCATGAAATCAAAGAGCTTCCTTCACTTAGACTAACACAATACCCTGTTGTGCTACGCCTGTCAGTTACATCTCATGTCCAGTCAGCATCACTACACTCTTTATGCTAGTTTCTCTGTGTTATTTCCTTTGAAACACAACTCCTTTTCTGCTGTACCTTTTAAGATATATGAATGTTTTACTGTGTTCCACTGTTGGGTCAGCAAAATGCTGGGATAGTTTACTGACAAAATTTATGTCGAGTCGAGGACATGTGGATAGGTAAATTAAACTTCCCACTGCTTCTCTGTACTTTCTCGGATCTTTTATCTTAACATTTCCCTGAAACTGACCAATGTAACTAAAAATGATGCTGGAGATTACACCTGCTATGTTCCCAGACTGGACAGTCAGGTCAGGAAGGGGAACCTTTCCTTAGAAGTTGGTGAGTGCTGCTGATGTATCACATGTTAAAATGAGACAAGAAATCATTTCACATTTTCACAAATCTTGACTTTGTGCTTGCAGATTCTATCATGCGCACGGATTGTGGTGTTTAAGATCGAGACAAATCGCACACCATACCTGGGGGCATAAGACAGAAAATAAACATCGCCCGTAACGCAGATGTAAGTTATACAAAGCATCCAGCAGCCGGCAGTACAGTAAAGTCCAGCCGATATTTGGCAGCCTGCGTCACTTCCTGATTTCAGGAAGTGACGCAGGCCAGAAGGGACCAGAAGGGGCCTGCGGGAACCGCTTTACTGCAGGAAAATGGTTATCAAGATTATAATATTCATCGTTTGTCTTCAGGCAACGCTCGCAGGTGAGGAGAAGCAGCTTGGTAATAACGTAGACTTACATTTGTACATTTGTTGTCTAGTCTATTTACTCTTCGACTATCTGCTGATTTAAAGGATTATGAAAGTGTAAGGATTAAGCAACCACAGGCCCTGACTACCGCACAGGGTTTTTTTCTTCTCCTCAAGAAATTAAACCTTATCATTTGAAACGTACTAAACGTACTTAAAGTAAACTTTGCTAACTTTAATGCGAGAGAGCGTTTAGAGACACATGAATGAAACCTAGGGCCCATTAAAGTTTGGACCAGACTGACCCACCATGTGTTTTTGTTTTTTTTTTAAGTTTTGAAGTGCCGAGTGGGCTATTGCCATTAGCTGCTAATGTTAGCAATTAGCATGATGCGCTAGCCACTTATTTTAACATTGGTTTAGTGTTGGCATCATAGATATATATAGAATTACTAGATGTCTCGTCCGCGTTGCTGGCCAACGGAGTCGAACGTCCGCATATGTGTTGATAGTAAAACATGTCATTTTTAAATAGCCATAACTTGCTCAATTTTCAACCGATTTTCAAACAGTTTGGTTTTTTCTAAATGTCAAAGATGTAGTTATGACACTGACTACTTTTGAATAATTATCTTATGTTCTAAAAAATAGAATAATGTTCTAGAATAGGTAGACTAGGCCTACAAGATTTCCCTTAACAAATATACATCAAGAAACGCAGCATGTTGAAATCCCCACCCACAGAGATGACAGCAACACAGCACGAAGAACCAAAGTCCATATTTCCAAATTTGTAATAATATATTTTACACATGAAATGGTAGTGAACCAGTTTGTTTAGACATTATAAAGGCACTTTTGAAAGATTTTTGAAGATTTATTAAAATCAATGTTTGGACAGAGGTGTTAGAGACATTTGATAGATTTTTTTATTATTATTTTTATTTACTTATTTACATTTTCATTAAAAACTTAGCCAAGTAACAAGGTGTCCCAGTGTCCCGGTGGTGCTGGTTCTGGTCCTCATGCTGCTGGGCCTGACAAGTGATGATGCAGTGATCAGGTTGGCAGGTTGGTCGCTAGGCTGTGCGGGCCAGGAAGTCTGGAAAAGGTGACAGCAACAAGAGATGGTAGGGCAGTCGTTGGGTTTGGGACTTCAGGTGCGATGAGGGCCAAAAGTGAGACAGAAAGACAGAGAGAGGGAATGTGATTCTAAAATGGGTGAGTGTGTTACGGCCAATCTATTGTGTTGATAACTTCACTCATAAATCTATCTACCGTTGTGAGGGACCTGTCGGGACTTATTTTCCCAATAATGGCCGGCGTTCTATACATTATCTCTTACCTATGTGATGCTATCATTAGTTTGTGACATTCCACAATACTTACAACATCAGGCATCAAGTCCATTGGCAGGTTGTCTTGTAGTTGTGTTGAAGTTGTAGTGCTTCTTATTGCTACTGACTAAAATAAAGTAGTTTTGAGTGTCTATAATATGCTGTAATAAACAACAAATGATATACCTTGCAGAAACAAAAAACTAATCACATGTGTATATCGATATATTTTTGGTCAGTGATAAACATACACATATCCTTTGAAGATGTGCTGGAAAGCTGAAAATGGATGGCACAACACCATCTTTAATCCGCACAGTCTGCCCAGTCCTGTTGAAGTCCTCGGTCTTGAAGTGCTCCCTGCAGATCAGTGTCCTGTCAGTGGCAGCAAAACCGTCCCTTCTTAGGGCAACTTCCCACTTCCTCCTCCTCTCTCTGGAATTGGGAAACCTTAAAAAGTGAGAAATGTACCCAGATATATAAATTATTGTCAACATTTTAAATCTGTCTTTCCATTTAAGGGCAAGGACACAAGTACACACCTAGATTATCATATGTTGGGGGTAATTGTATGTATGTAAGGATGTATGTATGTACTTCAAGAATAAGATAAACACATTAAAAACTATATTCAAACGTTCAGTGATTATGTAAACAATCCTACTCTAAACCTTGTTTCAACAACAATCTAGTAATACTATTATGTCATATCCCCGCTGTTCCTGTGTAACAGGACCTGTATTGTACTTCCACTAAGATTAAGATTAAGATCTCTAAGATTAAGTGATCTCGGCCAAGTATACTTGTGTATACAAGGAATTTATTGTCTGCATTTATCCCATCCGTGAATTGGTGAACACTCAAGCACACAGTGAGGTGAAGCGCACACTAACCCGGAGCAGTGAGGTGCCATGCTACAGTGGCGCTCGGGGAGCAGTGAGGGGTTAGGTGCCTTTTCAAGACCACGGCGGTTACAGCAGCCATAGGCGGCACAAAAGTCTGGCATCTTGTCAGCAATTTCCTGTAGAAAGATGTTTTAACAAACCGACCAGACAGAAAATCATGTGTAAATTCAGTTAAATCATGTGTATCATGTGTGTATTATATTGAAGCATAATTCTGCCTCGCCCCAAATTACTCGGTAGCTAGTAGCCTAGCTAGACGTGATACACAACTGAACTGCACGATCAAATCAGTTTTTTTTTGAGGAGATAAGCTGCGATTTCAACATGTTCAAGCATCCAGAATTATAACCACGTTAATAATAATAATAATAATAATAAAGTTTATTTATATAGCACCTTACGACATCAGAAAGATGCTCAAAGTGCTTTACAAAAAGAAAGAAATGTCACAACATACAAAGCAAGAAACACAACAATAAAATGCATATCACAAAGTAAGAGTTACTCAGTATTAAAAGCCAATCTAAATAAATGAGTTTTAAGATGTGATTTAAAAAGTGCCAGGTCATTAATGAAATGTAATTCAGGGGGTAGGGAGTTCCACAATTTCGGGGCCGCTAATGAAAAAGCACGATCCCCCCACTGTTTAAAATTAGAAAAAGGAACTTCCAACAGGGGCTGTTCTGAGGACCGGAGGGCTCTACAGTGTCGTCTAAGGTTTATACAATCGGACAGATACACTGGAGCAAGACCGTGGATCGCTTTAAAAACAAATATTATCAGTTTAAAAATGATCCTATATCTAACCGGGAGCCAATGTAGTGAAAGAAGAATGGGAGTGATGTGACTGTAACGGGGGGTGTTGGTTAGAAGGCGTGCTGCTGCATTTTGTACCAATTGAAGGCGGGAGAGGGAGGATTGCTTGATGCCAAAGTACAGAGAATTGCAGTAATCTAACCTAGAACTGATAAAAGCATGGATAGCCATTTCAAGGTCGTTCCTGCTAAGGAAGGGCTTCACTTTAGTTAAAAAGCGTAGCTGGAAGAAACTCAGCTTCACTACAGCGTCGATTTGCTGGTCAAAACAGAGACCAGGGTCCAAAATAACTCCTAAGTTCCGTACAGTCGGTTTAAAAAGAGAGGCAAAGGAAGAAGAATCACAGTTACTAATCACATTTTCACATACTGTACATCAGTGGTTCCAAAAACAATGCATTCCATTTTAGACTGGTTCAAGTGTAGAAAATTTTGTGTTAACCACCGGTCAATGTGGTTTGTAAGAAAACAAACAGTTTGTAAATCCATCAAGATTTCAGCAAGATAAGAGTATTAACGTTTGTAAAGGTCACTTACCTCAGGTTACATCCATTTAACTAAGGTTCGACTGATCTTGCGAGAAAGTCAGCCTGTGGTAAGATGGCCGACCTATGCGGACGCTCTAGACTCCAGCATAACACATCTAGTCATTCTATATATATCTATGGTTGGCATGTCTTTTAAGCCACTTAAAATTAAGTAGATGCTAATTGCTAACATGCTAATGCTTACATGCTAACTGCTAATATGCTATTCGCTAACATGCTAATGCTGCCACTAATGCTACCACCAATTTCTAGCTACTAAAACGTAGCATTAGCCCCTAATGTTAGCAATTAGCATGACGCGCTAGCCAATGAGAGACAGACTGTGTCTCAAATCGCGTACTTTCGTCAGTACACTTCGATATCATGCACTATGAGCACTATGCACTTACGTCCGTAGAGCGTAATTTTCAAAAGGGTAGTATCGTCTGAAATCGGGTACTACGTCTATACTTACCGGAAATGACGAATGACCGCCGTATTTTTGACCGCGATCGCGGCAAATTATAATTTTTATTTTTAGACATGCAACACTTCAAACATCTTAAATATGACCATTTTGATCACGTTTTCTAGCTTTTGCGAGTTCGTTCACTGCACCGAGTCAACACAAATTGCTAATTTAACTAAATTAACAGTTATATCGAGCAGTAATTTAATAGTACTACGTGTAAAACAGCAACCATTTTCATTAAATATATTACTTCCATCTGTAGGGACCTGTAGGCTCCACCACTGCTTCCAAAACACTGCCGCCGATATCAAATCGCAAGTTTGAATTGGGTTGATAGTCCCTCCCCTTCCGCTTCGTAGCCAAGATGGCTGCCGTTTAGGGTGGAAAGTGTCCATCGTTCCACTCAGCATTGTGACCGTTTTGAGTACACCATCCGGGTACTTGCAGTGCACTTTGTCTCATTGGAATTTTCAGTGTGAACACCCTCACGTACTCAAATTAGGTATTTTAAGTGCAGAAGTACGCGATTTGAGACACAGAAACAGACACCTGTCATTGTTCAACTTGAGTGCCAAAAGCCAAAATGGCTGCCCACAGACCAGTTACTTCAGGAGGGGCCTCGTGTCATAGGCACTCGGCACTAAAAACAGCATTCTCCTTCACTACTTAGGCAGGTATTTGTTCAGTCCTTCTATTTGTGAGTTTTTCTAGACCTCGTTTGAGTCTTTGTGGTAGTGTCTTGTCTCTTTTGCATCTCTGTTTTTATTTTGGCTTCAGATTCGTGTTGTTGTGTTGTCGTTTTTCATTTCTTTGAAGTGGGTTTTCATCTCTGAAGCTGTTTCTGTCACCTCTTTGGAAATGTGTGTGTGGTCAGATTGTGTCCCTTCATGTTTTTTGTTGTAATTGTGTGTCTACTTGTTGTCACTTGCTGTCTTTGTAGTGGTGTTCTATGTCTTTATAGCCATTTTTGTGTACCTTAGCCGTGTGTTTTCAGTACTCTGAGGTCGATGTGCATCCCTTCTTGGTTCCGTCTTGTGTCCTTGTAGTCATTTTAAATATGAAAACCTGAGTTTCAGTTTTTATCATCTGCATGAAACCAAGTGTAACGTAAGACGATGGTTTTGTGGATGAATCAGAACATGAATCATAGTTTATGCTCCGCTTCCCGCCAGGGTTCCTTCTCTCTATACAAAGATTCAGAGTCTACAGAGTCTTGGTACAGACATTAAAATCAGATGAACTTTTCTGTTTATTACAGATGCTTGCTTTCAGAACCAGCATAACACATCTAGTCATTCTATATATATCTATGGTTGGCATGTCTTTTAAGCCACTAAAAATTAAGTAGATGCTAATTGCTAACATGCTAATGCTTACATGCTAACTGCTAATATGCTATTCGCTAACATGCTAATGCTGCCACTAATGCTACCACCAATTTCTAGCTACTAAAACGTAGCATTAGCCCCTAATGTTAGCAATTAGCATGACGCGCTAGCCAATGAGAGACAGACTGTGTCTCAAATCGCGTACTTTCGTCAGTACACTTCGATATCATGCACTATGAGCACTATGCACTTACGTCCGTAGAGCGTAATTTTCAAAAGGGTAGTATCGTCTGAAATCGGGTACTACGTCTATACTTACCGGAAATGACGAATGACCGCCGTATTTTTGACCGCGATCGCGGCAAATTATAATTTTTATTTTTAGACATGCAACACTTCAAACATCTTAAATATGACCATTTTGATCACGTTTTCTAGCTTTTGCGAGTTCGTTCACTGCACCGAGTCAACACAAATTGCTAATTTAACTAAATTAACAGTTATATCGAGCAGTAATTTAATAGTACTACGTGTAAAACAGCAACCATTTTCATTAAATATATTACTTCCATCTGTAGGGACCTGTAGGCTCCACCACTGCTTCCAAAACACTGCCGCCGATATCAAATCGCAAGTTTGAATTGGGTTGATAGTCCCTCCCCTTCCGCTTCGTAGCCAAGATGGCTGCCGTTTAGGGTGGAAAGTGTCCATCGTTCCACTCAGCATTGTGACCGTTTTGAGTACACCATCCGGGTACTTGCAGTGCACTTTGTCTCATTGGAATTTTCAGTGTGAACACCCTCACGTACTCAAATTAGGTATTTTAAGTGCAGAAGTACGCGATTTGAGACACAGAAACAGACACCTGTCATTGTTCAACTTGAGTGCCAAAAGCCAAAATGGCTGCCCACAGACCAGTTACTTCAGGAGGGGCCTCGTGTCATAGGCACTCGGCACTAAAAACAGCATTCTCCTTCACTACTTAGGCAGGTATTTGTTCAGTCCTTCTATTTGTGAGTTTTTCTAGACCTCGTTTGAGTCTTTGTGGTAGTGTCTTGTCTCTTTTGCATCTCTGTTTTTATTTTGGCTTCAGATTCGTGTTGTTGTGTTGTCGTTTTTCATTTCTTTGAAGTGGGTTTTCATCTCTGAAGCTGTTTCTGTCACCTCTTTGGAAATGTGTGTGTGGTCAGATTGTGTCCCTTCATGTTTTTTGTTGTAATTGTGTGTCTACTTGTTGTCACTTGCTGTCTTTGTAGTGGTGTTCTATGTCTTTATAGCCATTTTTGTGTACCTTAGCCGTGTGTTTTCAGTACTCTGAGGTCGATGTGCATCCCTTCTTGGTTCCGTCTTGTGTCCTTGTAGTCATTTTAAATATGAAAACCTGAGTTTCAGTTTTTATCATCTGCATGAAACCAAGTGTAACGTAAGACGATGGTTTTGTGGATGAATCAGAACATGAATCATAGTTTATGCTCCGCTTCCCGCCAGGGTTCCTTCTCTCTATACAAAGATTCAGAGTCTACAGAGTCTTGGTACAGACATTAAAATCAGATGAACTTTTCTGTTTATTACAGATGCTTGCTTTCAGAACCAAACGCTCAAGTTGTCAGTTGTCTTGCTAACCGAGAAACACCAGAGGTTTCATAAGGGAAATAGTAAGAGCTTTCATATGACTCAAGATCACTGGATGGTTTGCACAACGTTTCATGGCGGATCACTACATGAGTGAAACTCTTTGGCTTTGATTAGTTGTTGGTTGTTTGATGCAGGTTCTACCTCTTCCCTCATGGGTTGATATCAGACTGGGGAACTTAGCCGTTGTCTCAGTCAAAGATGGAAGTCAAACAGCCCTGTAGTCACAATAAACCCACACTTGCACACACAGCTCTTGAAAAAATAAAAATAAATAGAGAGAACATTTTAAGATGGTTTCTTTCTCCTTTGCAACCCCCAAACTTTCCAGCTGGGCTTATTCAAAACACTTTCTGGCGTCAGACGGGGTCATGTTTACCATCTTCATAGGAAGAGTTCATGCACAGCACTTGTTGCAAGCACGACCCTGTAAGTGGAAATTCTTCCACATCCTGGCCTGCAAGGCAGGGACTTACAGTATGTTCACCTCAGTCAGTTGTTGTCCAGCTGGGTGAGGATGTTATTCTTCCCTGTCGTCTTCATCCGTCCATCAGCGCCGTCTCTGAGACAGTGGAGTGGACCAAACCTGGTCTAGAACCAAACAGTGTCCATCTCCACCAAGATGGACGACTGGTGTTTGAGAAACAAAATCCATCTTACTATGATCGTACCCGGCTGTTTGTGGATGAACTGAAAAATGGAAAAGTGTCCCTCAAGATATTCCAGGTGAAGCTCTCTGACAAAGGGGAGTACAGATGCACCATTACCACAATGAACAAGGAGGCTTCCATCAGCCTCACTGTTGGTGAGTCAAGACATTTGGACTGAAACATATCAACACAACCTCCAAACTGAGGGAAAGGTAAAGGAGTTAGAACCAGTTTGAAACAGTCTCCTGTTTCCAGGGACTCGGATTTAGACAAGGTCTAACCAGGTCTCTCTATGAACCTTCTTTTGAAAGTGTTTTCTTTAATTTTTAGACTTATTAAAAGTAAAGACACCAGCAAGTAGGGCTGGGTGATATGGCTGAAAAACGTATCATGATATAATGTTTCATATCAGTCGATAACGATAATTATTGATTGATTTTTTTAACCTATTCTATCCAGACTTCTCCACTGTGCTAAGCTGCATCCGTTATTTCTTTATATCACTTTGATGGCGCTAAACTTTTTCGTTTTTTAACGGTGATAACAATGACATATTCAATAACATTTAAATTTCATTCATTCATTTTTAATTAATTCAGTAGCAATGGAAAAAAAGATTTGGTTCAAACAACCGACCATCAAAGACGACTCATGAATCATGAATCTAGAGTCTATCTAAGCGGCTCAGTTGAGTCCTACCACGTTTCATTGATCATCAATAAACGGCTCCATTCAAAACATCTTCCATCTCACTCTGCAGAGAAACTAAACGTACTACCAGACTGGACCAGCAAACAATACGCAGAGAAACCAAACTTAACGACTCATAACCGCTGCTTGTGGATCCCTGATTAACCGAGTCAGCAGCCACTCACTCGGCCGCAGAGAAACCAAACTTAACCGACTCTTACACGACTAATCAACAGAGACAAGAGACAGTTAATATGCTCACTCACCACCAAGTTAGAGACAAAATAACCAAAATATTACCAAACTGGTAACGTCATCTGTCCTTTTCATCTACAATTTCCTCTTGCACTGTCACTCTCATATTCTCACTCCACGCCGTTCTTTTATATTGTTGTTGTTGTTGTTGTTGTCTTAGCTGGGCCGTGATAGGTCCAGAGGCGAAAGCTCTTCCTCTGCCTACATCCCCCAGAATGACTTGCAGTTGTGGCTCGGGGTTTTCCTCCTATTTTTTTTTTTAAGTAACTATCGCGATATATATCGTTTTATCGCCCAGCCCTAGTAGGTAGGTGGATATATACTTTATTTATCCTGTGGGAAATTCAGTGTCCAGTAACTTCTGGACACCGCTGTGTATAGAATATAGAGTAGCAGCAATGACCACAGGGTCATCAAGAAACACACTGCAAACAATGATTTGTAGTTGAAGTCGTGCCAGAAATACTGTTTCTTCTAGTGGGAAACATGGACTGAAACGTCCTGTCTTTGTTTCATCCACTTCAGTCCAGTTTTGACAAATGTAAATATGGAGAAACTGTTTCTATAAATACAGTTAAAGAATTTAGAGTCCTACCATCATCAGTCCTTGTTGTCTTCTAAAGGCAGAGCCACAGAGTCAAATGTCCCTTCACTAGTGTGGTAGATAGTCTGCCTGTCATGTAGCAGACTGGTTCCAACAGTAATCTAAATGCAGTGTTTGTTTCTCCAGATGTTCCTGTGGTGATCGGCTCACGTGAACCAGTTAAAGGAGTAGTTGGTGAAGACGTCATCCTGCCGTGTCACCTGGAGCCTCCATCTGATGTGAGAAGTCTAACTGTGGAGTGGAAACACAATGGAGACATTGTTCACGTCTATCGTAGTAAGAAAGATTATTTAATAGATCAACACCAGCAATTTAAAGGCAGAACTTCTCTCTTTCTTGATGAACTGGTTCATGGAAACATTTCCCTCAAACTGACCAATGTAACTAAAAATGATGCTGGAGATTACACCTGCTATGTTCCCAAACTGGACAGTGAGGGGAAGACGGGGAGTGTTTACTTAGGTGGTGAGTGCTGCTGATGTATCACATGTTAAAATGAGACAAGAAATCATTTTACATTTTAAACATGTTAATGTTTAACTCACTTTTTCTTTTCAACAGTTCAGGAGCGACCTGGAGACAGGAGTTCTAGTGAGTGTGAATATTTGTTTTTTCATCTCACTTTGGGTCAAAATGTTTATTTCATTCATCACATATTTAATGTTTTATTTCATGTTTATCACCAGATCCTGATGGAAGCCGAGGAGATGACAAAGGTAAGAACAGAAACGTGCAGATGAAAGTAAGACAAAGAAAAGTTTGTGGACATGAGAGCTGGAAGTGGACGACTGATAAACCATCACAGTTTAGTCACTGAGACAGATAGGATAGCTAGCATACTACCTCTGACCATTTACAACCTTCACGACTGAAAACTGATTCAAATTCAAGATGTTGATGAACAGTACAGTTCCTCCAGTGTCCACTAGAGGCTGGCTCCATCACCACAGACCTCCACTCATGGAGCTTCTAAGCTGATCATCAGCAATATTTGTAGCTTGTTTCATCTCCCTGGACTCAACTCAGTATCTCTCACATTGTTCCAGGTCCTTTGATTGGTGGGATAATAGGTGGTGTTCTTTGTGGTCTTGTTGCTGTCGTTGTTGCTGTTGCTGCTTTCTTCATTGTCAAAAAACATAGAGGAGGTAAGATACCCATTTCTTGTTCCACTCATGTTGACATTAAACATAATGTACAGTATGTGAAACATCCATCCACAGCAACCTGATCATTCAGCTCAGTTTCCTCAGTTACATTCATGATGGTGTTAATGTTTGGTGTCGAGGCAGAAAGTAGAAAGATGGAAAGGATGTAGGTGTCATGGACACAGAGAATGTTTTCTTTTTAGTGTCTTTATAAAAAAAAATACATCACCTCGTATGATCTGCCAGCCTTTATTTATAAGCCTACTAATCTAGGCATGGAGATATAATGAATCATTTCTCACTTGTCTACCTCAGCCAGTTAGTTCAGTTTGACCCCTTCAACCAAAAAAAAACTCGTGCTCATATATCATAGACGTCTGGGAAAGAGTAAGACCCTCACAAAAACAAGAAAACGTGCCTTAGTGACTCCTTTCCCTGGGGAGTTATTTGTAGTTTGTTGTTTGTTTTCATAGACTCTATAATGTGCACACTTGTAAAATTTGACAATGTCCAGACTTAGTAAGTTGCCCAGTGTTTGAATTGTGTGTACATTTCCTCCTGCAGTTGGAGTCAGTAGTATTTTGTAGCCAGATTCCAGGTCAAGAGGTAAAAGTATTCAAATGTACAGTCGCCCTGGTTCTATTTTTACTAGAACCTTTTTAGAACATGTGTGGTTGTGGTATTTTACAGAGAAATTAAACCCTGGTTCTCTTGCAGCTTCTTACAAATGAGCAGCAATAAAAACAGAGGTCCTCCTTGTTGGTTCTAAGTCCACTCTAGAAAAGTTGACAGTTTCTAACTAAACATTGATAACTCCACTGTACTCTTCCGTCCCCTCAGGTTAAGAGTCTTCCTCGACAGTACCCACATTAACAACGTGACCCAGTCCACTGACTTCTACCTGATGGAAGAAATATCTTGGGCTGTGGCTGGACGACAAGCTGGACAGCTGTACAAGAAGGCGCAGAGCAAGATGTACTTCCTGAGGAAATTAAGATCCTTTAACATCTGCAAGAAGCTCCTGGGGATCTTCTACCAGTCTGTGGTCACCAGCGTCCTGACCTGTAGTGTGCTGGGGTGGGAGCACGTTAACGCCATCTACTGGCCACTTGTAGTAACGGCAGGTTTGGTGTGCGGATTCTATTTGCGGTTGTATTGTCGTTCGAAACGAGTTTTGTGTTCAGTTAGTTCAACCCTTTGGTAGAGCAAGCTTTGCTCCATGTCGTGACAATTCTGTTTACAAGTTTCTTCAAACGCTGAGCAACGCTGTGTGCAATATAAGGTGTTTTATCTTAGTGGTTTTTTGGTGTTTGCAGTTTTACAGCTTGTTTTTAAAATAAACGAGAGGAGGAAAAAGACCTCGGCAGAAAGCAGCACCTCTTTTCTTTGTTCACCTCACCTGGCTGTTTGCACGCGCTGGGTAGCTAGATACCTCAGCAAGAGGCTGCTCCTCCTAAGGTGCAGGACAAATAGACTGAGGAACTCCTTTGACAGAACCTTTTTAGAATATGTGTGGCTGTGGTATTTTGCAGAGAAATTAAACACTGCTTTAAACACCATTCACCTGGGGGGAGGGGGCGAAAAATGAGAGGGACTTAATCAGAGACTCTGATCAAGGAATTGACAGAAACTCTGATCTTAGTGAGGAGGTGTGGTCGACCCCATTGCTAGGTATGAGTCATCATTTCAAGAGCTGTGATTGGTTGATCCTAAAAGCTACATCAAAATACAGTTTTGATAATTTGATAATTGGCCTAGAATGGACGTCAAATCAATAAACTAAATAACAGAATCTAATCTCTATGAAGACTGTACTCTACTTTACATAAATAAATAAATAGTACGCTATACTTGATAAATGATCCTATAACATGTGTGATTAAACTCAGGCCTCTACCACAGTGTTCACATGCTGATAGTTCTATTTATTTGCTTTCATTCATTTACCACACTGGTAACATTTTGCACTTCATCATCTGGTATTAACGAGGGTAAAGTGTCTCAGCTTTAGCAGCAGAGCATCTTGCATATTTACCTCATGTAGGAAATCATTCTGTGTACGTTCCTTCATGGTCCTGTTGTCGTTTTAGACTTAGATAAACTTTATTGAGCCATAAGGGGAATTGCTTGCTTTCAGCATATTCTGATGCAGTAAGTTTATATGGGACTCTCTGTGGCTGTAGCAAGCTTCACATTTAAAAAAATAAAATAAAATAAAACACATTGCAATGAAGCAGGTGGCAAACCATTTACTGAAAGTGATTCATTGCTGCATTAAGGATGTGACTAAATAAATCTTTCAGGCTCCATGTTGCCTGTTACACTTAAGTATTATTGAACCCATCACAAACTGAAACATCTGTGTCCACTAGAGTTTTCAAGACCTTTAATATTTCTGTTTATTTTGTTCTCAAATGATTCTTCCTAAAGAATCTGTTTAATTAAATTCATTCATCCATTCATGTATCTTCTACACCTGCTGATTCCTGTTAAGAGTTCATTGTTAACATCTGGATACACTGTTCAGAGCAGCAAAGACTTTTATTTGAACTCGTCTCTACCAGACCAATACCACAATTTCAACACTAGATGGCGCCATTTGATTTCTGTGTGAGTATTTTCAGACTACCAAGCTACTCTACTGCTATTCTGCATTCCTAATTGCTGGCTAATGTGGTGGCCTAGTTGCTACCTTGCTTATTGAAACTAGTCTCAGCTCACATTACCTGGTGTTTTCTGGAAGAAGTCCTTTGTCAGGCGGACATTGTGAACTGCAGCGTTGTCCTGTTGGAAAAACCCAGTCATTACCACACAGACGATGGCCTTCAGTCATGAGGGATGCCCCCTGCAACATCTCCACATAGCCAGCTGCCGTTTGATGCCTCTGCACAACCTGAAGCTCCTTTGTTCCATTGAAGGAAAAAGACCCCAGATCATGATGGTACCCCCTCCACTGTGCCGTGTAGAAAACATCTCAGGTGGGATCTCCTCGTCATGCCAGTAACGTTGGAAGCCATCAGGACCATCAAGGTTTAATTTTTTCTCATCAGAATCAAACTTTCTTCCACCTTTCAGTGTCCCATGTTTGGTGCTCTTGTGCCGTTGAAGGAACCCTTCTCTGGCAGATGCTGTCTAATGGTTATGGGACTGCAGTTGGCACCAGTAACGAGCTTAATCTGGGCCGAGGATCATCCCGTGTCTTGACGGCAGTGTTGGGCAAGTTACTTCAAAAATGCAATACATTATGTATTACTTGTTACTGTCATTTCAAAGTAATCCATTAAAGTATAATATTACTGTCTCTGAATTGTAATGCATTACACTACTACTGCATTACTTTTAAATTACTTTCACCAAATTAACTGGAACTATACTTATACTATATGTATCTCATTATGCTCCTAGGCTTAAGGCTAACAACAGAAGAATGTATAGGCACAGTCAGCTTTAGGGGTGCTGAGCACCCCCCACCAAAGACTGAAAAGACAACAAGAAATGCGACAGAGATCTCCCTTTAATGTCAAACTACTGTGTCATCAAGCTATCATTTGGTTTAAAAAATAAAGAAAAGAAATCACATTTAAATGAGAAGATGAGGTAGAAACAATGAGTTCCAAACTAACTTAAGGTCAAAAAAGCAACCCCACCTAAGACTACCAGGAAAAATATTATCCAATCACCATTTTTTCTAATTCCTCAGTCTTTGTAAGGTAATTAGAATGCTGGAAACATTTTTTAAAAAGAAGTTTTTATTTTTAAGATTTCATATAACTGATGGATGACATTTACCAAAGCCCCACCCCTTTACATTTGTTAAATACATTTGGTAAATTTTCGGGTTAAATGCATTGTATTGCGCGTTACTGACCTTTGTACCGAGTAAAATATTGTCTGTGAAGGTTCTCAGTCATCCAGGTCATGGTAATCCAAAAGGTTTCAAAAAAAGGCAACTGGAATTGTAGATTTTTGGAGAAGACGTTTCACCACTTATCATTCGAGTATCTTCTTCAGTTCAGTCCAGTTGCCTTTCTTGAAACTTTTTGGATTACTGAGAACCTTCACAGACATTCAGCAGAGAAACGAAACTTAACCGACTCGTGGATCCATGTACATTTTAGACCATAAAATAAGATATTCTTTTGTAATGGTGACATTGTACTCATTCTTTTTTTTTCTTTTTCTTTTTTTATTAGCGTAATGTTAAGCTTTAGACTTATTTAAGCTACTTGATATGATTTAGTTGAGATGATTTCCAGTGGCCGCGTTTACATGATAAATGGCAACATGAATGTAGCTCGAGTTATAATATAATATAATATAATTATGTAATAGTAATAATAATAAAAATAATAATAATACATGATGTCCAATATTAAGGGGCCTACTGTAGGAATAGTAGCAAAACACTGTCAGAACAACTCATTTTTAAATGCCAACCTCAAAAAGTCCAGTAAACAGTTTTACTGTCCATTTCCCCTCCAGCCATTGTCTTTAATCTTGGATTATTTTCTTCATATTTTTTTATATTTTACCAAACTGTAGTAGGCATTTTTGTTGGCATTGTGGATATTGTATTGTAGTTTATTCTTAGTTAAGTCCCAGACACTGCCACGGCCATTTCAGGTCAAGTGACTAAATTCGCAACTGCTACAACTGCTTCATGAGCTACCGCGCATGTGTCGGAGCCTCGGACGTATGAGAGTCAGTGTCAATGACTTTCCGGACTGTAACTCTAACTCTGATCACGGAATAACCCGTTTACTGCAGGATGTCTATCACGATTATGATGATCATCTTTTGTCTTAAGACAACACCCACAGAACCAGCTGAGGATAAACAGTTTGGTAATCATCTACCTTTTTATCAGTGTTTCCTTGTTGTCTAGTTTATTTATTGTTTGACTATCCGACGGCTCGGGAAGTGAAAGGATTAAGCAGCCACATGTCCTAACTACTGGGAAACTTGTATTCTCCTCAAGAAACCCAACCTTCTCATTTGAAACGCGATAAATGCTAATTGTCATGCGAGAGTGTTTACAGACAGTTTTTAAAATGAAACTAAAGGCCTGTCCAGACCTGCTTGCATTAAGGTCCGATCAGGGCTGTGAGATCGCAAGTGGGCAGCTTTAAGCGTCTGTCCAGAATTCAGTTACAATATTACAGTTTCTGACATTCTCTCACGCGCACGTCCCCTGCACCTTTTCAAAAAGCCGTTTTGGTCCCTGTACTTTTTTATCGTCCAAAACAATGTTTTGCTTATAGTAAACAGAGAAACGTGAAGCACTAGGAACAAATGACCAAGCGGATAACGACCACTAAAGGTGAGGCATGTTTATCTTAGTTTAGCCCCGCCCACGCGGCCTCTTGTGTGATTGGCCGTCCCCGCTGTCACTCCACTTTGCTGCCTCACCTGTCTGCTAGTCTGCGGTCAGGAGTCCAAGTTAAAGGTGCAGTAGGACACTTTTATAAAACTAACGTTCTGTCATATTTGCTGAAACTGACCCTATGTTCAAGTATAACTGCATGAAGCAGGTCATTTTAAAAAGAATCGTCTCCTCTGGCCCCTCCTAGAGCCTGTAGCTTGATTTGCAAGACATCCACCGCTCCACATTCAGATGCACCAATCAAGACCAGGGATGTGTCTAACAGAGTGTCTGCTCATGGACACGCATTTCATAGCGTCCTCCGCTCCCCCTTCCCCGCGCACGTCGTGCACGGTCATATATCTACCACATAGCAAAGTGATAAATCAAAACTGTGGAATAAAACGCCACAATGATGCTTCTAACTGTTACTGATAGCAAACATCACCGATGTAGGCTACTTTCAGAAACATCCTAACCTTGGTTTTGTCCTAAAGTTGAGCTTGGGAGACCGTTTTGGGCTTTAGCGAAAAGGAGAGAGGGACTGAGAAGTTGTCGATGTTCAGATTTTTTGGCTAAATCCTGGATCTTCACAATTGCCTATAGTTTGATTGAAAGTGCTGATAAATTACATTAGTGAGTTCAAATCATGAAACAGAAATAATATACTTGGGCAGTTGTTTATTAAAGAACATTAATCAGTGAGTAGTAAAAGTCAGTGCCTCCTTGTCTCCAGTCTCTGCTGTGACCTCCTTGTAACTAAATGCTTCTGGTAACTGATGAACAGTCGTCTACAGGAGTAGACTCAGTTTCTCTCTTCTCTTCTATCTAAAACATCGATTTATAAAACATTTAACATTTAGCAGGTCAGTCTATAAATGAGTGAACATTTGGACAAACACATTTTCATTGTAACTGTTTCTTTTCTTGTTTTTGAAGGTCACTCTGATCTGATATGTTCACCTCAGTCAGTTGTTGCCCAGCTGGGTGAGGATGTTATTCTTCCCTGTCGTCTTCATTCGTCCATCAGTGCCGTCTCTGAGACAGTGGAGTGGACCAAACCCGGTCTAGAACCAAACAGTGTCCATCTCCACCAAGATGGACGACTGGTGTTTGAGAAACAAAATCCATCTTATTCTGATCGTACCCGGCTGTTTGTGGATGAACTGAAAAATGGAAACGTGTCCCTCAAGATATCCCAGGTGAAGCGTTCTGATGAAGGGGAGTACAGATGCACCATTACCACAATGAACAAGGAGGCTTCCATCAGCCTCACTGTTGGTGAGTCAAGACATTTGGACTGAAACATATCAACACAACCTCCAAACTGAGGGAAAGGCGAAGGAGTTAGAACCAGTTTAAACAGTCTCCTAGACTTATTAAAAGTAAAGTAAAGACACCAGCAACACTTATATATACTTAATTTATCCTGTGGAAAATTCAGTGTCCAGTAACATCTGGATACAGCTGTGTAAAAAAACGAAACGTGGATTGAAACGTCCTGTCTGTGTTAAAGAATTGTCATTCAGAGTCCTACCATCATCAGTCCTTGTTGTCTTCTAAAGGCAGAGCCACAGAGTCAAATGTCCCTTCACTAGTGTGGTAGATAGTCTGCCTGTCATGTAGCAGACTGGTTCCAACAGTAATCTAAATGCAGTGTTTGTTTCTCCAGATGTTCCTCCAGATGTTCTTGTGGTGATCGGCTCACGTGAACCAGTTAAAGGAGTAGTTGGTGAAGACGTCATCCTGCCGTGTCACCTGGAGCCTCCATTTGATGTGAACAATCTAACTGTGGTGTGGAGACGCAATGAAGAGTTTGTTCACGTCTATCGTAGTAAGAAAGATGATTTAAATTCTCAACATCAGCAGTTTAAAAACAGAACTTCTCTCTTCTATGATGAACTGGTTCATGGAAACATTTCCCTCAAACTGACCAATGTAACTAAAAATGATGCTGGAGATTACACCTGCTTTGTTCCCAAACTGCACAGTCAGGTCAGGAAGGGGAACCTTTCCTTAGAAGTTGGTGAGTGCTGCTGATGTATCACATGTTAAAATGAGACAAGAAATCATTTTACATTTTAAACATGTTAATGTTTAACTCACTTTTGTAGTGGAAATTTTCTAAGTACTGACTATCATAACAGAATGTCAATGAAATGAATGAGTTTTGTGGCAGATGATATGATATGAGGAGAAGTTGAAGATCAAAGAGATGGATTCCATACCACCAGGCATCGTATGTGCTAGTAACCTCTCCATGGTGGTGACCCTCTACTGTGCGCTCAGCACATGGGTTGAAGAACAGTCCTCCTGTCAACTGTTACTACTATTACAGTATTATTATTGCTTTGCTTTGATTACTATAATTCCACTTTGAAGGTTTCATATTTACCTTCATACATTTAGTCTGACACTGATTGCCTATAATTGTCACATTAAATTGTTATGTAATCTGCATATATTATTGTTATTGATTCATGTCTTTTACCAAGTGATTACACACCCTTATGGATGAGACTAGACTTTGGGTTTTCCTCCATGACATTGAGGTTTTTCCCGTAGGTCTGGCTCCATGGTTAGGATAGTTAGCGCAGGGGTCTTTTTACCTCCTCTCGTCATCGTGAGCCCTTCTAACACTTAGGTGTTTCAGGGGTTCTTTATCCCATAGAGGGTTTGCCTCCAGCGGTCCTTGTTGACGGGAAGGTGGGATTCATGGATCACATGTTAGATAGGCTGACCTGCTATATAAGAGGGATGTGAATATACTTCATGACACTATTTCATGTGAGTGAAATAATTCTGTGTTTAATTGTGTTTTATTTTACAACACCATCTTTATCAATGTTGATGCATTTATTTGTTTAATTGTTTATTACTTGTTTCACATTTGATCTCATTGGGTAAACATATCTGCACCAGCTCAGCCGTGTCTGTGACGACCTTCTGAAGGTCCCACTGTTGTTGCGAAAACTAATAGAGACGAAACATTGTACGAGAGGAACAAGAACCAATGAGCAGAAAGTTATTGACATCGCCTTGTTTCAAACATAAAAACTATCTGCAAAACTAAAACTGTGAAGAGAATCTGCAGAGGTTTTCACAGATGATTCTTCCCCCTTCATGAACGTTATACCTTTGTTTTTTTGCAATAAAACTCAAAGACAAAACCTGACAAGCCGGTACAAAAGGGTCTGGACTCAGATGCAGAGGTTTTCAGAAAATAAAATACTTTATTAAGCAAAAACTCTCTCTTGGATCAAAGCAAAGTACAAACGAAAAACCACTCCGTAGAGGGAAAAAACGAGGCAATGAAAAATACACAAAACAGTAATACTGATCGATTGCGAAGATACACATGAGCAGGGAACACGAACACACTTGGTCAACGAGCATGACACACTGGCACAGGACAGGGGAAAACGCGGACTATATATACACATGAGGGTAATGGGGAACAGGTGGAAACAATCAGGAAGACAATCAGACCGGTGACACAAGAGGAAGGGCAAGTGACCTGAAACGAGAGGAGAGTTAGAATTTCAAAATAAAACCGGAAATGACGAGACAACACAAAACCAAAAACACCGCTGCGTGACAAAACCTTTGTTTTGAGATCTTTTTATTCAAAGTTGTGAAAAAGTCCACGACACTTTTTCTTTTCAACAGTTCAGAAGCCAACAGGAGACAGGAGTTCTAGTGAGTGTGAATATTTGTTTCTTCATCTCACTTTGGGTCAAAATGTTTATTTCACTCATCACATATTTAATGTTTTATTTCGTGTTTGTCACCAGATGAAACTTTCAAAGGAGAGAGAGGAGATGACAAAGGTAAGAACAGAAACGTGCAGATGAAAGTAAGACAAAGAAAAGTTTGCAGAATCTAGGTGTCATCTACACACAGTGTTTTCTTTTTAGTCTCTTTTAAAAGAGATGCATTCACAGACCTCTAATAAATCACTGGTCTTTATGTATTTATCTGCTGTGGGATGGAAAAGACCAGTTTCTGCCTGACTTAGATAAATGAATACTTTGACTATTGCCTCTAGTTCTGACATTCAGTCCTGTGGATCCCTTTCTTCTTCAGTCAGATTCTGATAAAACCTGACATGCAGCTTTATCTGAGTACTCTCTCATCTAAACTTCTCTGTTTGTTGACCAGAGACAAGACGAACAGAAGGAAAAGGAGTCAGGAAGAGGGAGAACAATGACAAGGTAATTCTATGGACGACACAGACATCAGACATGGACAGGCGTCCAGTTAGCACCGTAGGTGTTTTGTAGTTTGAAACAGTGGAAGCAAAGAGCTCTCTGCTGCCTACAGTAGTTTTGCCGGAGGATTTAAGAGCAAATAAACAGCAAAACTTACTACATTCCCAAAAAAGAGTAAGAAGTAAAAAGTAACAGCTTCTGAAAAGTGGATGCACCATCTCATGTGATCTGCCAGCCTTTATTTATAATCCTACTAATCTAGGCATGGAGATACAATAAATCATTTTTACATCAGAATTTCTCACTTGTCTACCTCAGCCAGTTAGTTCAGTTTGACCACTTCAACCAAAAAATAAAACTTGTGCTCATATATCATAGACGTCTGGGAAAAAGCAAGACCCTTACAAAAACAAGAAAACGTGCCGTAGTGACTCCTTTCCCTGGGGAGTTATCTGTGTGCACAATATGGAGGAACTATTAATATTTTCATAGACTCTATAATGTGCACACTTGTAAAATCTGACAATGTCCAGACTTAGTAAGTTGCCCAGTGTTTGAATTGTGTGTACATTTCCTCCTACAGTTGGAGTCAGTAGTATTTTGTAGCCAGATTCCAGGTCAGAAGGTAAAAGTATTCAAATGTACAGTCGCACTGGTTCTATTTTTACTAGAACCTTTTTAGAATATGTGTGGTTGTGGTATTTTACAGAGAAGTTAAACCCTGGTTCTCTTGCAGCTTCTTACAAATGAGCAGCAATAAAAACAGAGGTCCTCCTTGTTGGTTCTGAGACCACTCCAGCAGAAGTTGACAGTTTCTTGGGCTGTGGCTGGACAACAAGCTGGACTGGACGAGCAGCATGGGGCAGCTGTACAAGAAGGCCCAGAGCAGGATGTACTTCCTGAGGAGATTAAGATCCTTCAACATCTGCAAGAAGCTCCTGGGGATCTTCTACCAGTCTGTGGTCGCCAGCGTCCTGACCTACGACAGACCTCTCCAGGTTGGAGAAGCTGATCGGGAGGGCTGGCTCTGTGGTTGGCACTGAACAAACTAACTAGTATCCTGGACTTTTTAAGAAAACAGGTTGTGGTCTTTCTATTGGGCCACCACATTAGCCAGCAATGCAGAATAGCAGTAGAGTAGCTTGGTAGTCTTAACTTTTATCAGCTATGCTTTTATCTTTGAAGAACGAGTTTAACCAGCTGCGTCTGAAAATACTCACACAGAAATTAAATGGCGACATCTAGTGTTAAAATTGTGGTATTGGTCTGGAAGAGACGAGTTCTAATAAAAGTCTTTGCTGCTCTGAACAGTTTGATCTTTACATGTTCTAAGAGAACATTTTTTATTTTCCAAATGAATGAACCCCAAATAAATACCCACAACAAACAATTGTCCCCAAAGAAATCAATAAAGTTGTCTGTCTATCTATCTCTATCTGTCTATTCTTTTGTTTGTTTTATTATTTTTGAAATAAATCACCACCAAGCGCAAGCTCTGGTAAGGACAATCACCTTCTTTTGCCTGCGTTAAACCTCATTCCCATGGTGCATCAGTGGCCCTTTGATTATGTTTGATTTCAAGTTAAATTCATTGTTGGCCACTACAATAGTGATGGGCAATCGAGGCTTTGTTGAAAATTACAATCTAAATGGATTATTAATATTTATTTTACTGTGACAGTGAAGAATCATTTACATCCCGCTCTGTAAACCTGAGCCCGTATGCCTAAAGATTCTTAGCGCTAAGAGCTGCTTCTAGTGGACAAAGTTCTTAGAATCAGGACGTTTTCTAAGAATTTCCCCTCAAAGTTAGGAGCAGCTCCAAGATAAAAGCTGTTCCTAAAGAATCTCAGCTCTTCAGAGAGCTCCTAAGGTGAGATCTGTTCAGAGCAGGGAGGAGGACTTTTAGGAGATTTAAGAGTTTCTTAAGTAGAGGAGAAAATGTCTGAAAGAAGAGGCAGGAGAAATATTCTCCAAACACTGAATGACAATCAAGTTTGTTACAATCACAATATCACCAGGAATTAAAGTCATCACAACACTGAGGTATTTAGCAACAGAACAATGCAGCAGTGATGACTTGGAGCCAAATCTATGTCTTAAAACACTTTTGACCAGTTGATCGACTCTGTTCCTCTGTTCAGTTTTGTTTCCCACTTCATTTCTTCTCCATTGATGTTCAGTTTTTAGAAGATTTGAACACCAACCATCTCTGCTTCTTCTAGGCCAGTTACCAATCACAGAGACTGATGAAAGCTGAGACACTTTACCCTCGTTAATACCAGATGATGAAGGGCAACATATTACCAGTGTGGTAAATGAATGGAAGCAAATAAATAGAACTATCAGCATGTGAATACTGTGGTAGAGGCCTGAGTTTAATCACACATGTTATAGGATCATTTTTAAAGTTTAGCTACTATTTATTTATTTACAAGTAAAGATTAGATTCTATGATTAAGTCTATTAATGTGACGTCCATTCTAGACCAAAAGTGTATTTTTATCTAGTTTTAAGATCAACCAATCACACCTTCTGAAATGATGACTCATACCTAGCAACGCAGTCGACCACACCTCCTCACTAAAATCAGAGTATCTGAGAATGTCCTGGAATCACTGCTTAGCTAAGACTGCTAGCTAGGAATGGTTAGAGGATTAGAGCATGTTTAGATTGTTAGAATCTTTAGTAATACGGCCCAGGTCGCGATCAGCGGCAGCTTTGCGCATGCGCCCTTCGTTGTGGCGTGGGTCTCCCACTGGACTCTATATAGGGGTCTCCTCAGCTCTGACTGCTGCTGCGCGGGGCTACTGTGAGACTGACCGCCTGCGAGTGCTTTGGGACGGGAGAGGGGCTCACGGCGGCACCCGCTGCTTGTTGAGGAGAGTAACTGCAAACCGTGCTTTCACGTCAGAGTCTCCAAGAACCAGAAAAGTCTCCAGTAACACCAGCAAAAGTCGCTAGATTGTCGCTAGTCGCTTGTATTTATGCGTCTATGCTTGAACTGCTCCAAATGTCTCTTAAGTGCTCCAAACATCACTAGACAAGTGCCCAAACCACGCCTCGGCACAGTGCTCCAACTGCTACGGCGCATGTGTCGGAGACTCGAGCGTATCTGTCATTGTCAATGACTTTCCGGATTGTAACTTTTATCACGGAAGAACCCGTTTACTGCAGGATAATGTCTATCACGATTCTGATGGTCATATTTTATCTTAAGACAACACCCACAGAACCAGCTGAGGAGAAGCAGTTTGGTAATCATCTACGTTTTTATCAGTGTTTCCTTGTTGTCTAGTTTATTTATTGTTTGACTATCCGACGGCGGGAAGTGAATGGATTAAGCAGCCACATGTCCTAACTACTGGAAAACTTTCTTGTATTGTCCTCAAGAAACCCAACCTTCTCATTTGAAACGCGCTAAATGCTAATTGTCATGCGAGAGTGTTTAGAGACAGTTTTGAAAATGAAACTAAAGGCTTGTCCGACCTTGCGTTAAGGTGAGGGGGGACATGCACTTTTTCAAAAGGCCGCTTTAGTCCCCGTACTTTTTACCGTCCTAAAACAATGTTCCGCTTATAGTAAACAGAGAGACGCCAAGCACCAGGAAGCGTAAAAGTCGCAGCCGGTTTCCCTTAGTTTAGCCCCGCCCACAAGCTCAAACTCCTCCATTGCCTCTGTCTGCTAGTCTGCGTTAAGGAGTCCTTCTTAACCTGCTACTGTAAATTGTCCGTTTATTCTGCCTGGGTCACGTCAACTAGAAGGATTGTAATATTAGAGCTTTCATTTACATCAACATTTGAATCGGTGTCCATGTGTGTGCGCGTGTGTTTGTATGCGCGACCAGGACGTCTAAAAAATAAAAGAAAGTGTAGATGCGTTATTTTATATAAATGTATTTAATTTACTTATTTCGACTTGTTCCCACTGTCTTATTTTAACTAATTTAATTTATTTAATACATTATTTAAACGTGAGTTACATACATACATGTAAAATACCTGTTTTTGTTTACTACAGAATTTTCTCAATTTTTGCATAAAAATGACTCAAAACATCAACAGATTTTTGTCCTGAAAGAGACAAAGAGACACCAGTTATGACACAGAAATAATATATCTGGTTATTTGTTTATTAAAGAAAATCAGTGAGTTGTAAAAGTCAGTGCCTCCTTGTGTCCAGTCTCTGCTGTGGCCTCCTTGTAACTAAATGTTTCTGGTAACTGCTGACCAGTCGTCTACAGCAGCTTAGAGGTCCATTCCTCAGAACAGAACCTCCTGCAAGACTCAGTTTCTCTTAAGATTCATCTAAAACACTGATTTCTAAAACATTTAACATTTAGCAGGTCAGTCTATAAATGAGTGAACTTCAGGACAAATACATTTTCATTGTAACTGTATGTTTCTTTTCTTGTTTCTGAAGGTCACTCTGATCTGATATGTTCACCTCAGTCAGTTGTTGTCCAGCTGGGTGAGGATGTTATTCTTCCCTGTCGTCTTAATCCGTCCATCAGCGCCGTCTCTGAGACAGTGGAGTGGACCAAACCTGGTCTAGAACCAAACAGTGTCCATCTCCACCAAGATGGACGACTGGTGTTTGAGAAACAAAATCCATCTTACTATGATCGTACCCGGCTGTTTGTGGATGAACTGAAAAATGGAAACGTGTCCCTCAAGATATTCCAGGTGAAGCTCTCTGATGAAGGGGAGTACAGATGCACCATTACCACAATGAACAAGGAGGCTTCCATCAGCCTCACTGTTGGTGAGTCAAGACATTTGGACTGAAACATATCAACACAACCTCCAACCTGAGGGAAAGGTGGAGGAGTTAGAACCAGTTTGAAACAGTCTCCTGTTTCCAGGGACTCAGATTTAGACAAAGTCTAACCAGGTCTCTCTATGAACCTTCTTTTGAAAGTGGTCTCTTTAGATTTTAGACTTATTAAAAGTAAAGACACCAACAACACTTAGTAGTAGATGGATATATACTTTATTTATCCTGTGGGAAATTCAGTGTCCAGTAACTTCTGGATACAATTGTATAAAAAATATAGAGTAGCAGTAATGACCACAGTGTCATCAAGAAACACACTGTAAACAATGATTTGTAGTTGAAGTCGTGCCAGAAAGTCATACTGTTTCTTCTAGTGGGACACATGGACTGAAACGCCCTGTATTTGTTTCCTCCACTTGGTTCATCATGTCTACTTTTGACAAATGTAAATATGGAGAAATTGTTCCTATAAATACAGTTAAAGAATTGTCATTTAGAGTCCTACCATCATCAGTCCTTGTTGTCTTCTAAAGGCAGAGCCACAGAGTCAAATGTCCCTTCACTAGTGTGGTAGATAGTCTGCCTGTCATGTAGCAGACTGGTTCCAACAGTAATCTAAATGCAGTGTTTGTTTCTCCAGATGTTCTTGTGGTGATCGGCTCATGTGAACCAGTTATAGGAGTAGTTGGTGAAGACGTCATCCTGCCGTGCTACTTGAAGCCTCCATCTGATGTGAACAATCTAACTGTGGAGTGGAGACACAATAAAGACATTGTTCACGTCTATCGTAGTAAGAAAGATGATTTAAATTCTCAACACCAGCAGTTCAAAGGCAGAACTTCTCTCTTCTATGATGAACTGGTTCATGGAAACATTTCCCTCAAACTGACCAATGTAACTAAAAATGATGCTGGAGATTACACCTGCTATGTTCCCAAACTGGACAGTGAGGTCAGGAAGGTGAACCTTTCCTTAGAAGTTGGTGAGTGCTGCTGATGTATCACATGTTAAAATGAGACAAGAAATCATTTTACATTTTAAACATGTTAATGTTTAACTCACTTTTTCTTTTCAACAGTTCAGAAGCAACATGGTGAGTGTGAATATTTGTTTTTTCATCTCACTTTGGGTCAAAATGTTTATTTCATTCATCACATATTTAATGTTTTATTTCATGTTTATCACCAGATGAAAATCGCAAAGGAGAGAGAGGAGATGACAAAGAACAGAAACATGCAGGTAAAAGTAAGACAAAGAAAAGGAGATGGCTGGAGCTTCTAAGCTGATCATCAGCAACATCTTGTACGATAAGGATAGACTGCACATATGAAGAGATGAAATGTCTGACAGCTCAGTAAAACCAGAGGCAGCATGAAAATAGTTTTAAACTGAATCAAATGGAAGCTTGTCAGCTGTTAATATCTGCTCTGTAGCTTGTTTCATCTCCCTGGACTCAACTCAGTATCTCTCACATTGTTCCAGGTCCTTTGATTGGTGGGATAACAGGTGGTGTTATGGTTCTTGTTCTTGGTCTCGTTCTTGTTACAGTACTTTTCTGGAAACGTAGAGAAGGTAAGATACCCATTTCTTCTTCCACTCATGTTGACATTAAACATAATGTACAGTATGTGAAACATCCATCCACAGCAACCTGATCATTCAGCTCAGTTTCCTCAGTTACATTCATGATGGTGTTAATGTTTGGTTGGATGTAGGAAGGTGGACATAATAAAGCTTTGCTGTTTTCAGTGTAGTTAGTCAGCTCTTAGCAGCTCTTCAGTTTGATCAAAGTCTGTGTGAAACATAAAATCAGATCCCTCACAGAAAGATGGAGAACAAAGCCATTCACTGACTGACTTCTTCATAGTAGACATCAACTTCTGTCATCAACAGTAACTACAGGTGTCAGGACCAGGACAGAGATGTTCCAGACTGCCTCTTTAAATAAAAGAATCTCTCTTGTCTGCATCCAGTTCTGACCGTCAGTCTTCTGGTTTCTTTGTTTCTCAGTCAGAAACTTCTTTTCAACACAAAGGGGACCACGGCGTGACTCAAATGCCAGTGCAACTGAGGAGACCAGACGTACGACAATGCCCCTAATGGATAATCCTAGGGGCGACTCAGGCATCAGACATCGAGACCCGTCACCGTAAGTACTTTGTGGTTTCAAACAGTGGAATCAAGGCTGCCTCCAGTCTTACCAGCCAGCTCACACCAAGCTGCTGCCTTTCACTATCAACCTATAACTCCACCACAGATCTAACCACAGGGTTGGAGCATGACATTGAGAAAAACAT
Organism: Planiliza haematocheilus; assembly: GCA_005024645.1. NCBI lineage: Eukaryota > Metazoa > Chordata > Actinopteri > Mugiliformes > Mugilidae > Planiliza > Planiliza haematocheilus. The sequence continues at coordinate 223,965 of SRSE01000149.1, read as the reverse complement.
TTCCATTCTTTTAAAATGATAAATTTGGTTTAAATGAAATTAATACACTTTTTGCTCACTGGTCCCATTTATTAAAAATAAAACAGCTGCCTACCCAATATATGAAAGTCGTCAGTTTCCACTATGCAGCTTCCATTTCAAGTCTTCATGTCATAAAGTGGATTTTTAATCTTTGCCAAGTTTTGGTGGATTCAGCTGTTTGGTCAAAAGTGGATGCATCACCTCATGAGATCATGAGATCTATATTTATGTGCCCATTCATGTGTAGAGAGATACAATAAATCATTACACATCAGAATTTCTCACTTTTCTCCTTCAGTCAGATAGATCTCTTAGATCCTTTGACCCATGGAACCTACTGCTAATACAATATAGACATCTTGTTTATAATAGGACCATCACAAAGACAGGTAACATGCCTCATGTCTCTATTCCCTGAGGAGTTACTTGTGTGTACAATAAAGGACAGGTCCATATTTTTATGGATTCTATAATGTGCACAATAATTACATTTGATGATCTACTGTCTGAATGAAATGTTTCCTACTATCTAATCTAGAAGACATTTTAAATTTCTTTTAGTTGATCACACATTAATCAGACATAGTAAGAGTCACAATGATACCAGGAATCTATTCTCTAAAGTCTTACCTATATATAGAGACCAGGGTCATGAATAAGGACCTGATAGTTTTGGATCTATTCCTGATTTATTCTCATTTTAGACACGTTTAACCTCCCAGCATCCTAGAGGTGAAGAAATTCACAAGTTAATATCTGAACTGTCTTTGAGTTTTACTCACTGACCAAACTGCACAAACAACAACAACAACAACAATGCTAACGTTACTGGTCTATGTCCAACAGATCAATGAGCCCAGGAGAACCCACAACAACTGAATGATGGTGATCAGCTGGAGTCTCTCAATGAGCCTGAAGAACACCAGGAAGTTGAAAGCACCACCTGAAAAAGGTTTTTATTCTATTTTTTTTTAGGTATGTTCAGGATGGCACATTATATAACGATCTAGATAGGAGGAGAGTTTATCTGTGCATCTTTCAACACAGATGTCGTTTGTTTGTGTTTTTTTAAATGGTGTTAACATTACGGAAGCTGTGAACCACTGATTAATTATTGTTGTTATTGTGTAAGATCGATACTTAAGTTTCAGTGTTCCTTGTTTCATTGAAGAGAAGATCTGACTGTGTTTGTCTAAATGCTGCTGGTTCCACCTCTCTTGTGTTTGTTGTCACATGACTCCATGATGCCAGGTGACTGAGCACTGCTACCTGTCAGGCTTGGCCAGCAGCAGAGCATCTCACACACAATGTAGTGACAGAGCAGGAGAATGAATGAATGTTTAAGCCAAAAATTAAACGAAAAGCAAGTTGTACTATTTGTAAAAAGGCTGTAAGATACAGTGGTAACACAACAAACTTATATAAGCATATGGAAATCTTTAAAATCCCCTCCCCTTGGCCCCAACAGATCCATGATAGGAGGAAAAAAGTGCACTAAAGGAGAGAAATGTTGCCTTATTTTTGTATTGTACTTCCTAAACACTTCTTACATTATTTATAGTATTTGTTGTGGAGTGATAATTTTGTACACTTTGTTTGTGTTTCTCAACAAAGTATTTTCTATTTACTTAGAAATTTTGCCCAGATTCTGTACTGGATTTTAACTGATTAATAATCCAAAAGGCAAATCACAAAACCACTTGAAGGTCGTGAACATTTATTCATATTTATACTGATTCAGATGATGCATCCACCACAAGTATTAAAAGTATGGATACTGGCCCTGTATTCACTTGGGATCAGATTGATACCAAATCTAGTATCAGACACCACTACCTCTGTCAGCTCTACAATGGTGTTCATGTTTACTTCTTCTACTGAGTTGAACAGGTACAATGTGTCACTCTACAATGAGAGACGGTGCTAACTCAGGGAGCAGTTCAGTAGATTGTTTTCTCTATTTTATTTCATGTTATCAGTCTGTGTAGTTCACTAATAGTGAATGGAGAATCAAATGTAATGTGAAAATGTTATTACATTTTACATTTTAAAGGTATTTGTTTCATTTAAACCTTTTTTCTTCTAAATCTGTTGTTTTTCATTTTTGTCATTATCATGTTTCTCTATGCTCATATGCACTTCATTAAATGTGTTTGTAATGAATCATGTGTTGTGATTCATGTGAAATGTGAGAACAACATTAAAAATGCTTTGAGTCAAACCCTGGATGTGTCTTTAACTGAAACCAGAGTGAAGGTCAGACGTGATCAGGATGAATTTCTTCTCTGTGTTATTATTGAACACGTTTCTGCTGTAAATCATCTGAACATTAATGTGATTAGAGTTTTATCATCTTCCTGTCTGAACTATACGCAATTTAAGATTAAGATTGTGGCTGAGGTCTGATTTTGATGGTCCTCACCTACAGCCTTTATTTACATGCACACTACTCCTGAACTGTTCTGTTCTGGTTTTAATCATATTCAGGACCTGATATTGAACAAAACCTGATTATTGTTTATCCACACAGGGATTATTAGAAGTATACATTTTGTCATTCAATCAGAAATAACTTGCATCCAATAACTGACATATCAGACTTGGGTTTCCTGTAGATGACAGATCTGCAGTGGATGTATCACCAGATCCCAGTGGACTACATGAACATGAGAAAGGTAAGAACAGAAACGTGCAGATGAAAGTGAGACAAAGAAAAGTTTGTGGACATGGAAGTGGACGACTGATAAACCATCACAGTTTAGTCACTGAGACAGATAGGATAGCTAGCATACTACCTCTGACCATTTACAACCTTCACGACTGAAAACTGATTCAAGATTCAAGATGTTGATGAACAGTGTAGTTCCTCCAGTGTCCACTAGAGGCTGACTCCATCACCACAGACCTCCACTCATGGAGCTTCTAAGCTGATCATCAGCAATATCTTGTACGATAAGGATAGACTGCACATATGAAGAGATGAAATGTCTGACAGCTCAGTAAAACCAGAGGCAGCATGAAAATAGTTTTAAACTGAATCAAATGGAAGCTTGTCAGCTGTTAATATCTGCTCTGTAGCTTGTTTCATCTCCCTGGACTCAACTCAGTATCTCTCACATTGTTCCAGGTCCTTTGATTGGTGGGATAATAGTTGGTGTTCTTGTTGGTGGTTTTCTCATCCTTGGTGCAGTACTTTTCTGGAAATGTAGAAAAGGTAAGATACCCATTTCTTCTTCCACTCATGTTGACATTAAACATAATGTACAGTATGTGAAACATCCATCCACAGCAACCTGATCATTCAGCTCAGTTTCCTCAGTTACATTCATGATGGTGTTAATGTTTGGTGTCGAGGCAGAAAGTAGAAAGATGGAAAGGATGTAGGTGTCATGGACACAGAGAATGTTTTCTTTTTAGTGACTTTATAAAAAAATACTTCACCTCGTATGATCTGCCAGCCTTTATTTATAAGCCTACTAATCTAGGCATGGAGATATAATGAATCATTTCTCACTTGTCTACCTCAGCCAGTTAGTTCAGTTTGACCCCTTCAACCAAAATAAAAACTCGTGCTCATATATCATAGACGTCTGGGAAAGAGTAAGACCCTTACAAAAACAAGAAAACGTGCCGTAGTGACTCCTTTCCCTGGGGAGTTATTTGTAGTTTGTTGTTTGTTTTCATAGATTCTATAATGTGCACACTTGTAAAATTTGACAATGTCCAGACTTAGTAAGTTGCCCAGTGTTTGAATTGTGTGTACATTTCCTCCTGCAGTTGGAGTCAGTAGTATTTTGTAGCCAGATTCCAGGTCAAGAGGTAAAAGTATTCAAATGTACAGTCGCCCTGGTTCTATTTTTACTAGAACCTTTTTAGAACATGTGTGGTTGTGGTATTTTACAGAGAAGTTAAACCCTGGTTCTCTTGCAGCTTCTTACAAATGAGCAGCAATAAAAACAGAGGTCCTCCTTGTTGGTTCTAAGTCCACTCTAGCAAAAGTTGACAGTTTCTAACTAAACATTGATAACTCCACTGTACTCTTCCGTCCCCTCAGGTTAAGAGTCTTCCTCGACAGTACCCACATTAACAACGTGACCCAGTCCACTTGGGCTGTGGCTGGACGACAAGCTGGACAGCTGTACAAGAAGGCGCAGAGCAAGATGTACTTCCTGAGGAAATTAAGATCCTTTAACATCTGCAAGAAGCTCCTGGGGATCTTCTACCAGTCTGTGGTCGCCAGCGTCCTGACCTATAGTGTGCTGGGGTGGGAGCACGTTAACGCCATCTACTGCACTTGTAGTAACGGCAGGTTTGGTGTGCGGATTCTATTTGCGGTTGTATTGTCGTTTGAAACGAGTTTTGTGTTCAGTTAGTTCAACCCTTTGGTAGAGCAAGCTTTGCTCCATGTCGTGACAATTCTGTTTACAAGTTTCTTCAAACGGTGAGCAACGCTGTGTGCAATATAAGGTGTTTTATCTTAGTGGTTTTCGTAAGAGTATTGGGATGTTTAAGAAGGAAATGAATTTGTTGCACTTGGATTTGGAAAATGATTGAAAAAGACAATATTAACTAAAAGGTATTTTTGGTGTTTGCAGTTTTACAGCTTGTTTTTAAAATAAACGAGAGGAGGAAAAAGACCTCGGCAGAAAGCAGCACCTCTTTTCTTTGTTCACCTCACCTGGCTGTTTGCACGCGCTGGGTAGCTAGATACCGATACGTTTAGTGAGGCCAGTACAGACACTAAAACACGGGTATCCTGGACAATGCCAGCCACCCTCTGCACACGACCATCAGTAGACAGAGCAGCACCTTCAGCAAGAGGCTGCTCCTCCTAAGGTGCAGGACAAATAGACTGAGGAACTCCTTTGACAGAACCTTTTTAGAGTATGTGTGGCTGTGGTATTTTGCAGAGAAATTAAACACTGCTTTAAACACCATTCACCTGGGGGGAGGGGGCGAAAAATGAGAGGGACTTAATCAGAGACTCTGATCAAGGAATTGACAGAAACTCTGATCTTAGTGAGGAGGTGTGGTCGACCGCATTGCTAGGTATGAGTCATCATTTCAAGAGCTGTGATTGGTTGATCCTAAAAGCTACATCAAAATACAGTTTTGATAATTTGATAATTGGTCTAGAATGGACGTCAAATCAATAAACTAAATAACAGAATCTAATCTCTATGAAGACTGTACTCTACTTTACATAAATAAATAAATAGTACGCTATACTTGATAAATGATCCTATAACATGTGTGATTAAACTCAGGCCTCTACCACAGTGTTCACATGCTGATAGTTCTATTTATTTGCTTTCATTCGTTCACCACGCTGGTAACATGTTGCACTTCATCATCTGGTATTAACGAGGGTAAAGTGTCTCAGCTTTAGCAGCAGAGCATCTTGCATATTTACCTCATGTAGGAAATCATTCCGTGTACGTTCCTTCATGCTCCTGTTGTCGTTTTAGACTTAGATAAACTTAATTGATCCACAAGGAAAATTGCTTGCTTTCAGCGTATTCTGATGCAGTAAGTTTATATGGGACTCTCTGTGGCTGTAGCAAGCTTCACATTTAAAAAAAAAAAACAATAGAATAAAACACATTGCAATGAAGCAGGTGGCAAACCATTTACTGAGAGTGATTCATTGCTGCATTAAGGATGTGACTAAATAAATCTTTCAGGCTCCATGTTGCCTGTTACACTTAAGTATTATTGAACCCATCACAAACTGAAACATCTGTGTCCACTAGAGTTTTCAAGACCTTTAATGTTTCTGTTTATTTTGTTCTCAAATGATTCTTCCTAAAGAATCTGTTTAATTAAATTCATTCATCCATTCATTTATCTTCTACATCTGCTGATTCCTGTTAAGAGTTCATTCATTTGGAAAATAAAAAATGTTCTCTTAGAACATTTAAAGATCAAACTGTTCAGAGCGGCAAAGACTTTTATTTGAACACGTCTCTACCAGACCAATACCACAATTTCAACACTAGATGGCGCCATTTGATTTCTGTGTGAGTATTTTCAGACTACCAAGCTACTCTACTGCTATTCTGCATTCCTAATTGCTGGCTAATGTGGTGGCCTAGTTGCTACCTTGCTTATTGAAACTAGTCTCAGCTCACATTACCTGGTGTTTTCTGGAAGAAGTCCTTTGTCAGGCGGACATTGTGAACTGCAGCGTTGTCCTGTTGAAAAACCCAGTCATTACCACACAGACGATGGCCTTCAGTCATGAGGGATGCCCCCTGCAACATCTCCACATAGCCAGCTACCATTTGATGCCTCTGCACGACCTGAAGCTCCTTTGTTCCATTGAAGGAAAAAGACCCCAGATCATGATGGTACCCCCTCCACTGTGCCGTGTAGAAAACATCTCAGGTGGGATCTCCTCGTCATGCCAGTAACGCTGGAAGCTATCAAGACCATCAAGGTTTAATTTTTTCTCATCAGAATCAAACTTTCTTCCACCTTTCAGTGTCCCATGTTTGGTGCTCTTGTGCCGTTGAAGGAACCCTTCTCTGGCAGATGCTGTCTAATGGTTATGGGACTGCAGTTGGCACCAGTGACGAGCTTAATCTGGGCCGAGGATCATCCCGTGTCTTGACGGCAGTGTTGGGCAAGTTACTTCAAAAATGCAATACATTATGTAATACTTGTTACTGTCATTTCAAAGTAATCCATTAAAGTATAATATTACTGTCTCTGAATTGTAAAGCATTACACTACTACTGCATTACTTTTAAATTACTTTCACCAAATTAACTGGAACTATACTTATACTATATGTATCTCATTATGCTCCTAGGCTTAAGGCTAACAACAGAAGAATGCTGAGCACCCCCCACCAAAGACTGAAAAGACAACAAGAAATGAGACAGAGATCTCCCTTTAATGTCAAACTACTGTGTCATCAAGCTATCATTTGGTTTAAAAAATAAAGAAAAGAAATCACATTTAAATGAGAAGATGAGGTAGAAACAATGAGTTCCAAACTAACTTAAGGTCAAAAAAGCAACCCCACCTAAGACTACCAGGAAAAATATTATCCAATCACCATTTTTTCTAATTCCTCAGTCTTTGTAAGGTAATTAGAATGCTGAAAACATTTTTTAAAAAGAAGTTTTTATTTTTAAGATTTCATATAACTGATGGATGACATTTACCAAAGCCCCACCCCTTTACATTTGTTAAATACATTTGGTAAATTTTCGGGTTAAATGCATTGTATTGCGCGTTACTGACCTTTGTACCGAGTAAAATATTGTCTGTGAAGGTTCTCAGTCATCCAGGTCATGGTAATCCAAAAGGTTTCAAAAAAAGGCAACTGGAATTGTAGATTTTTGGAGAAGACGTTTCACCACTTATCATTCGAGTATCTTCTTCAGTTCAGTCCAGTTGCCTTTCTTGAAACTTTTTGGATTACTGAGAACCTAAAAAAAATAAAATAAGATATTCTTTTGTAATGGTGACATTGTACTCATTCTTTTTTTTTTCTTTTTCTTTTTTTATTAGCGTAATGTTAAGCTTTAGACTTATTTAAGCTACTTGATATGATTTAGTTGAGATGATTTCCAGTGGCCGCGTTTACATGATAAATGGCAACATGAATGTAGCTCGAGTTATAATATAATATAATATAATTATGTAATAGTAATAATAATAAAAATAATAATAATACATGATGTCCAATATTAAGGGGCCTACTGTAGGAATAGTAGCAAAACACTGTCAGAACAACTCATTTTTAAATGCCAACCTCAAAAAGTCCAGTAAACAGTTTTACTGTCCATTTCCCCTCCAGCCATTGTCTTTAATCTTGGATTATTTTCTTCATATTTTTTATATTTTACCAAACTGTAGTAGGCATTTTTGTTGGCATTGTGGATATTGTATTGTAGTTTATTCTTAGTTAAGTCCCAGACACTGCCTCGGCCATTTCAGGTCAAGTGACTAAATTCGCAACTGCTACAACTGCTTCATGAGCTACCGCGCATGTGTCGGAGCCTCGGACGTATGAGAGTCAGTGTCAATGACTTTCCGGACTGTAACTCTAACTCTGATCACGGAATAACCCGTTTACTGCAGGATGTCTATCACGATTATGATGATCATCTTTTGTCTTAAGACAACACCCACAGAACCAGCTGAGGATAAACAGTTTGGTAATCATCTACCTTTTTATCAGTGTTTCCTTGTTGTCTAGTTTATTTATTGTTTGACTATCCGACGGCTCGGGAAGTGAAAGGATTAAGCAGCCACATGTCCTAACTACTGGGAAACTTGTATTCTCCTCAAGAAACCCAACCTTCTCATTTGAAACGCGATAAATGCTAATTGTCATGCGAGAGTGTTTACAGACAGTTTTTAAAATGAAACTAAAGGCCTGTCCAGACCTGCTTGCATTAAGGTCCGATCAGGGCTGTGAGATCGCAAGTGGGCAGCTTTAAGCGTCTGTCCAGACTTCAGTTACAATATTACAGTTTCTGACATTCTCTCACGCGCACGTCCCCTGCACCTTTTCAAAAAGCCGTTTTGGTCCCTGTACTTTTTTATCGTCCAAAACAATGTTTTGCTTATAGTAAACAGAGAAACGTGAAGCACTAGGAACAAATGACCAAGCGGATAACGACCACTAAAGGTGAGGCATGTTTATCTTAGTTTAGCCCCGCCCACGCGGCCTCTTGTGTGATTGGCCGTCCCCGCTGTCACTCCACTTTGCTGCCTCACCTGTCTGCTTGTCTGCGGTCAGGAGTCCAAGTTAAAGGTGCAGTAGGACACTTTTATAAAACTAACTTTCTGTCATATTTGCTGAAACTGACCCTATGTTCAAGTATAACTGCATGAAGCAGGTCATTTTAAAAAGAATCGTCTCCTCTGGTCCCTCCTAGAGCCTGTAGCTTGATTTGCAAGACATCCACCGCTCCACATTCAGATGCACCAATCAAGACCAGGGATGTGTCTAACAGAGTGTCTGCTCATGGGCACGCATTTCATAGCGTCCTCCGCTCCCCCTTCCCCGCGCACGTCGTGCACGGTCATATATCTACCACCAGAGCCGCCCCGCCCTATACGCAGAACACGCGCAGCGCTTTGGGCCCCGCGATCCATGGGGGGCCCCATGTCGCACAAGATGACGCATTTTCTAAAAATGCGCAAAGGACGCGCAGCGCTCCGGCGGCGGAGAGGCGAGCGCGAGCTAAGACTATCTCGCAGCTGAATCACGGAAAGCGCGATTCAGCTGCGAGATACCAGCGGAGCGCTGGTCCTCCCAATCCAATAAAAACAGCCCAAACCACGAAGTTGCCAGACACCTATGGAAACCCGTCACACTCCCCCGCCGGACAAGTAGCCCAATTTTGTGGAAAAACCGCCCAATCTGGCAACCGTGAGTACCATAAAGAGTCAGCCCGAGGCAGGAAGAAAAAAAAGGTGTAATGTGACACACTCATTGATGACTTTGCTTCAAAAAAATGCAGACGGGTTAACTTGTAAATGCCTGTAAATACATGTAGGCTACATAGTTGAAAATTCTTTGTTTTGTTACCCCAAATGAAGGTTGTAAACTTAAATGGCATTTTGTGCTCGTCATTTCTTTACACGTGTGTGTGTGTGTGCGCGTGTCTGGTGGGGGGGCCCCAAAAGACATTTCTGCTTAGGGCCCCATTTTGGCCAGGGGCGGCCCTGTCTACCACATAGCAAAGTGATAAATCAAAACTGTGGAATAAAACGCCACAATGACGCTTCTAACTGTTACTGATAGCAAACATCACCGATGTAGGCTACTTTCAGAAACATCCTAACCTTGGTTTTGTCCTAAAGTTGAGTTTGGGAGACCGTTTTGGGCTTTAGCGAAAAGGAGAGAGGGACTGAGAAGTTGTCGATGTTCAGATTTTTTGGCTAAATCCTGGATCTTCACAATTGCCTATAGTTTGATTGAAAGTGCTGATAAATTACATTAGTGAGTTCAAATCATGAAACAGAAATAATATACTTGGGCAGTTGTTTATTAAAGAACATTAATCAGTGAGTAGTAAAAGTCAGTGCCTCCTTGTCTCCAGTCTCTGCTGTGACCTCCTTGTAACTAAATGCTTCTGGTAACTGATGAACAGTCGTCTACAGGAGTAGACTCAGTTTCTCTCTTCTCTTCTATCTAAAACATCGATTTCTAAAACATTTAACATTTAGCAGGTCAGTCTATAAATGAGTGAACATTTGGACAAACACATTTTCATTGTAACTGTATGTTTGTTTTCTTGTTTTTGAAGGTCCCTCTGATCTGATATGTTCACCTCAGTCAGTTGTTGCCCAGCTGGGTGAGGATGTTATTCTTCCCTGTCGTCTTCATCCGTCCATCAGCGCCGTCTCTGAGACAGTGGAGTGGACCAAACCTGGTCTAGAACCAAACAGTGTCCATCTCCACCAAGATGGACGAATGGTGTTTCAGAAACAAAATCCATCTTATTATGATCGTACCCGGCTGTTTGTGGATGAAATGAAAAATGGAAACGTGTCCCTCAAGATATCCCAGGTGAAGTCCTCTGATGAAGGGGAGTACAGATGCACCATTACCACAATGAACAAGGAGGCTTCCATCAGCCTCACTGTTGGTGAGTCAAGATATTTGGACTGAAACATATCAACACAACCTCCAAACTGAGGGAAAGGTGGAGGAGTTAGAACCAGTTTAAACAGTCTCCTAGACTTATTAAAAGTAAAGTAAAGACACCAGCAACACTTATATATACTTAATTTATCCTGTGGAAAATTCAGTGTCCAGTAACATCTGGATACAGCTGTGTAAAAAAACGAAACGTGGATTGAAACGTCCTGTCTGTGTTAAAGAATTGTCATTTAGAGTCCTACCATCATCAGTCCTTGTTGTCTTCTAAAGGCAGAGCCACAGAGTCAAATGTCCCTTCACTAGTGTGGTAGATAGTCTGCCTGTCATGTAGCAGACTGGTTCCAACAGTAATCTAAATGCAGTGTTTGTTTCTCCAGATGTTCCTCCAGATGTTCTTGTGGTGATCGGCTCACGTGAACCAGTTAAAGGAGTAGTTGGTGAAGACGTCATCCTGCCGTGCCACCTGGAGCCTCCATCTGATGTGAACAATCTAACTGTGGAGTGGAGACACAATGAAGAGTTTGTTCACGTCTATCGTAGTAAGAAAGATGATTTAAATTCTCAACACCAGCAGTTTAAAGGCAGAACTTCTCTCTTCTATGATGAACTGGTTCATGGAAACATTTCCCTCAAACTGACCAATGTAACTAAAAATGATTCTGGAGATTTCACCTGCTTTGTTCCCAAACTGGACAGTCAGGTCAGGAAGGTGAACCTTTCCTTAGAAGTTGGTGAGTGCTGCTGATGTATCACATGTTAAAATGAGACAAGAAATCATTTTACATTTTAAACATGTTAATGTTTAACTCACTTTTGTAGTGGAAATTTTTCAAGTACTGACTATCATAACAGAATGTCAATGAAATGAATGAGTTTTGTGGCAGATGATATGATATGAGGAGAAGTTGAAGATCAAGGAGATGGATTCCATACCACCAGGCATCGTATGTGCTAGTAACCTCTCCATGGTGGTGACCCTCTACTGTGCGCTCAGCACATGGGTTGAAGAACAGTCCTCCTGTCAACTGTTACTACTATTACAGTATTATTATTGCTTTGCTTTGATTACTATAATTCCACTTTGAAGGTTTCATATTTACCTTCATACATTTAGTCTGACACTGATTGCCTATAATTGTCACATTAAATTGTTATGTAATCTGCATATATTATTGTTATTGATTCATGTCTTTTACCAAGTGATTACACACCCTTATGGATGAGACTAGACTTTGGGTTTTCCTCCATGACATTGAGGTTTTTCCCATAGGTCTGGCTCCATGGTTAGGATAGTTAGCGCAGGGGTCTTTTTACCTCCTCTCGTCATCTTGAGCCCTTCTAACACTTAGGTGTTTCAGGGGTTCTTTATCCCATAGAGGGTTTGCCTCCAGCGGTCCTTCTTGACGGGAAGGTGGGATTCATGGATCACATGTTAGATAGGCTGACCTGCTATATAAGAGGGATGTGAATATACTTCATGATACTATTTCATGTGAGTGAAATAATTCTGTGTTTAATTGTGTTTTATTTTACAACACCATCTTTATCAATGTTGATGCATTTATTTGTTTAATTGTTTATTACTTGTTTCACATTTGATCTCATTGGGTAAACATATCTGCACCAGCTCAGCCGTGTCTGTGACGACCTTCTGAAGGTCCCACTGTTGTTGCGAAAACTAATAGAGACGAAACATTGTACGAGAGGAACAAGAACCAATGAGCAGAAAGTTATTGACATCGCCTTGTTTCAAACATAAAAACTATCTGCAAAACTAAAACTGTGAAGAGAATCTGCAGAGTTTTTCACAGATGATTCTTCCCCCTTCATGAACGTTATACCTTTGTTTTTTTGCAATAAGACTCAAGACAAAACCTGACAAGCCGGTACAAAAGGGTCTGGACTCAGATGCAGAGGTTTTCAGAAAATAAAATACTTTATTAAGCAAAAACTCTCTCTTGGATCAAAGCAAAGTACAAACGAAAAACCACTCCGTAGAGGGAAAAAACGAGGCAATGAAAAATACACAAAACAGTAATACTGATCGATTGCGAAGATACACATGAGCAGGGAACACGAACACACTTGGTCAACGAGCATGACACACTGGCACAGGACAGGGGAAAACGCGGACTATATATACACATGAGGGTAATGGGGAACAGGTGGAAACAATCAGGAAGACAATCAGACCGGTGACACAAGAGGAAGGGCAAGTGACCTGAAACGAGAGGAGAGTTAGAATTTCAAAATAAAACCGGAAATGACGAGACAACACAAAACCAAAAACACCGCTGCGTGACAAAACCTTTGTTTTGAGATCTTTTTATTCAAAGTTGTGAAAAAGTCCACGACACTTTTTCTTTTCAACAGTTCAGAAGCCAACAGGAGACAGGAGTTCTAGTGAGTGTGAATATTTGTTTCTTCATCTCACTTTGGGTCAAAATGTTTATTTCACTCATCACATATTTAATGTTTTATTTCGTGTTTGTCACCAGATGAAACTTTCAAAGGAGAGAGAGGAGATGACAAAGGTAAGAACAGAAACGTGCAGATGAAAGTAAGACAAAGAAAAGTTTGCAGAATCTAGGTGTCATCTACACACAGTGTTTTCTTTTTAGTCTCTTTTAAAAGCGATGCATTCACAGACCTCTAATAAGTCACTGGTCTTTATGTATTTATCTGCTGTGGGATGGAAAAGACCAGTTTCTGCCTGACTTAGATAAATGAATACTTTGACTATTGCCTCTAGTTCTGACATTCATTCCTGTGGATCCCTTTCTTCAGTCAGATTCTGATAAAACCTGACATGCAGCTTTATCTGAGTACTCTCTCATCTAAACTTCACTGTTTGTTGACCAGAGACAAGACGAACAGAAGGAAAAGGAGTCAGGAAGAGGGAGAACAATGACAAGGTAATTCTATGGACGACACAGACATCAGACATGGACAGACGTCCAGTTAGCACCGTAGGTGTTTTGTAGTTTGAAACAGTGGAAGCAAAGAGCTCTCTGCTGCCTACAGTAGTTTTGCCGGAGGATTTAAGAGCAAATAAACAGCAAAATTTACTACATTCCCAAAAAAGAGTAAGAAGTAAAAAGTAACAGCTTCTGAAAAGTGGATGCACCACCTCGTATGATCTGCCAGCCTTTATTTATAATCCTACTAATCTAGGCATGGAGATACAATAAATCATTTTTACATCAGAATTTCTCACTTGTCTACCTCAGCCAGTTAGTTCAGTTTGACCACTTCAACCAAAAAATAAAAACTCGTGCTCATATATCATAGACGTCTGGGAAAGAGTAAGACCCTTACAAAAACAAGAAAACGTGCCTTAGTGACTCCTTTCCCTGGGGAGTTATCTGTGTGCACAATATGGAGGAACTATTAATATTTTCATAGACTCTATAATGTGCACACTTGTAAAATTTGACAATGTCCAGACTTAGTAAGTTGCCCAGTGTTTGAATTGTGTGTACATTTCCTCCTGCAGTTGGAGTCAGTAGTATTTTGTAGCCAGATTCCAGGTCAGAAGGTAAAAGTATTCAAATGTACAGTCGCCCTGGTTCTATTTTTACTAGAACCTTTTTAGAACATGTGTGGTTGTGGTATTTTGCAGAGAAGTTAAACCCTGGTTCTCTTGCAGCTTCTTACAAATGAACAGTAATAATAACAGAGGTCCTCCTTGTTGGTTCTGAGACCACTCCAGCAGAAGTTGACAGTTTCTTGGGCTGTGGCTGGACAACAAGCTGGACTGGACGAGCAACATGGGGCAGCTGTACAAGAAGGCCCAGAGCAGGATGTACTTCCTGAGGAGATTAAGATCCTTCAACATCTGCAAGAAGCTCCTGGGGATCTTCTACCAGTCTGTGGTCGCCAGCGTCCTGACCTACGACAGACCTCTCCAGGTTGGAGAAGCTGATCGGGAGGGCTGGCTCTGTGGTTGGCACTGAACAAACTAACTAGTATCCTGGACTTTTTAAGAAAACAGGTTGTGGTCTTTCTATTGGGCCACCAAATTAGCCAGCAATGCAGAATAGCAGTAGAGTAGCTTGGTAGTCTTAACTTTTATCAGCTATGCTTTTATCTTTGAAGAACGAGTTTAACCAGCTGTGTCTGAAAATACTCACACAGAAATCAAATGGCGACATCTAGTGTTAAAATTGTGGTATTGGTCTGGAAGAGACGAGTTCTAATAAAAGTCTTTGCCGCTCTGAACAGTTTGATCTTTACATGTTCTAAGAGAACATTTTTTATTTTCCAAATAAATGAACCCAAAATAAATACCCACAACAAACACTTGTCCCCAAAGAGATCAATAAAGTTGTCTGTCTATCTATCTCTATCTGTCTATTCTTTTGTTTGTTTTATTATTTTTGAAATAAATCACCACCAAGCGCAAGCTCTGGTAAGGACAATCACCTTCTTTTGCCTGCGTTAAACCTCATTCCCATGGTGCATCAGTGGCCCTTTGATTATGTTTGATTTCAAGTTAAATTCATTGTTGGCCACTACAATAGTGATGGGCAATCGAGGCTTTGTTGAAAATTACAATCTAAATGGATTATTAATATTTATTTTACTGTGACAGTGAAGAATCATTTACATCCCGCTCTGTAAACCTGAGCCCGTATGCCTAAAGATTCTTAGCGCTAAGAGCTGCTTCTAGTGGACAAAGTTCTTAGAATCAGGACGTTTTCTAAGAATTTCCCCTCAAAGTTAGGAGCAGCTCCAAGATAAAAGCTGTTCCTAAAGAATCTCAGCTCTTCAGAGAGCTCCTAATGTGAGATCTGTTCAGAGCAGGGAGGAGGACTTTTAGGAGATTTAAGAGTTTCTTAAGTAGAGGAGAAAATGTCTGAAAGAAGAGGCAGGAGAAATATTCTCCAAACACTGAATGACAATCAAGTTTGTTACAATCACAATATCACCAGGAATTAAAGTCATCACAACACTGAGGTATTTAGCAACAGAACAATGCAGCAGTGATGACTTGGAGCCAAATCTATGTCTTAAAACACTTTTGACCAGTTGATCGACTCTGTTCCTCTGTTCAGTTTTGTTTCCCACTTCATTTCTTCTCCATTGATGTTCAGTTTGTAGAAGATTTGAACACCAACCATCTCTGCTTCTTCTAGGCTGGTTAGCAATCACAGAGACTGATGAAAGCTGAGACACTTTACCCTCGTTAATACCAGATGATGAAACATGAGCAGCGTGGTAAATGAATGAAAGCAGATATATAGAACTATCAGCATGTGAATACTGTGGTAGAGGCCTGAGTTTAATCACACAGTTTATAGGATCATTTTTAAAGTATAGCTACTATTTATTTATTTACAAGTAAAGATTAGATTCTATGATTAAGTCTATTAATGTGACGTCCATTCTAGACCAAAAGTGTATTTTTATCTAGTTTTAAGATCAACCAATCACACCTTCTGAAATGATGACTCATACCTAGCAACGCAGTCGACCACACCTCCTCACTAAGATCAGAGTATCTGAGAATGTCCTGGAATCACTGCTTAGTTAGCTAAGACTGCTAGCTAGGAATGTTTAGAGGATTAGAGGATGTTTAGAGGATTGTTAGAATCTTTAGGAATACGGCCCAGGTCGCGATCAGCGGCAGCTTTGCGCGTGCGCCCTTCGTTTGCCGTCTGGACGCAGAGTGGCGTGGGTCTCCCATTGACTCTATATAGGGGTCTCCTCAGCTCTGACTGCTGCTGCGCGGGGCTACTGTGAGACTGACCGCCTGCGAGTGCTTTGGGACGGGAGAGGGGCTCACGGCGACACCCGCTGCTTGTTGAGGACAGTAACTGCAAACCGATATGTGCTTTCACGTCAGAGTCTCCAAGAACCAGAAAAGTCTCCAGTAACACCAGCAAAAGTCGCTAGATTGTCGCTCGTCGCTTGTATTTATGTGTCTATGCTTGAACTGCTCCAAATGTCTCTTAACTGCTCCAAACATCACTAGACAAGTGCCCAACCCACGCCCACAGTTATGGCAAACCAAAGTACTATGGCAAACCAAAGTACCCACAATTCACTTCCAGAGCCGTCGAATAGTCAAACAATAAATAAACTAGACAACAAGGAAACATTGATAAAAACGTAGATGATTACCAAGCTGCTTCTCCTCAGCTGGTTCTGTGGGCGTTGTCTTAAGACAAAATATGACCATCATAATCGTTATAGACATTATCCAGCAGTAAACGGGTTCTTCCGTGATAAAAGTTACAATCCGTAAAGTCATGGACAATGACTCATACGCTCGAGGCTCCGACACATGCGCCGTAGCTCATGAAGCGGTTGTACTGTATGGCAAGCCAAAGTACCCACAATTACGCGTCTTTTTAACGTGTTATATTGTAAAACGGCGTTAAAAACGCCGTATTTTCTGCACAAAACGCCGTCTTTAACGCCGTTTTTGTGGACTACGACGTTAAATACGCCGTATTTTGCCGAAAAAAACGGCGTTTTCAACGCCGTTTTGGTCTATTTACATAACGACGTTTTTAACGACGTTCAACGACGGCCATGAACGCCGTAAGAACGCCGTTTTGTGTCAACAAAGACGGCGTTAAAGACGGCGTTTTCCCTATGATAATGAGCTCCTCCCACTGGTTTTCACAGTCAATGAATTTAAAGTGCCTTCACCCAATCGCTAACCGAAACAAACAGACCAGAGCAGTCCGACACAGACCTCCCTGTGCACCGATCTTTCCTAATGCAATCAGTTTTCTCAAACTCACCGTAGGCCTACTGCTCATCATAGTTATCTGTCAACATAACTGAAACATTTGCCGTAGCCGTGGCGTACTGATTAGCGCTTTGGGCTTGTGGCTGAAGGGTTGCCGGTTCGAACCCCCGACCAGTAAGAAGCTAATTATTCACTTATTATTATTATTATTATTATTAATTATTATGTATTCATCCTTTCTACCTGACAAGCGGACGAGGAAACACATTTATTTAAAATAACGTCGCAGTATATAGCGAGTGACATGAGCACAACATTAACACAAAGAATTGCTGGAGGAAAGTCTGTGAAAGACTGCCTTGCAATCGCAGGGTATTCGAACTCTCACCGAAAATGACCACTACCATAACAGGCAGTTATCTTCACCACAGGGCTACCGACTTCACTAACACTGAGCAAACACAGTGTAATCTAAACCAAAGCTTGTCAGGTAGAAAGGATGAATACATAATAATAATAATAAGTGAATAATTAGCTTCTTACTGGTCGGGGGTTCGAACCGGCAACCCTTCAGCCACAAACCCAAGGCGCTAATCAGTACGCCACGGCTACGGCAAATGTTTCATGCCAGTCCAGCATCTGGACTGAAGAAGCTTTATTCTTAGTTATGTTGACAGATAACTATGATGAGCAGTAGGCCTACGGTGAGTTTGAGAAAACTGATTGCATTAGGAAAGATCGGTGCACAGGGAGGTCTGTGTCGGACTGCTCTGGTCTGTTTGTTTCGGTTAGCGATTGGGTGAAGGCACTTTAAATTCATTGACTGTGAAAACCAGTGGGAGGAGCTCATTATCATAGAGGGAAAACGCCGTCTTTAACGCCGTCTTTGTTGACACAAAACGGCGTTCTTAACGGCGTTCATGGCCGTCGTTGAACGTCGTTAAAAACGTCGTTATGTAAATAGACCAAAACGGCGTTGAAAACGCCGTTTTTTTCGGCAAAATACGGCGTATTTAACGTCGTAGTCCACAAAAACGGCGTTAAAGACGGCGTTTTGTGCAGAAAATACGGCGTTTTTAACGCCGTTTTACAATATAACACGTTAAAAAGACGCGTAATTGTGGGTACTTTGGCTCGCCATACAGTACAACCGCTTCATGAGCTACGGCGCATGTGTCGGAGCCTCGAGCGTATGAGTCATTGTCCATGACTTTACGGATTGTAACTTTTATCACGGAAGAACCCGTTTACTGCTGGATAATGTCTATAACGATTATGATGGTCATATTTTGTCTTAAGACAACGCCCACAGAACCAGCTGAGGAGAAGCAGCTTGGTAATCATCTACGTTTTTATCAGTGTTTCCTTGTTGTCTAGTTTATTTATTGTTTGACTATTCGACGGCTCTGGAAGTGAAAGGATTAAGCAGCCACATGTCCTAACTACTGGAAAACTTTTTTTTAATTCTCCTCCAGAAAAACCCAACCTTCTCATTTGAAACGCGCTAAATGCTAATTGTCATGCGAGTATAGACAGTTTTTAAAACCGAAACTAAAGGCCTGTCCGACCTTGCGTTAAGGTCCGATCAGGGCTATGAGATCGCATATGGACAGCTGTAAACCTCTGTCCAGAATTCAGTTACAATACTTCAGTTTCTGACAGAGACTGAGAGACGCCAAGCACGGAAAACGGCCGCTCAAGCTGGGGCCTGTTAGCCCCGTCCACAAGCTCCTCCCTGTCTCTGCTGTCTCTTGTGTAGTTGTCCGTCCCCACTGTGCTGTCACACCTGTCTGCTGCGGTCAGGAGTCCTTGTTAACCTGCTACTGTGAATTGTTCGTTTGTTCTGCCTGGGTCACGGCAGCTAGAAGGATTGTAATATCAGAGCTTTCATTTACATTCACGTTTGAATCGGTGTCCGTGTGTGTGTGTATGTGTGTTTTGTAATGAGTCTAAAAAAAAAAAAGTGTAAATGCGCCATTTTATATAAATGTATTTAATTTACTTATTTCGACTTATTCCCACTGTCTTAACTATTTAAATGTGAGTTATACATACATACATACATACATGTAAATTACCCGTTTCTGTGTCCTTCAGAATTTTCTGTTTTTGCATAAAAATGACTCAAAACATCAACAGATTTTTGTCCTCAAAGTAGACAAAGAGACACCAATGAAACACATGAAACAGAAATATTATACTTGGGTATTTGTTTATTAAACACTCACAGTCGTCTACAGCAGCTTAGAGGTCCATTACTCAGAACAGATCCTGCTGCAAGACTCAGTTTCTCTTAAGATTCATCTAAAACACAGATTTCTAAAACATTTAACATTTAGCAGGTCAGTCTATAAATGAGTGAACTTCAGGACAAATACATTTTCATTGAAACTATATTTGTTTTCTTGTTTTTGAAGGTCAATCTCTTCTGATATGTTCACCTCAGTCAGTTGTTGCCCAGCTGGGTGAGGATGTTATTCTTCCCTGTCGTCTTAATCTGTCCATCAGCGCCGTCTCTGAGACAGTGGAGTGGACCAAACCCGGTCTAGAACCAAACAGTGTCCATCTCCACCAAGATGGACGACTGGTGTTTCAGAAACAAAATCCATCTTATTCTGATCGTACCCGGCTGTTTGTGGATGAAATGAAAAATGGAAACGTGTCCCTCAAGATATCCCAGGTGAAGCGTTCTGATGAAGGGGAGTACAGATGCACCATTCCCATAATGAACAAGGAGGCTTCTATCAAACTCAGTGTGGGTGAGTCAAGACATTTGGACTTTATTTATCCCGTGGGAAATTAAGTGTCCAGTAACTTCTGGACACAGCTGTGTAAAAATATAGAGTAGCAGTAATGACCACAGGGTCATCAAGAAACACACTGCAAACAATGATTTACATTTGAAGTCGTGCCAGAAATACTGTTTCTTCTAGTGGGAAACGTGGACTGAAACGTCCTGTCTTTGTTTCATCCACTTCAGTCCAGTTTTGACAAATGTAAATATGGAGAAACTGTTCCTATAACTACAGTTAAAGAATTGTCATTTAGAGTCCTACCATCAGCAGTCCTTGTTGTCTTATAAAGGCAGAGCCACAGAGTCAAATGTCCCTTCACTAGTGTGGTAGATAGTCTGCCTGTCATGTAGCAGACTGGTTCCAACAGTAATCTAAATGCAGTGTTTGTTTCTCCAGATGTTCCTGTGGTGATCGGCTCACGTGAACCAGTTAAAGGAGTAGTTGGTGAAGACGTCATCCTGCCGTGCTACTTGAAGCCTCCATTTGATGTGACAACTCTAATGGTGGTGTGGAAACACAATGAAGAGTTTGTTCACCGCTATCGTAGTAAGAAAGATGATTTCATTCCTCAACACCAACAGTTTAAAGGCAGAACTTCTCTCTTCCATAATGAACTGGTTCATGGAAACATTTCCCTCAAACTGACCAATGTAACTAAAAATGATTCTGGAGATTACACCTGCGATGTTCCCAAACTGGACAGTCAGGTCAAGAAGGGGAACCTTTCCTTAGAAGTTGGTGAGTGCTGCTGATGTATCACATGTTAAAATGAGACAAGAAATCATTTTACATTTTAAACATGTTAATGTTTAACTCACTTTTTCTTTTCAACAGTTCAGGAGCGACCTGGAGACAGGAGTTCTAGTGAGTGTGAATATTTGTTGTTTCATCTCATTTTGGGTCAAAATGTTTATTTCATTCATCACATATTTAATGTTTTATTTCATGTTTATCACCAGATGAAACTTCCAAAGGAGAGAGAGGAGATGACAAAGGTAAGAAGAGAAATGTGCAGATGAAAGTAAGACAAAGAAAAGTTTGTGGACATGAGAGCTGGAAGTGGACGACTGATAAACCATCACAGTTTAGTCACTGAGACAGATAGGATAGCTAGCATACTACCTCTGACCATTTACAACCTTCACGACTGAAAACTGATTCAAGATTCAAGATGTTGATGAACAGTACAGTTCCTCCAGTGTCCACTAGAGGCTGGCTCCATCACCACAGACCTCCACTCATGGAGCTTCTAAGCTGATCATCAGCAACATCTTGTACGATAAGGATAGACTGCACATATGAAGAGATGAAATGTCTGACAGCTCAGTAAAACCAGAGGCAGCATGAAAATAGTTTTAAAGTGAATCAAATGGAAGCTTGTCAGCTGTTAATATCTGCTCTGTAGCTTGTTTCATCTCCCTGGACTCAACTCAGTATCTCTCACATTGTTCCAGGTGATAAGACTGGATGGATAATAGGTGGTGTTCTTGGTCTTGGTCTTCTCCTTGTTGCAGTACTTTTCTGGAAACGTGAAGAAGGTAAGATACCCATTTCTTCTTCCACTCATGTTGACATTAAACATAATGTACAGTATGTGAAACATCCATCCACAGCAACCTGATCATTCAGCTCAGTTTCCTCAGTTACATTCATGATGGTGTTAATGTTTGGTTGGATGTAGGAAGGTGGACATAATAAAGCTTTGCTGTTTTCAGTGTAGTTAGTCAGCTCTTAGCAGCTCTTCAGTTTGATCAAAGTCTGTGTGAAACATAAAATCAGATCCCAGTAGCTCACAGAAAGATGGAGAACAAAGCCATTCACTGACTGACTTCATCATAGTAGACATCAACTTCTGTCATCAACAGTAACTACAGGCGTCACAACTAGGACAGAGATGTTCCAGACTGCCTCTTTAAATAAAATAATCTCTCTTGTCTGCATCCAGTTCTGACCGTCAGTCTTCTGATTTCTTTGTTTCTCAGTCAGAAACTTCTTTTCAACAATAATACAAGGGAGACCACGACGTGACTCAAATGCTAATGCAACGCAAGAGACCAGACCTTCTGCAATGCCCCTAATGGATAACCCTATGGGCGACGCAGACATCAGACATCGAGACCCGTCACCGTAAGTACTTTGTGGTTTGAAACAGTGGAATCAAGTCTGCCTCCAGTCTTACCAGGCGGCTCACACCAAGCATACACACTGCATAACATTGACCACAGATCTAACCACAGGGTTGGAGCATGACATTGAGACCAATATTTCCATCCTTTTAAATGACACATATTTTGGTTGAAATGAATTAATACACTTTTTGCTCACTGGTCCCATTTATTAAAAATAAACAAACAGCTGCCTACCCAATATATGAAAGGCGTCAGTTTCCACTATGCAGCTTCCATTTCAAGTTTTCATTAAGTGGATTTTTACTCTTTGCCAAGTTTTGGTGGATTTAGCTGTTTGGTTAAACCTCTGAAAGGTGGATGCATCACCTCATGAGATGAGCCTGCCTTTATTTATGTGCCCATTCATGTGTAGGGAGATACAATAAATCATTACACATCAGAATTTCTCATTTTTCTCCCTCAGTCAGATAGATCTCTTAGATCCCTTGACCTATAGAACCTACTGCTAATACAATATAGACATACTGTATATAATAGGACCCTCACAAAGACAGGTAGCATGTCTCATGTCTCTATTCCCTGAAGAGTTACTTATGTGTACCATATAGAGCACAGATCTATATTTTTATGGATTCTATAATGTGCACAATAGTTGAATTTGATGATCTACTGTCTGAATGAAATGTTTCCTACTATCTAATCTAGAAGACATTTTAAATTTGTCCTTTAGTTGATCACACATTAATCAGACATAGTAAGAGTCACAATGAAACCAGGAATCTGTTCTCTAAAGTCTTATCTACATATAGAGACCAGGGTCATGAATATGGACCTGATAGTTTTGGACCTATTCCTGATTTATTCTCTTTTTAGACAAGTTTAACCTCCCATCATCTTAGAGGTCAAGAAATTCACAAGTTAATATCTGAACTGTCTTTGAGTTTTACTCATTGACCAAACTGCACAAACAACAACAACAATGCTGATGCTACTGGTTTTATGTCCAACAGATCAAAGACCCCAGGAGAACCCACAACAACCGAATGATGGTGATGATCAGCTGGAGCATCTCAAAGAGCCTGAAGAAGAGCATGAAGTTGAAAGCACCACCTGAAAAAAGGTTTTTATTCTATTTCTTTTTTAATCAGGTATGTTCAGGATGGCACATTATATAATGATCTAGATAGGAGGAGAGTTTATTTGTGCATCTTTCAACACAGATGTCTTTTGTTTGTGTTTTTTAAATGGTGTTAACATCTCAGGCTTGTAGCACTAGTCAGTTTTGGAAGCTGTGAACCACTGATTAATTATTGTTGTTATTATTGATAAGATCGATACTTAAGTTTCAGTGTTCCTTGTTTCACTGAAGAGAAGATCTGAATGTGTTTGTCTGAATGCTGCTGGTGCCACCTCTCTTGTGTTTGTTGTCACATGACTCCATGCTGCCAGGTGACTGAGCACCGCTACCTGTCAGGCCTGGCCAGCAGCAGAGCATCTCACACACAATGTAGTGACAGAGCAGGAGAATGGCAGAGAGGAAGAGTAGGGCTGTTAGGTTATATGTTCAAGCCAAAAATGAAACGAAAAGCAAGTTGTACTATTTGTAAAAAGGCTGTAAGATACAGTGGTAACACAACAAACTTATATAAGCGTATGGAAATCTTTAAAATCCCCCTCCCCTTGGCCTCGGCAGATCCATGATAGGGGGAAAATAGTGCACTAAAGGAGAGAAATGTTGCCTTATTTTTGTATTGTACTTCCTAAACACTTCTTACATTATTTATAGTATTTGTTGTGGAGTGATAATTTTGTACACTTTGTTTGTGTTTCTCAACAAAGTATTTTCTATTTACTTACAAATTTTGCCCAGATTCTGTACTGGATTTTAACTGATTAACACTAGAAGTCCCAGAGAGCAGCCATTTGGCTTTTCTACCTATAAAACCCACAGGTCAGCCGATCGGCTGGAAGGCTTTTAGCTAATATCGTGTGAACCTTCCTTTTGTTATGTAACGAGGCAATCACTGGGCCACTCCAGGAGGGGACACGCTGAGCCACTTCAAGGAAACTTGTGGGTAGGGGAGGGGGAGTGAGCCCAGAGAGTTTATGGGATACAGGGTACCTTTCTTTTCTAACCTGGCAACACCTTGAGACAGAAACTGGTTCATCCCAAAGACAAAACACCTTGACATAAAATGGGGGAGGGGGAGAATCGGAGAGGAGCGGGGTTGCTGGGGGTTTGGAGGCCAGAGTGAGTGGGGGAGGGAGGCACATCTGAGAGCTGTGAACTCATGTCCAGGCTACTAACTGACTGTCTGTCTTTCAACAGTTTCACCAGGAGGCAGCCTGGGCAGAACAAATGAGCTGAATCTAAATGTAGAAGAATATACACTATATTACCAAAAGTATTCGCTCACCCATTCAAATGATCAGAATCAGGTGTTCTAATCACTTGGCCTGGCCCCAGGTGTATAAATTCAAGCACTCAGGCATGCAGACTGTGAAACAAGACATTTGTGAAAGAATGGGCCGCTCTCAGGAGCTCAGTGAATTCCAGCGTGGAACTGTCATAGGATGCCACTTGTGCAACAAATCCAGTCGTGAAATTTCCTCGCTCCTAAATATTCCACAGTCAACTGTCAGCTCTATTATAACAAAATGGAAGCGTTTGGGAACAACAGCAACTCAGCCACGAAGTGGTAGGCCACGTAAAGTGACGGAGAGGGGTCAGCGGATGCTGAAGCGCATAGTGCAAAGAGGTCGCCGACTTTCTGCACAGTCAATTGCTACAGAGCTACAAACTTCATGTGACCTTCAGATTAGCCCAAGTACAGTACGCAGAGAGCTTCATGGAATGGGTTTCCATGGCCGAGCAGCTGCAGCCAAGCCACACATCACCAAGTGCAATGCAAGGCGTCGGATGCAATGGTGTAAAGCACGCCGCCACTGGCCTCTAGAGCAGTGGAGACGCGTTCTCTGGAGTGATGAATCACGCTTTTCCATCTGGCAATCTGATGGACGAGTCTGGGTTTGGAGGTTGCCAGGAGAACGGTACATTTCAGATTGCATTGTGCCAACTGTGAAATTTGGTGGAGGAGGAATTATGGTATGGGGTTGTTTTTCAGGAGCTGGGCTTGGCCCCTTAGTTCCAGTGAAAGGAACATTGAATGCTTCAGGATACCAAAACATTTTGGACAATTCCATGCTCCCAACCTTGTGGGAACAGTTTGGAGCGGGCCCCTTCCTCTTCCAACATGACTGTGCACCAGTGCACAAAGCAAGGTCCATAAAGACGTGGATGACAGAGTCTGGTGTGGATGAACTTGACTGGCCTGCACAGAGTCCTGACCTGAACCCGATAGAACACCTTTGGGATGAATTAGAGCGGAGACTGAGAGCCAGGCCTTCTCGACCAACATCAGTGTGTGACCTCACCAATGCGCTTTTGGAAGAATGGTCAAAAATTCCTATAAACACTCTCCTCAACCTTGTGGACAGTCTTCCCAGAAGAGTTGAAGCTGTAATAGCTGCAAAAGGTGGACCGACATCATATTGAATTCTATGAGTTAGGAATGGGATGGCACTTCAGTTCATAGAATGAGTAAAGGCAGGTGAGCGAATACTTTTGGTAATATAGTGTATGTAGAAATATATGTAGAAGGATGTAGAAGTTATCAGGACCCTACAACACTGGGCTTCCAACATCCCCACCAGACACATAGGAAAAGTAAAAGAACAGAACCACATCAAAAAAGCCCCCAAAACCTGTGGTTATCCCAACTGGGCCTTCAGGATAGTTACACATATTTACAAATAATAATAAAAATGCATTAGAGGTGGTGCATGCGCATGAAGCTTGAGCGCTGTTTACAAATCGGCTTTCGAAGAAATCAAAAATTAGATTTTGCCCTAGTAACTATAACAGGCTCAATATCTTCTCCAGTAGTAACGCAAGCATGTAGTCCGCCATTGTTGTTGATGTTGTTATGAGACGTTTCGCGAGATATACGAGGTGGAAGACTGCTCGAGGGGTGTGGCCATGGTGGCGATGACGTCACCGTTTTCAGAAATCTCCGGATTCAACCGTCCAGACTAATCTGTGAGAAGTGCGTTTTCGAATTTATCCACCCTGGGACCCGGTTTCAAAAAAGTGCGTTTTCGGGCTATGCGTTTACGGGATTCGTGTGGACGATAGGCCAAAACGATTAAAAACATCTGCGTTTACGAAAAAATGCGTTTTCATGTGGATAGGGCCTTAGACTTAGAACTTTATTGATCCCTTTGGGGTGACTCCCTCAGGGAAATTTGAGTTTTCCACAGCAGCAAGCACACAGAGCAGTGGTTTGCAAATAGTTATAGAAAAAGTGATTGAATAATACAATGGTGAACATTAAATAATGAACGGTGAACTTCCTTTGAGTGGGATTAAAATAAGCTGTAGAAAAACTCTAGTAGGGAAAAATAAACAGTAGGTAGGTAGGTAGATAGGTAGACAACTTTATTGTAGTAGCAATGAGTGAGGTGAGTACATTTCAATAATCACTCATTGGTCATTGGCACTGCCATGCCAATGACCAATGTGGCCATAATGACTCAAGTGACTGCAACCACCCCGACTAGTTTTGTGGGGAGAGACTGTCCGAGAATGTAGTTATGAGGCTGATGGAAATGTTACCACGGACAATTTTTTTACATCCTTGTCACTTGCACAACGACTGCTTAGCCGGAAAACCACCATCCTCAGCACAGTCAACAGGATTTCACTCTCATGTGGGTGCAAAGCAGGCACAAAAGGAACAATTGCTTCGGCAACAACCTTCAACACCTAGCTCTGGGAAAAGAGCAATGTGTCAGGTTAAAATTCAGTGTAGCAATCATGCCACTGTGCAATGTATTGACTGCTACAGATACACATGTGGCAAATGCAGAAAGGAGATGGCTTGGCAGTGCCAGCATTGTGAGTGATTATTGAAATGTACTCACCTCACTCACTGTTACTTACTGTTTTACTGTTTATTTTTCCCTACTAGAGTTTTTCTACAGCTTATTTTAATCCCACTCAAAGGAAGTTCACCGTTCATTATTTAATGTTCACCATTTTATTATTCAATCACTTTTTCTAACTATTTGCAAACCACTGCTCTGTGTGCTTGCTGCTGTGGAAAACTCAAATTTCAAAGGGAGTAAACACAATAAAGTTTTAAGTCTAAGTTCTAGGTCTAAGTCTCACTCACTTCCACTCTCTAACACTGTATCCTGATAATGCATTTTTATTATTATTTGTAAATATGTGTAACTATCCTGAAGGCCCAGTTGGGATAACCACAGGTTTTGGGGGCTTTTTTGATGTGGTTCTGTTCTTTTACTTTTCCTATGTGTCTGGTGGGGATGTTGGAAGCCCAGTGTTGTATGGTCCTGATAACTTCTACATCCTTCTTCATATATTTCTACATATATTCTTCTACATTTAGATTCAGCTCATTTGTTCTGCCCGGGCTGCCTCCTGGTGAAACAGACAGACAGTCAGTTAGCAGCCTGGACAGAGCAAATGAGTTCACAGCCTTCAGGTGTGCCTCCCTCCCCCACTCACTCTGGCCTCTAAACCCCCAGCAACCCCGCTCCTCTCTGATTCTCCCCCTCCCCCGTTTTATGTCAAGGTGTTTTGTCTTTGGGATGAACCAGTTTCTGTCTCAAGGTGTTGCCAGGTTAGAAAAGAACAGGCACCCCGTCCCCCATAAACTCTCTGGGCTCACTCCCCCTCCCCTCCCCACAAGTTTCCTTGAAGAGGCTTAGCGTGTCCCCTCCTGTGGTGCCCCAGTGATGGCCTCATTTACATAACCACAGCCAAGCGGCTGCCCTCTGGGTTTTATAGGTAGAGCAAAAAAAGCTGGGACTCCTATCAGAATCAGAATCAGAATCAGAAAGGACTTTATTGCCAACCATGTTTGTGCATACAAGGAATTTGCCTTGGTGTTGGTACGCATAAAAACAAAATAGAATAGAATAAAATAAAATAAATATAGAAACTATATTTAAAATACTAAAATACAAAAACTACAAAATATATACACAGTATATATATATATTCCACCAGAACTGTGGGGTGATGGTGAGACTGATGTGTTCATGGGGGGGGCTTGGTATTGTTCAGCAGACGGACTGCGGATGGGAAAAAACTGTTCGCCATGCGAGTGGTCCTACACTCGATGGATCGCAGCCGTCTGCCAGAGGGGAGTCTGTTGAATAGTCCATGTCCAGGGTGAGAGGGATCAGCCACAATCTTAGCTGCACGCTTCAGAGTCCTGGAAGCGTACAGCTCGTCGAGAGACTTCAGACTGCAGCCAATCACCTTCTCTGCACAGCGAATGACACGCTGCAGTCTGCTCTTGTCCTTAGCAGAGGCTGCAGCATACCAGGTGGTGATGGAGCTGGTGAGGATGGACTCAATGATGGCCGTGTAGAAGTGAACCATCATTGTCTTTGGCAGGTTGAATTTCTTCAGCTGCCGCAGGAAGTACATCCTCTGCTGTGCTTTTTTGATCAGGGCGCTGATGTTCAGCTCCCATTTGAGGTCCTGGGAGATGATGGTGCCCAGGAAACGGAAGGACTCCACAGTGTTAACTGTAGAGTCAGACAGGATGATGGGGAGGAGTGGGGCTGTGTTCTTCCTGTAATCCACAAT
This sequence comes from Planiliza haematocheilus, assembly GCA_005024645.1. NCBI lineage: Eukaryota > Metazoa > Chordata > Actinopteri > Mugiliformes > Mugilidae > Planiliza > Planiliza haematocheilus. The sequence goes on along the minus strand of SRSE01000149.1, from coordinate 195,005 downwards.
CATCTCCACTGTTTTGGAGGCGTTCAGCTCCAGATTGTGGCGGCTACACCAAGTCACCAAGCGGTCAATCTCCAGTCTGTAGGCGCTCTCATCTCCACCTGAGATGAGCCCGATGAGGGTGGTGTCATCCGCAAACTTCAGGAGCTTGACAGACTCGTGACTGGAGGTGCAGCTGTTGGTATACAGGGAGAAGAGCAGAGGAGAAAGGACACAGCCTTGAGGGGAACCAGTGCTGATGGTACGGGAGTCTGAGATGTGTTTTCCCAGCCTCACATGCTGCCTCCTGTCAGACAGGAAGTCTGTGATCCACCTGCAGATGGAGTCAGGCACGGTCAGCTGGGAGAGTTTGTCCTGTAGTAGAGACGGAACGACCGTGTTAAAGGCCGAGCTGAAATCCACAAACAGGACCCTGGCATATGATCTGGGGGAGTCCAGGTGCTGGAGGATGAGGTGGAGTGACAGGTTGACAGCGTCATCCACAGATCTGTTTGATCTGTAGGCGAACTGCAGGGGGTCCAGGAATGGGTCTGTTAAGTCCTTGAGGTGTGAAAGCACAAGGCGCTCAAAGGACTTCATCACAACCGATGTCAGGGCAACAGGGCGGTAGTCATGGAGTCCAGTAGTCCTTGGCTTTTTGGGGACTGGAATGATGGTGGAGGCCTTGAAGCAAGCTGGCACGTGACATGACTTCAGTGAGATGTTGAATATATCCGTGAACACTGAAGACAGTTGATCAGCGCAGTACTTCAAGGTGGATGGAGACACAGCATCTGGTCCAGCCGTTGTTGTTGTCGGGGAGGAGGGGGGCACTGGTGTGACGGCCTGTGAAGTTTCACAGACACCACTGCTGCTAGGGGAGGTGTCACCGTGGGGGGTGGTGGTCGTGGTACTGTCCCATTGTCTTTCAAAGCGGCAGAAGTATTCATTCAGGTTGTTGGCCAGGCGTGAGTCGTTCACAGAGTGGGGGGGTTTGGGCTTGTAGTTGGTGATGTTCTTGAAGCCCCTCCAGACAGAGCTCGAGTCGTTGGCTGCAAACTGGCTCTGCAGCTTTTCTGAGTACAGTCGTTTAGCTTCCCTCACCGCTTTGCTAAACTTGTACTTTGACTCTTTGAATTTTTCTCTGTCTCCACTCCTGAATGCCTTCTCCTTCTCCAACCTGAGGTGTCTGAGTTTGGCTGTGAACCAGGGCTTGTCATTGTTATAACTCACCCTGGTGCGTGTTGGAATACAGCAGTCCTCACAGAAGCTGATGTATGACGTCACTGCTTCTGTGTACTCATCCAAACTGTTTGTTGCCGCCTTGAAAGTGTCCCAGTCAGTACAGTCCAAACATGCCCTTAAGCGGTCCACAGCTTCACTGGTCCACATCTTAGACGTCCTCACAGCAGGTTTACAGAGTTTGAGTTTCTGTCTATATGCTGGAATCAGGTGGATCATGACGTGGTCCGATTCTCCCAGTGGTGCACGGGGGACAGCGTGAAAGGCATCTTTGACCGTGGTGTAGCAGTGGTCCAAAGTTCTGTCTTCTCTGGTGGGACAGCTGATAAACTGTTTATATTTGGGGAGATCGTGGGAGAGATTTCCCTTGTTAAAGTCACCGAGGACAATAACTAAGGAGTCCGGGTTAGTTTTCTCCACGTGTAGAATCTGGTCGGCCAGCGCGCGCTGTGCGTCATGGACGTTGGCTGCCGGCGGGATGTAAACACCGACCAGAATGAATGAAGAAAACTCACGGGGGGAGTAAAAGGGTTTGCAGTTTATGAAAAATGATTCCAAGTCCGGGGAACAGTACTGCTGGATCACTGTCACGTCGGTACACCAGCTACAGTTGATGTAAAAACACAGACCTCCACCTTTCGTCTTGCCGGAGAGCTCTGTGTGGCGATCCGCTCTGAAGAGTTGGAAACCTTCCAGCTGCAGCGCGGAGTCCGGTATTAATCCACTCAGCCAGGTCTCGGTGAAGCAAAGGACTGAAGATGAAGATAGGTCTCTGTTTTTCCCCATCCGTAGCTGGAGTTCTTCTATTTTGTTGCCCAGTGAGCGCACATTAGAGAGGAAAATGCCCGGCAGCGGAGTGCGATGACCGCGCTGACGAAGGCGCACCAGTGCGCCAGCGCGCTTGCCTCTCCTAGTGTTAATAATCCAAAAGGCAAATCACAAAACCACTTGAAGGTCATGAACATTTATTCATATTTAGACTGATTCAGATGATGCATCCACCACAAGTATTAAAAAGTATGGATACTGGCCCTGTATTCACTTGGGATTGGATTGATACCAAATCTAGTAGTATCAGACACCACTACCTCTGTCAGCTCTACACTGGTGTTCATGTTTACTTCTTCTACTGGGTTGAACAGGCAGACTGTTAATGTGTCACTCTACAATGAGAGAAAGGTGTTAACTCAGGGAGCAGTTCAGTAGATTGTTTACTCTACTTTATTTCATGTTATCAGTCTGTGTAGTCCACTAATAGTGAATGAAGGATCACATGTAATGTAAAAATGTTATTACATTTTAAATGTATTTGTTTCATTTAAACATTTTATTTTATCTAAATCTGTTGTTTTTCATTATTGTCATTTTCATGTTTTTTACTTTCTCTATGGTCAAATGCACTTCATTAAATGTGTTTGTAATGAATCATGTGGTGAGAGAATGTTTTTGGGGTGATTCATGTGAAATGTCAGAACAACATTAAAAATGCTTTGAGTCAAACCCTGGATGTGTCTTTAACTGAAACCAGAGTGAAGGTCAGACGTGATCAGGATGAATTTCTTCTCTGTTATTATTGAACATGTTTCTGCTGTAAATCAGCTGAACATTTATGTGATCAGAGTTTTATTTTCTGTCTGAACTGTACGCAACTTTTAAGATTGTGGCTGAGGTCTGATTTTGATGGTCCTCACCTTCAGCCTTTATTTACATGCACACTACTCCTGAACTGTTCTATTCTGGTTTTATTCATATTCAGGACCTGATGAAGTGATTTCTAACCCTAAGATGCCACAATCTATTACACTTTGTTAAACTGATAAAAAAAAAAAAAAACATAGAGTACAAGTAAAACTACAATCCCCTATATGTCAATAAACAAAACAGATTTTGTGTTACTTTAAATACAATGCAACATCTATTTTAAGTGCAAGAATGAAAACAAAACAACAATGATGTCCTAATATGACAGATGCTTACCCATCTCATGCAGAATTCAGAATTGTTCCTGCAAAGACAAAGCTCCTTAGGTTATCAAGCAAAATAGATCATTAGCACATATTCCTGTTTTATAACTGCAGTGATGTTGCAGTCATACAGAAAATTAAAATCAATCAGTTTTATATTAAACATTGTGATGTACAATGTCCCTTTAAAACTTGCACCTAATTACAAAGTTGTCAATTTTAAGACTTTTCTGCGTTAATTTATACATTGAACTAGTTAAAGAAATTAAACTAAGATAAAGGATCCACTGCCACAATAGTCTAAAATAATAAACACACAATGCTTCACATTTATAAATCACTTAAAAACAAACCTTTAAAATATTGATTTCAGTTATAAAACAGTAGCACACTTCTATTAGAGGCCTGTAAAAGACACTAAACTTTGTAAATGAATCCTAGGTAATGATAAAATAATGTTAATGTAAAGTGTCAAATATATGAGAGACATGTTCTACTTCATTTTATATTAGCCAATTTTCATGAAGCAAACACTTAAGCTGAGTTTATGACAAACAAATCCTAGCCAGCTAACTAGCATTTATCCAGGGCTAGCTAGCTAACATTTAGCCAGGGTTAGCTAGCTGGCTAGCAGGACAAATAAACAAATCTAGCTAACATTTATCTAGGGTTAACTAGCTAGCTAGCAAGCAAATATTTATCCAGTGCTAGCTAGCTGGCTAGCTAACATTCATCCAGGACTAGCTAGCTGTTTAGGAGGACAAATAAATAAGCCTTCCAAAAAATGTTTTTCACCTCTGCCTATCCAGCCCAGATCACCAACAAATACCGTATCGTTATCTTTTGGCCGCTTTTCTTGCTCCGTTTTCTTGTCTTCAGTTTTTCCACACCACTGAGGTAACTTCTTTTTGATGCCATTACTGTGTTTGTTTAATATTCACACTAATGGGAAAGATAAGTAGCTGTCAGTCATTCCCATCTTACCTGTTGGCGGCCCAGTACATCTCACTCATTGCGTGACGGTGTGGTCCAACTAATATGACATAATAATGCCACAAAAACACAAGCATTTAAGGGATATAACAAACACACGAGATAGCAAATAATAAAGACAGGACGTTTTAATTCTCCTCAGATGAAGACAAACATGCAGCTTTGGGGCCCCCTAGTGGCCCTTGGGGGCCCTAAGCATTCTCCTAGTTTGCACCAAGCTGCTAACAAGCTACTTCAAAGGACTTAAAGGAGAGACTGGTTTCCCTCCAGCATCTGCCAGCTTGGACCTTCCATCAGGAACCGCTAAGCATTGAACCCTTAAGATTTGACTTGATGAGATATTTATTTTTATTGAGGTGTTGTGATCATTCAGTTGTAAGCTTAGAGTATTTTTAATTTGATGTTAGTCTAGATTATGCAACACACAGATTCAGGACCTCTTACATGCTAAACTAACCATCCTTCTTCTAACCTGGCATCTCATAAATCTCTTCACGCTCCACACATACACTCAGCCAGCACATGGCACATGAGTGTCCCTACTCAGCAGCCATCTTGTTTTCTCTTTGTTCCAGCGGCCATTTCGATACACCCATACACAAACCACTGTATAAAATAGTTATATCATATATTTTTACTTTTATTCTTGTTAATAAATGTATTTTAAACATACCTGTTGTCAGGTATGTTTAAAAGACATACCTGACAATGTTGCCAACCTCTACACTGTCAAGAACTCCATATTCCTTCAACCTTAACTACTTGTTAATGTGATAATGTTGGTTATAGTTATTAAGTTAATTATTACCAAACTGACAATTTAGTAAATATTAGGACTGATTTGATTAATTCTCCCTTCTTAGAAGGGTGGTGCCCCAAGGTGATCTAGTAATTCAGATCCAATTATTTTGAATAATTAATAATTATTTTGATAATTATTAATTATTTGTGATAGCTAAACCCCAATATTTAATGCCTTAGTACACAGGCCCAACAGCATGTTAACGTTTATCTCACTTTTTCTTTTCAACAGTTCAGGAGCAAACAAATGACAATAGTTCCAGTGCATGTGAATATTTGATTTTGCATCTCACTTTGGGGTCGATGAATATCATTATGTTTCTTTTGCTGCTTTTGGACTCTTGGAAAATAGACTCTTAGAGGCTGCTGAGAACTAAACAATGAGGGAAATGCAACTCAAAGACTAGAAAGTTAATGGAACTGCAGGATAAGGGTTTGTGGATTAGGTTCATCAGTCAAACAGCCCTACATTTTAAGATTGTTTCTCTCTTCTTCTTCTTTCATAACTCTGGTTTGTAAGTGAAAATTCTTCTTATCAAGTTTTTTCAAGTTGTTACCACGAGCTCATGAGTTCTATGTGAAAGCAATTATATTGTGAATTTGGCTGAATCTGGTGGGTTTTTTTTTCTGGAATACACACAAATCCCAAATTTTAAGTCTATTATCATAGAAACTAAACGTACGACCAGACTGGACCAGCAAACAACACGCAGAGAAACCAAACTTAACCGACTCATAACCGCTGCTCGTGGATCCCTGATTAACCGAGTCAGCAGCCGCTCACTCGGCCGCAGAGAAACCAAACTTAACCGACTCTTACACGACTAATCAAGAGAGACAAGAGACAATTAATATGCTCACTCACCACCAAGTTAGAGACAACATCGGTCTGACTCATGTCTGACTTAAAAATAACCAAAATATTGCCAAACTGGTAACGTGATCTTTCCTTTTTACCTACCTCTTTCCTCTCGCGCTGTCACTCTCATATTCTGCTTTCACTCCAAGCTGTTCTTTTATTGTTGTTGTTGGCTTAACTGGGCCGTGATAGTTCGAGAGGCTAAAGCTCTTCCTCTGCCTACACCCCCCAGAATACCTTGCAGTTGTGGCCCGGGGGTTCCTTCCTATTGTAACGGAGTTCAAGTGAAATTATCGAACAGTATATCGAATGTATTTTCGAATGATATTGACCACGTGTCTATCACGATATATATCGTTATCGTTTTATCGCCCAGCCCTAATTCATTTAATAAAAGATGAAGATGATCGTTCGTTTGTTATACATCACAAATAGGGTGACCACCTGCAAATAAGCCCAAGGGGGGACAAGGGGTATGTTTCTGAGGGACAATGTGGGACACTGCCCGGCGCGGCGGTGCCACCTCCGGGCAGCAGACTCACACATGTGTAACGGCAGATGTATGTTCATCAATAGGCTAAATCAAGATTCATAATATTTTGAACATTAAATGAAATGACAGATGCACTTCCACTTAAGATTTACTTAAGCTATTTAATTGCATTTTCCATTACAATTTGGTCACTTTAAATAAATCATAATGTAACATTAAGTCTGAGGATTCACTGGAATTTTAGTGGCTCAACACCACAGACAGCAGTAACTTTGTCTACTATGGTCATCTTTAGGCCTAAGGAAAGCATCTAAAGACTTAGACGTAATCTTTCCGTTTCACACGTTGCCTGTCGATGTCCTGTGTCGTTTCACATCATATTCCCCCCATGCCCGATTGAGAAGGATGTCTTGCATAGATCATAAAAAGCCCTCTCGGAATCACCCTCAACTTGTTTCAACCACAAATATTCATTCTCCCAGTCTTTTCTATATGTACATCTTCTCTTTTTCACTGGTGGTGGCGGCGTTGCCTCAGTTTCTTCCTCCATTTGATAAGCGCGCGTTTGAATGTTTCTTCCCAGTGTGCCATGGCAACAAAAGGTTGACAACCTACTCTGCAGTGATATGGGGGTACGAGATACGAGATAGCACAAGACAAACTCACCTTCTCCCACAACGTTGAGTCCTCTCACCTGACAACCGTATCTCTTATTGTCTATGCAACAACCTCGACGTCCTCCTACTAGGGCCGCTGCCGGGCTGCGGCCACGTAAACAGAGTTTGCCCCTACTGACTTTCACTTTCGGTGCCCGAATGGAAGTGAATGAGGCTTTGCGGTTATTTTTATTTTGTATCTAGGCCTATGTGAAATTTTGCATCCATTGTACATTACAGCGCATTTAATGCAACTTCCTGTTTCCGGCGCATCATGAAACTTTGAGGGGCCAGAACACCTAACTAACTTTTGAAGTCAATCTGATAAGGCATCAAGCCTGAGGGCAAACCCCACCAAAAAACTCTTGTCCAATTTTGACAGTTTTATCAAACTACCAGACTTCCAGTTGGGTTTAGAATATGGCTCCAATTGACTTTCTTGTTCGTCCTGGGATGTTACATATACGTGACATATTTCCAGATTTTTAGACGCAACGGGCTTCAGGGGATGGTCTGAAGATGGTGCTACAGAGCCATTTTGCCACACCCATGCTCAAGGCCCTTATATATTAAATATTTTGGGTGAATGAAGGCGTTTGCAAATTTTCAAGACTTTTCATACATTTATACACGAACAAAGCAGAGGAAAGACGCAGAAAGTATGAAAACAATAGAGTACTTGCAACTCCCGTTGCATGGCCCTGTTGTGCACATGCTACTTCACTGCTCAGGCCCTAATTAACTAAAAATCTAAACAATAAATCACTGTTAACAGGAGAAACTTTCACCAATATGAGGAAACTATTCAATTTAAATAAATTCTCAGTGATAGAAACAAGGAAAGAACAAAATCTTAAAAAAGGGGTCGCTTACTTACAGAGCATCAAGGAGAGCGATCCAGTCACCATTGTGCACCAGTACGTTCTACCTTCAACATGTAGTCTACCACATCCTGGCCTGTGAGGCAGGAAATCACAAGCTACTGCAGAACAGCTCAAGCTCACTGCCGTTTGTTTCTTTGCTGAAAGCCACAAGTGCAGCAGGAGGCTGCACTAGTGCCTCACACCAGCACAGCGAAATCATCTTCACATCCGTCCTCACTCTGAGAAAACAAACAATTTACATTTCAACATTTGTCATGATTGAGCACTTTAACTAAATGGCTTTGATTTGTAACATCTGTCAAGATAAAAGGTTATTATTTCACCTTCATGAGGATATGAGGGTCTGGAGCGCCGTTTCTCCATGTCCTCTCTGCTCATATCACATTTTGTTATTTTCTTGCTCTGCCCTACGTCAATGGAATAACAATATCAATTAAAGCTGCGAGCAGGGTTGAATGCACCCTCGCATCCCACACAGTTCTCAGGGGATACACTGGAGTAACAATGCCCCATGGCACAATGCATAGTCTGTGTAGTTGAATATTTTTTCAAGCACATCATCTGTGACAGCTGAAAGTTGTTTTGACTGCATTTTCGCTGTGGCATGAAAGGATGTTAATACAGTTACACACACACACAGAGGCATGTAATGGTTCTATCTACTGGACTGTCAACATGTGAATAATTTTCCATGTGCCAGACATCAGTGTTGGGTATAGTTACTTTGGAAAGTAGTTAGTTAGGTTACTACGTTCAATCAGTTAAGAGTAATCCGTTATGTTACAGCGTACCTATGAATAAAAGTTCATTAGAGTACTCATGTGTTATCAAACATTAAAAGCCTCGCACATGCTGCTACTCAGCGACACACAGCCTCCTTTAAATGCACCGAGAAGTCCTGACAATGAATAACGTCATTCATCCAACCACATTAACACACACGCACACACAGGCAACGTAGGTCAGCAGGGGACAGATGCATCATCACAGTGCTGACACATCTGCAGGTGACACAGTTTTGTCTGACAAAAAGCAAGCTAGTCAGCATTTTTCTTTCCTTATCAGGAACGGATTACTTTTTTAAAATAACAAAGTTACTGATTACTTAACGCACGAAACTAACACGTTACAAGTTACATGAAAAAAGTAATATTCTAACGCGCTACTTTGTAACGCGTTACCCACAACACTGCTGGACATAGAAGCACACTACTTGAAATGATGATGGCACAACCAGATGATGATTCACAAGAAAACAGGCCCATATTTTAATTAAAACTCACAAGTTTCACAGTACATCATCGCGATAAGCATAAGTCTGTCCTGATAAAAGTGAATCTAATCACCCTGACAGTAACAGCAGGTCACATTGCCAATATGCTCCAAAATCAGACATTTCCTGTTCATAATCATGGCGCTACAATAATTGTATGAATATTGACATATGGATGAGTGCAGTCAGGGACCATTAACAATACTGTAGAGTTTGATGCAGTTTGGACTGAATTACAGCGCATTTTATGCAACATCCTGTTTCATGGCACGTCATGAAATTTTGAGGGGCCAGAACACCCACACCACTTCAACGAAAAGTCAAAAACGTATGTCAGGTTCCTCCGCCTTTCTTTCTTTCTTTTTGCAAATTTTGAAGTAAATCTGATAAGGTTTAATGCCTGAGAGCAACCAAGACACAACCAAAGTTTAGTCCAACTTTCACTGTTTTATCAAAATAACAGACTTCCTGTTGGGTTTAGAATATGTGACATATTTCCAGATTTTTAGACGCAACAGGCTTCAGGGGCTGGTCCCTAGATGGCGCTACAGAGCCATTTTGCCACACCTGTGCTCAAGGCTCTAATTAATACATTAAATTTATTTGGCGAACAACGGCCTCTGCAAATTTCCAGGACTTTTCATGCATGTTTACGCACGAAAAAAGCAAAGACCTGGAAGGTACGAAAACCATAGGGTCCTTACAACTCCTGTTGCATGGCCCCGTTGGGCCCCTGCACTTCATTGTTCTGGCCCTAATAATGATGAGGAGCATCAAAAGGTCAAATGTGTTTAAACAAAGACTCTCAAGGGATAACAAGCAGAAGCTTTTCAGGCGCATATCTGCTACCAGTCAGTTTTAACCAGTTTCCACAACAATTTAGTAAAGATTTGTCTGCAGGTTTGTGGTGAGGAAAAAAAAAAAAAAAGCCTTCCAGTAACACAAGAGGATTCGGCCTGTTTCAAGTCAGCTTAGAGTCGCCATCTAGTGGTGAGCTGGAATACTGCTGGGAAAAGAAAAGACTGCAACATGTTTTCAGCTGATAAAAGAGAAGTCTATTAAAGCAGACGAGGTATCAGGTTAAAATGTCACTGGCTTGTTTACCTGTAATTTGCTACTGCTATGGTTCGTCCACAGCCTCAGAATCGGGACAATATTCAGCCATGTTGCAAAAAACTAGCAGTAGCAAATTACAGGTCAGAGATGACATCATCTGAGGTCTGTAGGTCAGTCTAACAACAAAATACTGATGAAATTAACGGGTTTCACGGCAGATAACGTGTTATTTAGAGGCTGTGTTTCGATGCCCCAGTCACTCCGACTATATGGATAAACACAGATCTAATTATAGAAAGACGTTACGGACACATAACAACATATTTGCACATGCATTTATATATATTTATTTATATAGATAGAGCAAATGTTGTGTTATAATACAGCATTTAAATGTATATAATCTATTTTCACGTGTTTCTGCTTCTTGTTGCATAAATCATGTGACGTTAGTGTCAAATGTCTTCAGCTGAATTTCCTGTCCTCTCATTACTTACCTGGACATTCCTAGTCAGTCCCAGACTGACTCATGCAAAGTATGTAAATTTATTTATTTTTTAGGTATATTTGAGAAACAAAATCCATCTTATTCTGATCGTACCCGACTGTTTGTGGATGAAATGAAAAATGGAAACGTCTCCCTCAAGATATTCCAGGTGAAGTCCTCTGATGAAGGGGAGTACAGATGCACCATTACCACAATGAACAAGGAGGCTTCTATCAACCTCACTGTTGGTTTGTTCGTTCGTTCATTTGTCTTCTATACCTGTTTAGTCCTGTTAGGGTCACGGGGGTCTGCCTATCCCAGCTGTCGCTCATTGTTGGTGAGTCAAGACATTCGGACTGAAACATATCATAGGAGTTTATCCAGGGGCTCAAATTTAGGCAAAGTCTAAAGGAAAAAAGAAATTACAGAGGCACTCTGAAGTTGAAAAAGAATTAAAAAAGCCTTTAATTTAACATTTCAAGGACAGATTAAAAGCACATGAGCCTACGAGTTGCGGCAATGTTGGCCTTTATCAGGGCATAAAAGCAGGAAGTAAACCACAACTTAAGATGGACACCCTTGGGTGTTTTGTGGGTGGAGCCTACCCATTATGTCACACACCATGTGACCAACTAGTAGGTAACTAAAACACAATTAATAGACAAAACATTGACAAAGAGATATCACTAGAGAGAGAGGGAGAGAGAGAAATAGATTAAAATAAAAAACACAAAAATGTCCAAACTTCATAGAAAGGGAGAAAAATCACATTCCTCATTAAGAGGGATGACCTTCCTGCTGGTAGTGGACCGCCATGGGATACACAAGATTTTGTGTCCTTATGGCGTTCTTGTGTTCAGCCACTCTGTCCTTCAGTCTTCTTTTTGTTCTGCTGGTATAGAAGCAGCCACACTCACACTCTAATCTGTAGACTACAAAGGTAGTGTTACAAAGGCATTGACAGTAAAGGTTGTATTGGAAAACACATCCACAAAAACAGCAGTTTTAACTACATTTCCACAATGGTTACAGTTCCCACATCTGTGATTCCCAGTCATTTTTCGTAACCAGTGTCCTTTCTTTTGAACTGTAAGGTGACTCCGAACCAATTTATCTCTCAATCTGGGTGCTCGTCTAAAGCAAAATGAGGGAGGATCACGAAATACCTCCTTCAGTGAGGGGTCGACTTGAAGTATGGCCCAATTGGTCTTAATTATATTTTTAATTTTCAAAGCTGCCTGTATCTGCCTGTATCTAGTGGAAAAATAGACTTGATGACTGCTTTTGGGTTTCTGTCTTTTTATTAGTAGATAATTTCTCTTACATTGGTCGGCCCTCATTTTGGCCTGTTGAACCCCCTCTGTCTTGTATCCCCTTCCTTCAAAACGTTTAGTCATCTCCACAGATCCAGATTGAAAGTCATCTTGTGTGTCGCAGATTCTTTTAAGACGAAGGAACTGTCCATAAGGAATGTTATTTATCAGGTGTGGTGAATGAAAGCTATCAGCTCTCAGAATAGTGTTACAATCAGTACTTTTTCTGAAAATAGATGAATGCAAGTCTCCATTATCATCTTTGCTGATTAATAAATCCAAAACTGATATTTCTCTTTGACTGTATGCTAATGTCATTTTTATATTATGATTAATGGAGTTCACATATTCAGTACCTTTAAAACACACATCATCAATATAGCGGCAATAAAAGATCAAGTTGGAGGGAGACAATCTAAGGACCCTTCTCCAAAGAGAAACCTTTTGGATTTGTAAACTCAAGGCAACCTCTTTCCCTGGCCTTAATGAGGAATGTGATTGTTCTCCCTTTCTATGAAGTTTGGACATTTTTGTGTGCACGATAAAAAAGTAAAGACACCAACAGCATTTAGTAGTAGATGGAACAACTTTCTTAGACCGACGCATTTTAGTTTGTGACCTGTGATCTGATTTCCAGATTTATACATTTAAATTAAACTTCCTGTCTTTTTCCAGTTGACCCTGCAGTGTTTTCATGCACTGAGGGACACTACTTGCCCAGGTTTCTGCTTCCAACCCCAGTAAGCAGGGTTTACAGTTGGGTTTCAAAGCAGGATTGCACACACCAGCCTCATCAAGGACATGGAAGGAGGAGGAGGAGGAGGAGGAGGAGGAGGAGGAGGAGGAGGAGGAGGAGGAGGAGGAGGAGCGCCCTCTGAGGAAGAGGTAGAATGAAGCAGTGAAGTCTGACTGAGACGTCTCTTGTAGAGCAGCATCAGGATACATTCCTGGTGTCCTGAACTTATGATTAAACATTTAAGAGAATAACAGATCTGTAAATCATATCAGCATTTCTTACTTTATTGTCTTTTTTTTCTTCAACATTCTGAACCATATGATAAAAGTCAAAGTTCTGCTGCTGTAACATCAGTTACAGTGTCTGGTATTTGTGTCCTTCTGCCTTACAGTCACAATATTAAGTAGATATCGCCCCTAGTGGAGACAAATGGAAATCCTTCTCTATCAGACGAGATACCTATCTGTTCAGGAAGTGAAAGGTAAAACGTTTCGAGGTAAGAGTATCGAGCTGTTGGTATCTGAACAGTCCAGGTTCAGACTTGTGGAAGAAGACACATCAAGTAAAAGAAGCTGTCACTGATTTTTCAAGAACATCCTAAAGTCTGCTGGAGGATTATGGAAAACAAAGAGAAAGCTCTGCTCTTAATTCTGACTGTGTTATTAATTTACTACGGTAAGACTCTTGTTTAGTCCGTTTGTTTGATTGAGGTTTAATATTGTAAATAAGTCGATGCTTCTGGAAACTGCTCGATTATTATTATTTCCTTTGTCATTTTAAATTCGCTATGGCTACAGGCCAGTAGAATATCAATCACATGAATTGTTGGTTTTTAGTTATCCCAAAATTGAAAATGAAAGTATTCTGTTTCAAGACATTAACTTTAGCAGTAGGATAAATAGAATTATTATATGTTTTTATCTAAAATGTAAGTAAGTAATGTTATTATTTTTTTTAACAGTCCCTGGTGATAACAATGGAAACAGTAAGGCAGGTGAGTATGTTCTGCTAAAATGTGAACACTCTTCACATCTTGTTATTCTTCCTTTCTTCTCCTTCTTCCCAGATCTAAGAAACGCTGATGTTAAAGAGTCTGACAACTGAGGGGACATAAAGTCCCAATTGTCTCATACAAAGGGTGAGAGGGGTTTTTCATCCTCCCCTCCCCCTACTGCTCGACTGAGACAGCACAGGACTGAGCTGCCCCTATTTATCAATTAACCAGGTCTTTTTTCGTCCCTGTCTGTGTCCACTCCTCCTCACCAGCAGACCATAGTGTAGAAGGTTGCAGATGTAACCAATGTGTCATAAAAAGTCCCGTGAAGTGGTCCACACACAACAAAGGACCTCGGGTGAACCAGTTTTTGCATTATTCAGTATATGTGTGTGTGTGTCTATATATATACACACATATGTATATCATAGTTTAGATCAGGGATGGGCAACTGGCGGCCCGCAACCAGACTCGACGTGGCCCTTATATTAATTTTTGATAATTATAAATCTGTGTCCTCTGCGTTACTGAATCAGATGACATGATTGGCCACTAGATGGCGCCTCTGATGCAGACGGCGCCTCCTGCTCTCTTCCACCGGGTCTTCTCCACCAGTGAAGAAGAGACATTGAGCCGTGGTTAAGAGTGGAGGAAAGAGAAAACTTGACGTCATGTCTTTCAGGTGAAAGAAGATTGTCTGTTCACGGAACAGACGGAATAAAAGCAAACCTATGTGGTTAGTCTGCTTAGGCCTTATCGACACGTACCAAAACGATCTTTCCTCCTCCGTTTTCCCTGCCATCGTTTCAAGAATATCTGCGTCCACACTGATCCGTCTCATCACAACTCAAAACACTACTTCATACTCCAGGCCTATAGGTGGCGCTGTTTCAGTTTCAGAAATTCACCAAAAACTGTGAGGAAGAGGCGGAGCATGCGCATAAAGCTTGAGCGCTGTTTACAAATCGTCTTTAGAAGAAACCAAACTCAAGGAGAAATGATATTTAGCCCTAGTAACCATAATAGGCTCAATATCTTCTCCAGCAGGAACACGAGCATGTAGTCCACCATTGTTGGTGATGTTGTTATGAGACGTCTAACAGGATATAAGAGGTGGAAGGCTGCTTCAGGGGTGCAGCGATGGTGGCCATGACATCATCGTTTGCAAATTTCTCTATTTTCCTTGTCCACACCAAAACACAAGAGCTGCGTTTTTGAATTTTTTCACCCTGGGACCAGGTTTCAGAAAAGTGCTTTTTAGGGCTATGAGTTTACAGGATTCATCTGGACGATCTGACAAAATGATGCAAAACATCTGCGTTTACACCAAAAGGCGTTTTTGTGTGGACGGGGCCTTAGAGACGTTATCTGCCATGTAAGATAGGTATTGGCCATGTATACTTGTGTATACATGGAATGTGATTTCTGCATCTGTGAAATTAGTGAACACACAGTGAGGTGAAGCACACACTAACCCGGAGCAGTGAGCTGCCATGCTACAGCGGCGCTCGGGGAGCAGTGAGGGGTTAGGTGCCTTGCTCAAGGGCACTTCAGCCGCTTTCTACTGGTCGGGGGTTCGAACCGGCAACCCTTCAGCCACAAGCCCAAAGCACTAACCAGTAGGCCACGGCTGCCCCCTAAGTTGCCCATCCCTGGTTTAGATGCATTTCACACATTTTATGATTCCTGTTTCATGCTTTTCCTGCTCCATATGTTAATATCAGTTGTGTTCTTTATTGCAGATGGAGCTGAAACTCACTGTGATGTTCTGAAATATTTGAACGATTCAAAGTCAGTAAAAGCAGTGGTTGGAATTAACATCACTCTCCCTTGTGAAACTAATTTAAACATAAGCAATCTGAATGATGTTATTGTGTCATGGGAGAAATATGGAACAGAGAAAGAAATTTACAAGTATGACAGACAACATGTCTATGAAAACAAAAATATCACCCCCCCCTCTGAACTACACCTGAAAAAAGGAAACGGATCCATCGTTCTGTCTGGAGTGACAAAGTCAGATGCAGGAGAATACTGTTGCTGTTTTGACCTGAATGGAAGCATAAAATGCATTAACGTGACTCTTGGTAAGGACTTTAAACACCACATATTAAAATAACATTACGCTACATTTTGAAATACGTTGTTACAGTAACTGAATTTAGCTGTTTTCATTTTCTCTTACAGATGTTGTGGAAGAAAACAACCAAACCATTTCAGGTCAGATCAGTGGTCATTGATTAAATATCTGAATATCTGATCTGAAATAATTATTGTTTTTATTTTTCCGTCTGTTGATCATTTCCAAGTAAATGTGATGCTCTTTTGGTTGTTCCAAATTAAGTACAAAAATATAAACACTCTATCATGACATAATAATCCCAGTCATAAAAGATGGCTACCTGTAGAGACTCCGCACTGGTTTTCATAACCTTTTGCTATTGAAGGAGTAGAAGACAAAGACAATGAAATGTTCAGCAGGGTTAATCCATCTTTATATACAATTAATGGTTTTACAGATCAGACCAGATTGTACTTTAAAAAGGAAGCATTAATAAAGAGTGGACAATGTTTTGACAGAAAATTATTCAAAATAGTTCAATAAAATGTAAATTTAACAAATGGAAGCTTGTCAGCTGTTAATATCTGCTCTGTAGCTTGTTTCATCTCCCTGGACTCAACTCAGTATCTCTCACATTGTTCCAGGTCTGATTGGTGGGATAACAGGTGGAGTTCTTGGAGGTCTTGTTCTTGTTGCTGTTGCTGTTTTCTTCATTGTCAAAAAATGTAGAAAAGGTAAGATACCCATTTCTTCTTCCATTCATGTTGACATTAAACATAATGTACAGTATGTGAAACATCCATCCACAGCAACCTGATCATTCAGCTCAGTTTCCTCAGTTACATTCATGATGGTGTTAATGTTTGGTGTCGAGGCAGAAAGTAGAAAGATGGAAAGGATGTAGGTGTCATGGACACACATATACTGAAAAGGCAATGGAAGTTTGATAGGTCTGAAAACTATATAACCAGAACCCCTTCACCTCAACAAGTCTTAAGGTATAAACTATGTTAAAAATTATGTTAAAAATATAAAGTGACCAGTAGAAGTTATATAAATATGAAAGCTGCAGAATGAATGAAGTCAGATGATATGTCCATTGTCTATTGTGTCTCCTGCCATCACTGAGATAGTATAGTTTTGTGTTGTTAAGTATAATGATACTAATGTAAATACTCTGTATCTTTAGAGTTGAGATAGACATTTTATTAGGAAGTTGCCCTTTGTGCAGCTGTGCTGTAATGTCCTCTTGATTTCAAGTAAACATCAGTTTGCATAATTTTAGTTTCCAGTCACCTACAGCATCAGAATCAGAATGCCTTTATTGTCACTATACACATGTACAATGAGATTAAAAGCCATCTCCAATAACAGTGTAAAAATATACAATATGAAGTTCAGTAAATATGAATATAATGCAACATAAAGTAATAGTACAAAATAGGGAGGTGAGGTGCACAGTGTTAAATATATTGCACATTGTATTGCACAGTGCTTTCAGTGCTTTCAGTGGTGTTTGAAAAGAGTCTGGGGGTTGGGGTGGTTGGACTATGACGTTAGCATGTGAGAGTTGTGATTGCTTTAGGAAAGAAGCTGTTTTTAAGTGTATTTGTTTTGGACCTGCCTCATTCACTTCCATTCGGGCACCGAAAGTGAATGTCGGTAGGGGCAAACTCTGTTTAGTGGCTGCAGCGCAGCACGTGGAGGTTGTCGCATAGACAGTAAAAGAAACGGTTGTCAGGTGAGAGGACTCAACGTTGTCGGAGAAGGTGAGTTTGTGATGTATAACAAACGAACGATCATCAAGTTTTATTAAATTAATTAAAATCTTCATAAATCCAGGCTGAGTTTGACACGTTTAGCAGACAGAGCAGCCTGTTATCACACAGCCTAGGCTATTTTTTAAGCATAGGTTTTTTTCAGGTCAGAGCAACTGCCCCTCAAATTCCTGTGCACGTCCCTGCCACACTGTAATACAGTATGGCAGCAGGCTGTCAATGGATGAGCATAGAAGGTCAGCAGCAGGTTGGAGTTTACGTTGTGCTTCCTGAGGACTCTCAGGAAGTGAAGCCGCTGCTGAGGATTTTCTGATGACTACCGTAATGTTCTCTGTCCAGAAGATGTTGTCGGAGATGAGGGCACCAAGAAACCTGAAGGTGTAGACCCTCTCCACACACTCATCGTTGATGTAAATGCTGTGCTTCCTGAAGTTGATGATGATCTCTGGTTTTCCTGAGGTTCACAGCGAGGTTGTTCTCTGAACAAAATCATCACCCTTGAATCATCACCTGAATCTAGTGGTCCACTGTATAGAGTTGTGGGTGTAGAGGCAGTACAGGAGGGGGCTCTGGGGAGCCGATGCTCAGTGTGTGGATGGAGGCACATTGCAATACACAGCTTGGTCACATACAGTTTAACCATTTAACCAGTGGTTTACTAACAATTAATGGAAATAATCTTGAGTGAAAAACAAAGTGAAAATATCAACGACATTTTTACTGCTCACAGCCATGCTACATTTGTCTAAGAGCAGAAAGATAATAATAATAATAAATTTTATTTATAAAGCACATTTACATCAAAAGACCTCAAAGTGCTACAGGTTAAAAAGAAGAAGAAAATGAAAGAAAACATCTAAAGCTGACCAAAAGCTTTTCTAAAAATAAATGTCTTTAGACCTTTTTTAAAACAGTCAGTGCATTGTGGTGTCCTCAAGGTGTCAGGGAGAGCATTCCACAGACGTGGGGCAGCAGCACAGAAGGCCCTGTCTCCCATGGTCCTCCATCTGGTTCTGGGTATGAGGAGGAAGTTTGAGTGAGTGGAGAGGAGGGAGTGTGTTTTGTGGATTGATAATTTCTTTGAGATAGGGGGTGCGTGTCCATGCTCTGTAGCCAAAATGTGTCTAACAATAGCATGTCAGCTTAGCTAATGATAGTGATGTGTTATGCACAAAAGAGCAAGCTCTAAGAGCAGATGGTTGGTGGTTAATCAGAGAACTGATTCCCATCAAATGAGAGCCAGCTCCCCACTGTTTTTTGTTGTTGTTGTTGTTGTTGATTTTATCTTTTGCTCGTGTCAGGATGGGGACAATACCATGTGGCCAATCACGTGACGACTCATATTTGACTCGACTCATACTACTTAGAACCATACCATTATGTGGAAGCAGAGAGGTGGACAGATGCTGTGGCTGACTGAGTTATAGCAGACAGTGGTGAGGGAGTACGGTTGCGGGTAGTTATGCATGACACCCGTAAACGAAGCAGCATCTGTCTGAAATTTGAAGACACTAGGGAAGACAGAGCGGATCTTCATTGCAAAATGAAAATCAAACCTGCACAAGGACATTTCTACTGTTTGTTACTGAGTTTGGTTCCGTTTTTGCTTGTGTGGATGTGATTGCAGTGTTTTGTTGATTTGTTTGTGCAATTACAGTTTTAATGAAATATGAAACAAAAATAATAATGCTTTTGTAACAGAATGCACAAGATAGGATCATTATTAGGTATTTCATAAAAACATTGAATGCAAAAAGAGCTTATCAACACACAAACCACATGTATTTGCTGTGTTGGGCTAAAATATTAGACTATAAACGATACTGAATAAAGAGCCGGGGGCCAGAAGAGCCGACTCTTCTTTGGGAGCCTTGGCAAAAAAGCCGTCTCTCAGAAAAATGCCAAGCTGCCCATCACTACCTTAAAGTTTTCAGGCCTGCAGGATAACAGTTATGCTGCATTCAAGTCAGAATAATCAGAGACATGATTTCCTGACTGACAAAAACAGACTGCTTAGCCTAAATTTATTTTGCTCACATGTAACGTGTAAATGATAATAATAATGGTAATAATAATACATTTTATTTACTAAAGATAAAAAGATAATTTAAAAAAAAGTAAATTGTCAATGTAGAGTGACCTAGATTAGTGAGAAAAGTTATTCAATGGCATAAAAACTGATATTTTAGTGAAGTCTAGGATAAAATCACTGACACAAAGCCCATTTAACTCAGAATTATTCCTTCATGGCATTACATGCAAATGTAAAGTAGTATATTCTACTTCTAATTAGTAGAATGCGCTTACATTTGATAGTTATGCATTAATTCATTCATTCATCTTCTATACCTGCTTGTTCCTGTTAAGGGTCGTGTGGGTCTGCTGGAGCCTATCCCAGCTGTCTTCGGGTGAGAGGCAGGGGGATGGCTTTGCAATCAAGCTTAAATTATCCAGGTATGTTGTAATTGATTGTTTCAGAAAAAATTAAATCCGGCCTGCTGGTTTTGGGCAGAGGGACGGAAGAGACGGACATCAGACATCAGGAGCTGTCACGCTAGTCTTACCTATATACAGAGACCAGAATCATGATGAATAAGGACCTGATAGTTCTGGACCTATTCCTGATTTATTCTCTTTTTAGACAAGTTTAACCTCCCAGCACAGAGTGGTGTAGAAATTCACAAGTTAGTATCTCTGAACTGTCTTTGAGTTTTACTCATTGATCAAACTGCACAAACATCATCAACAATGCTAATGCTACTGGTTTTGTGTCTAACAGATCAACAACAGGAGAACCAACAACAACGGAATGATAGTGCTGAGCTGGAGCATCTCAATGAGCATGAAGAAGACCAGGAAATTGAAAGCTCCGTGTGAAAAAAGAAGACTGTTTTATTCTGTTATTTTTATTTTATGTTTTTAAATCAGGTATGTTCAAGACAGCACATTGAATAACAATGTTCTTTCTCCAATTGCTCATTAATTTATTTTATTTGTGCAGCTTTCGACACAGAGAAGTCATTTGTGTGTCTTTTTTAAATGGTGTTAATACCTCAGGCTTGTACAATTTAGTACAATCACAGACTCAAGTCTGTTCTGTAGACCTAACTGTATCTAATGTGGGTCAATGCTGTACTTCACAACCAGGTCTCACAGTTGTACTGTATGGATTCATTTACACTTCAACTCAGGACGTGTTCTTCTCAGTCTACATCCTAGAAATTAGCCTGTAGTTCTCTCACAACATTTGAAGTAGATAAATTTCAGTCTGAAGTCTCTCCATTGGATAGTGATTCTCCTGCAACGACCTGCTGGGTCAGTCAAACTGTGTGGGCAAGGCTTAACATGGTGATGGTCAGAAGTAACAGTAGTTGTACACATCATCTGAGCCATGGAGTTGAATTAGTTCTGGAGACACACTGTGGAAAGGTGGAATATCTAATGTGAACAAAGACCAAATAAGGTTTAGTGTTAGGGGGTTGAAATTATATAATAGATGTAACATGCACGGGCCGGCACATGTCACTCAGAAAGAGACCCATCTGGTGGGTCTGGTGGCCTAAGTTTGGTTACTCAGATTTAGAAACCACGAGTTGTGGAACACATCATCAATTGTAGTGATCCCCAGGATCAGAGGACGTTTTGGTAATTAGCCTACATTCTGGGCTGTCCCCAAGCTAGGGGTCAGGTAAAGACAGTTTAGGTTTAGGACGGGTTAGAATGAATGCTGAAGTAAACTGGTTGTGCTGCTGCATTTTAAAGTTTGGAGAGAAAGTGAAGCAGAGAAAGATAATCTGAGTCAAGATGATTTGGATTTACACTCATGAATCATCAGAGGTGTCAAAGTACTCACATTCTGTACTTAAGTAAAAGTATGGTTACTTGTGTAAAAAAATACTCTCGTAAAAGTACTGATTCAACTCCTTTACTCAAGTAAAAGTAAGAAAGTACAGGCTCTGAAATGTACTTAAGTAAAAAGTAAAAAACTTTGCCAGATTTTTCCATTAACAATTCATCCGTTGATAATTTTGCAAAATGAAAAAGTTCTAGCAGAATAATCTAGACTCAACGTGACCAGATGTCCTGCATGAGCATCTGGATCATTTTAATAATAAACTGAGGGTTATTGGGTTGTTATTTTTAAACTGCTAGCTAGTGTTAGCTATACTATCAAAACGGTGTGTTCCCATAGCATTGCTAACGTTGTAAACTAGCTTCCAAAAAATCCTCAAAAAGCTAATGATAGCACCAGAAACCACACCATACCTGAGTTTGTTTTTTGTTTTTGTTTTTTCTCATTAGACCAGTAGCTAGTTCTCAAATAGTTTGGTCAGGTGGACTCAGTTTGTGTCTTTATTTTGTTACGGCCCCAGCCTATGGCTGTGTCCTGTCTGTGTGTGTCTGCGTGGGTGTGTCTGCTGTGTGGGAGTGTTTACAGGCTGCTGATTGCGGACGGCTGGAAGCGCCTGTGTATGGTTCCCTGATTGGCTGGCTGATATAAACCCCTGCCGTGGGCTGCCTCACTCTCTCACTCATCCCCGGGACCTTCAACCTGCTGCACCTCTTTTGTTATGCTCTGCACCTGACAACATGCACCACACATACTGCATACCACTCAAACACCTGCACACACCACTGACGCTCACTCTCACACCCCATCGCACATTTCCTTTGTTGTCAACTCAATAAAATACATTGTATTTTGATACATCGCGCTGCCTTGCCCTTTGTGTTGTTGCGGCCTCAGAGCCGGGCGTAACAAGTTGGGGGCTCGTCCGTCCTTTTGAACCTGCTGGGCGTCTAGTGGATTGGTTGCCTGGGGGGTATGTATTTCGCCAGGGACGTCTGTGTGAGCGCAGCAGTTGGATACTGCTGTGTGGGTAATTGGCGGCGCGTGGCGTTGGTGCGATATGGTTAGTAGTTCTTGAGTGACGTCAGATAGGGGTTCCCTGTTCCCTGTGGGGGGGATTCCCTAGGTGAGGCGTGACGTATTTGTCCATATATGGTGTTGGTTGTGTTGCCGCGCATGCGATGTGTGCGTCGGGAGCAGGTGTGTTTGTTCGACAGCTGATTCATTCATTCAGTCGTGCGAGATGGGTCATGGTGGAAGCGGAGAAAGGTGAGTGTTGGACAAGGTGTGTGTGCATTGTTTTGTCGGAGTTTTTCCTGGTAGGTATAGCGGCGTCTCCCCTTTGAGATTCGTCGTGGGGGGGTTGTTAGTGTTGGGGTACGGTGGTTGAGAGCTTCCCTTTCCCTTTTCCCTTAATTTGCTCGGGAGCACTGCTCGTGGTTACGGGGGGTGGCCAGTTTACTGGGTGCTGCTTGCGTGCCAGCGGGCGCTGGGTGCATAAATACCCGCCGCTACGCCCCATGAAGACTAGGGGGAGTTAGGTAGCAAGAGTCTGGTTAGGCAGATAGCTAGCGGGAGGAACTCCGACTGGAGGCTGAAGGTCGTGAAGCGCACAGGTGAGTCCGACACTTAATTTTTTCTCCGTGTGTGTTTTTTTTTTTTCTCTCCCTCTCGATGGATGAGTTGGTGAAGGCGTTTGTAGCGAGGCCGTCTGAGCAGTTGCTGGACGAGTGCTCAAGGGAGCAGTTGGTTAAATTGGCTGACTTTTACAAGGTCGATGTTGGGGACAGACGCGTAAAAGAGAGCGTTCGGGCCAATTTAAAGGTGGAGTTGTGTAAGATGGAGATTTTGGACGCCAGGAAGGGAGCCAGTGCTTCTGTGTGCGAGGACTCGTTTCTGCTTGTGGCGGGTCCTGGTGTTGGTCCTGCGTTGTCTTTCGAGCAGCAGAAGGAGTTGCTGGAGCTGCGTCTGAAGTTAGAGGCAGAGAAAGCAGACAGGGAATTGTCTGTGGAGAAGATGAAGCAGGAGACTGATCTGCGAGAGCTGGCTATTTTGGAGCAGTTTAAGAGCTCGGTGTCGGAGCGCATTTCGACTTACATAAGTGAGCGCAAGGTTAAGACGGCAGCCGAGGCCGCTGCCTTGGCCGATGACTATGTGCTGACGCACGGGGGGGGTGCTCCTGTGGCTCGCGGTGGCGGGTTCAGGGACACTTCGTCTGGCGGCAGTTCGTGGTCTGGCCGACATGTAAGACCAGCCGAGCAGCAGAGGAACGATCGTGGTGCACGTGAGTCTGATAAAGTGTGTAGTTTCTGTCACAAGCGGGGCCATTGGAGGCGTGATTGTTATGCGGTAAAGTCCAGGCCTAAACACACGGAGTCCAGTTTTTCCCCCAAGCCGGCAATGTTTGTTGCGCCGGTCTTGGAGGGGTTACCGGCAGATGGTGAGGCGGGGCCTCAGGTGGCCGGTGTGGGGCTTAAGTCTTTTGAGCCTTTTATCAGTGAAGGTGTTGTTTCTCTGGTAGGTGGGGACGAGTGTGTGCGCGTGAAAATATTGCGAGATACTGCCGCTTTTGATTCTTTCATTTTGACATCAGTCTTACCGTTTTCAGATGCGACCTACACTGGGTCGTTTATCCCTGTGCTTGGGATGGGATTGAAAGTTTTGCGTGTGCCTCAGCACAAGATGATGTCTTGTGATCTGTTTCAGGGTGAAGTGATGGTTGGTGTGCGGCCGGCGTTGCCTCTAGATGGAATCGAGGTGATTTTGGGTAATGATATATGCGGTAGTAGAGTGTGGGCTGATGTGCCCCCTCCTATTGTGGTTCCGGTGCCCCTCGTGAGCAGTGACCCTGATAAGAACGAGAGGGAGTTCCCTGATGTATTTACTGCATGCGCTGTGACGCGTGCCATGGCGCGCGCGCAAGATGATGAAAGTTCCGCAGCAGAGGCTGACGGGTCACTACAGAATGATGTAACATGTCCTGATGTCCCTTGGTCTGTCTCTTGCAGTGAGTTGGTGGAGCAGCAGCAGACGGATCCCTCCCTCAAGGCGTTGCTGGAGTTGGTTTGCCCTGTTGGTGAGGTGGAAAATCATGCACAGTGTTATTTTGTTGCTAATGGGGTGTTGATGAGGAAATGGGTGCCGCAGTGGGAAACTTTTGTTGGGGATCCTGTATTGCAAGTTGTGGTTCCCTCTAAGTTTCGCAGCTTGGTGTTGCAGATTTCCCATGACGAGGGTGGTCACTTGGGCGTCAAGAAGACATATGACCGCATCCTGAGGTATTTCTTCTGGCCCCGGTTGAAGAGGGATGTGGCGGCCTATATAAAATCATGTCATGTGTGTCAGGTCACCAGTAAGCCTAATCAGACCCTCAAGCCTGTTCCTTTGGTCCCAGTACGTGCTTTGAGTCAGCCATTTGAGCACCTTGTTATTGATTGTGTGGGGCCCTTGCCACCTTCGAGGTCAGGAGTTTGTTATTTACTCACAGTGATGTGCCAGAGTACAAGGTATCCAGCGGCTTACCCGCTGCGCACGATCACGGCCAGGTCTGTGGTGCGTGCGTTGTCGCAGTTTATGTCGGTTTTTGGTGTTCCCAGAGTCATTCAGTCCGACCAGGGGTCTAATTTTTCTTATCTGTTTTCCCAGGTCCTGAAATTGTTGCGGATCAAGCATAATCAGGCCTCTGCCTACCACGCGCAAAGTCAAGGTGTTCTGGAGAGGTTTCACCAGACTCTGAAATCAATGTTGCGTGCGTATTGTGTTGAAATGTCAAGTGATTGGGAAGAGGGTTTACCATGGCTGTTGTTGGCTGCTAGGGAAGTCGTTCAAGAGAGCATAGGGTTTAGTCCCAACGACCTTGTGTTTGGTCATACTGTTCGGGGCCCTTTGGCCCTCTTGCGTGACAATTGGAAGGAGGAGGAGCCTCCTCAGAATCTTCTGGAGTATGTGTATGGTTTTCGCTACAGGTTGTACAGGGCTCAGGAAGTAGCTAAGAGTAAATTGGAGGGTGCGCAGAGCAAAATGAAAAAACATTATGACCGTGGGATTGAGAACCGTGTTTTTTTCCCAGGGGATCAGGTCTTGGCTCTGTTGCCCATTGTAACATCCCCTTTTCAAGCTAAGTTTTTCGGTCCTTACTCTGTGGTAAAGAAGTTGTCTGACCTGAATTACTTGATTGCTACTCCAGATCGTAGGTCTTCTACTCAACTGTGTCATGTGAATTTGTTGAAACCCTACTGTGTTCGTGTGCAGGAGGCCAGTGAGGTGGTGCAGCCGTCGGATGTCCATCCTGCCGGTGTGTCTGCTTCTTCATCCCCTGTGGTGGCAGAGCAGGGAGGGGACGGCGTCCCAGGCCCTGATGATGCTGTACTCTATGGTCGGCTCAAGAATTCTGAGACTTTGCAGAATTTAGATGGTTTGTTTGGTCATTTGGAGGTTTCTAAACGCGCACAGTTGGTCAGTCTGATAAGGAGTTATGCATGTTTGTTCAGTGATACACCTACACGCACACATTTGATCGAACATGACATTGATGTGGGAGAGTCTAAGCCCATTAAGCAGAAGTTTTACCGTGTTCATCCAGAGAAGCGCCAGTTTCTTGATGCTGAGGTGAAGTATATGTTGGAGAATGACATAGCGGAGCCATCTTGCTCCCCCTGGGCTTCACCTTGCTTGCTTGTTCCTAAATCAGATAACACGCCCAGATTTTGTTCTGATTTTCGTAAAGTAAATAGTGTTACAAAACCAGATTGTTTCCCCCTCCCCCGTGTGGAGGATTGTGTCGACCAGGTTGGGTCAGCTAAATTTGTGAGCAAATTTGATTTGCTCAAGGGGTATTGGCAGGTGCCATTGTCAAAGAGAGCGAAAGACATTGCCTCGTTTGTGACACCCACGGGTTTGTATTCTTATTCGGTAATGCCTTTTGGGTTGCGAAATGCGCCGGCGACCTTCCAACGCCTCATGAACGGGGTTGTGAGTGGTCTGGAGGGTTGTTCGGTGTATTTGGACGATGTCGTGGTTTATTCTGATGAATGGGACATTCACCTTGACCGTATTGGGAAGTTGTTTGACCGCTTGGCTCACGCACATTTAACTGTAAATCTGGCCAAATGTGACTTTGCGAAGGCTACAGTTACCTATCTCGGTCGTGTGGTAGGTCAAGGGAGAGTCTGTCCTGTGCGAGCAAAGGTGCATGCTATTGATAACTATGTTCCTCCTACAACCAAGAAAGAACTGATGAGGTTCTTGGGGCTCGTTGGGTATTATCGTTGTTTTTGTAGGAACTTTTCAACTGTTGTGGCGCCTCTTACTAACTTGTTGAAGGGTAAAGTCAAGTTTGAGTGGTCTCCTGCGTGTCAGTCTGCGTTTGAGAATGTGAAGTCCTTGATTTGTAATGCTCCGGTTTTGGCTGCTCCTCGGTGGGACAGGCCCTTTAAAGTGGAGGTAGATGCCAGTTATGTGGGGGCAGGAGCGGTGTTAATGCAACCTGATGACTTGGAAGTGGATAAGCCTGTTTGTTTTTTTTCTCGGAAGTTTAACAAGCATCAGTTGAATTATTCTGTTATCGAAAAAGAAACACTGGCTTTGGTTTTGGCTTTGCAGCATTTCAGGGTCTATGTTAGCTCTGGGCCTGTTGTTGTGTTTACTGATCATAACCCTTTGACGTTTCTAAATTCTTTACAGTGTCCAAACCAGCGCTTGATTCGTTGGGCCCTGTTGTTGCAGTCCTTTTGCCTTGAGATCCGCCATATCAAGGGCTGTGATAACCTGGTGGCTGACGCTTTGTCAAGGGCTCCATGTGATTAGCCTGTTTGCTGTGTACTCATGTTGGTTTCTGTTTTATGTGTTTCAGGTGCCGTCTGCTTCTGTGTCCTTTTCCCTTGGGCCTTTTGGGCTATCAGGGTTCCGTGTGGGACCCTGTCTTTGTGGGGGGGGGGGTGTTACGGCCCCAGCCTATGGCTGTGTCCTGTCTGTGTGTGTCTGCGTGGGTGTGTCTGCTGTGTGGGAGTGTTTACAGGCTGCTGATTGCGGACGGCTGGAAGCGCCTGTGTATGGTTCCCTGATTGGCTGGCTGATATAAACCCCTGCCGTGGGCTGCCTCACTCTCTCACTCATCCCCGGGACCTTCAACCTGCTGCACCTGACAACATGCACCACACATACTGCATACCACTCAAACACCTGCACACACCACTGACGCTCACTCTCACACCCCATCGCACATTTCCTTTGTTGTCAACTCAATAAGGCGCTGCCTTGCCCTTTGTGTTGTTGCGGCCTCAGAGCCGGGCGTAACAAGCTTCCAGTCAGTAGGTGGCAGCAGAGCTCAAACTGATCAACAGGCTGCCTGTTCAAAACAGTAGAAGAAGAAAACAGGCCGCACATCGACTTTCCGTCTCCAGTCCGATGCTCTAATCATGTCCGATCCTGTCACGTCTTTTACGTCTTTTCATCCGTGGAGGTTAAAAAAGTAACAAGCCTGTTTTTCAAATGTAAGGAGTAGAAAGTACAGATATTTGTGTACAAATGTAGGGAGTAAAAGTAAGAAGTCTTCAGAAAAAGAAATACTCAAGTAAAGTACAGATACCTGAAAAATCTACTTAAGTACAGTAACAAAGTATTTGTACTTCGTTACTTGACACCTCTGTGAATCATTTAAGCTTGTGTTCTGTTATTACTACAACTAGTCCATTGAGCCAACAGCTCAGACATTTGAACAAGCTGGACATGTGATGCAGCTCTCGGTTGATTTTAGCATCACTCCAGGCTGAACTGGTGGGCTGACTACAAAACTCAGGCACGCCTTCAGATTCAGAAAACTTTATTTGTCCCCATTGAGCTATTTAAGACACAAGACTAAATAGCCTGGCTCTATTCTAAAGTTTTTGTTTATTGACAGTGATCTCTAAGCACTTACAGTAACCGTCCCAGTGACTGATCTGAAGAGCATTGTAAAAACAGATGTAGGAGATACAAAATTTATTTGAAGTATTTGAATGACTGCACTGAGTTAGTTTCTGCTGTGGTGACTAACTGATCATTTCTATCAGGTCTTGATGCCAAGCAAGTTAATTTATTTTAAATGTACTCAAAAATAAAATATGTTTATGATGTTTTTTTATTATTATTTGTATCTGCATTTTTTTCTTTAACTGTATTTCCATTCTTTTTATAACACTGAGAATAATCCAGTTTCTCCTGCCATGGTGCCTGTTAGGTGCATCACTGGGAGTCAGTCATTAAAGAGTTGCTGTTACAAGTGAAACTATGTGAGGTGCTAAAGGTTTTTTTGAGTCGGCACAGTGGAGACAATAAATCATGGGTGTGTTGCTGTGATTTGGGTGGACTATCACCGTACTTATTGGCGTTAAAGTGTCACTCTACGATGGAGACAGATGTTAACTTAGGGTGCAGTTGAGGAGATTGTTTTCTGTTACAGTTTATCTTTTATGGGGTTTTTTAAAGCTTTATTATGAAAAAAAACAACTAATCAGATTTTTGATAGTAGTGTGTTACTAAATGGTGTGTTATTACATTTCAAACAAGTCCTATTCATTTCATTTAAACCTTTTCATTCCTTCTAAATCCTTTTTATACTTTTCCTATGGTCATATGGACCTTTGAGTTTTGTATTATCTAATAAAATGTGTTTTTAATGAATCAATTTTATGGTGTGATTTTTGTGAAATATCAGAACAGCATTAAAAATGCTTTGAGTCAAACACTGGATCGGGTTTGACTCAATCTAATTCGGATGGGGGTGAGTGGGGGGGCTCTGACGTCTCTTGTGTGATTGGTCGTTTCCGCTGTCACTCCACCTTGCTGTCACACAGATCTGCTAGTCTGCTGCTACTGTTACTTGTTCCTTTGTTCTCCCTGGGTTACGTCAGCTAGAAGGATTGTAATATCAGAGCTTTCATTTACATTAACATTTGAATCGGTGTCCATGTGTGTGCCGACATTTTATTCAATTTCTCCCCACCTGTGATGTTTGAGCTTTGTAAATGAGCTGTGTTTACCATCTATGCCATAAATAAGTGTAACATTGGTGGTACTGAGTTGGAGTGAAGTTTACTAACAAGGTGAAACACAGAATTGGGTGATAATGTTTAGCTACATGCTTTACAACCATTCAAACCAAAAGGGAACATTAAACATAAAAGTAGCAATAGAAAACTAGAAGAACTACTAGAAAACACAGAGAACTGAAAGATTAGAGTGTCAGTTCCTCAACCTGCATGGCTATACTGGGCTGATATCCAGGTCAAAGCTAAGCTAGCAATATAATTTATAAAGAGGCAGCTAACACACCTACTGAAAACTCTAATGATGCACAGATCAGTTTGTTTGAACACTTTTGTCTGTTCGTCCGAGTCTTTGATGAAGGCTGACCTGTCTCTAATTATGTCCGATCCATCTGGAACTTGTGAGGGAAATTCTTAAATGTCCCTTATTATTTTAATATTATCTATGAAACCTAACATATGTGGATGCAACATTAAATTGTATTTTCAGTTGCCACGACAAACTTTTCTATCAGGGGGAAACCAAATAAAAATATACAAGCATTCATTCATCTTCTGTGACTGCTTAGTCCCGTTAGGGGTCACGGGGGTCTGCTGGAGCCTATCCCAGCTGTCATTGGGCAAGAGGCAGGGGTACACCCTGGACAGGTCTCCAGTCTATCACAGGGCCAACACAGAGACACTCACACCTACGGCCAATGTAGAATCACCAATGAACCTAACCAGCAGGTCTTTGGATGGTGGGAGGAAGCCGGAGAACCTGGAGAGAACCCACGCAGACACAGGGAGAACATGCAAACTCCACACAGAAAGGAACCAGTTGGCAATTTGTATAATAATCGAACACAAGTGCCATTTGAGAGAGGAAATGCAAATAATATATTTTACATGAAAGGCTTGGCATCAAACACATCACAGCTTTGATGATTAAATGTACAGCTGATATATATAATAAAGACTGAGAATATTGGTTTATTCCAAGTAATATAATGCTCTTCTTCTTCTTCATCTTCTTCTTCTTCTTCTTCTTCTTCTTGAGAACAGGACTCATCATTCCAGCACCAGATGATTAGAAGCTCTCTTTTTGGCATCAGCTCGAGCTGCAGGAAGAACAGAAGCCATGTTTGTTGGAGGCATTTTATTTCTTAAGAAGAACTTAATGCAACACAAACGTCAAGGAACTTATTTACATTCACAGCTCGGCTAAAGCTGTCAGACCAGCCCTGAGGCCTGAATAAAGCAGTGAACCAGGAAGCTTTGCTGCTCTTTCTCTTCCTGCTTTTAATCTTTTGCTCCTGTAGTGCTGCTGCAGTGACTGACTTTCCTTTGACTACATCTCTTTAGCCACAGTGTCTGTATCATAAAAGGAAAACAGCAGTTCACATCTTTAAGCTTAACTCTGGTTTTCAGCCTTGCTTTTATTTAGGTCAATCACCATAGAAACTCCGTTCACGTATGAGGCCAAACTGGACTGATACGAAATCTGAGGTCTCTGTGTTGAGAGTGTAATCAGGTTAACTCAACCACATTGACCACAGAGGAAAACAGCAGGGTAGATTTCACAGAACAAAGTTTCCAACTGTGAGAACAGAAGTAGCTTTTGTCAGTGTTTTATCAGAGAACAACAACCAGAATCTTATATGTGATATTATAAAGTGACATTAAACCATTTGAAAACTGAAACTTACTAAATGATTAACTGTTGAACTTGCAGATTGGTAATTATCATTCAACAACAGGAGAACAACGTGGTACGAGACAGGACCAAGCAGGAATATACTCAGTCAATAATACAAGTTTGAATGAATTCAGTGCTTTACTGTTGATTCAACAAGCACTCATTCAATTTTATATCAATGTGTGTGCAGTCAATAGCTCTGATTGCATTCAGAACACTGGCTCTTGCTAATAGTTGACTTAATCGTTTTCACCTGGAATGTTTAACTCTATATTCTTCAGTAGGCTGTGGTTGATCTGCTAGAAGCTTCTGGACATGTTGTACCAGTTGCCAGTGTCCTCTTCTGTGCTGTGCTGGGGAGGCAGCACTAAGAAGAAGGACACCTCACAGCTGGACAAACTGGACAAACATTTTGTCCACCACATTTATTTATTATGACAGTGTCTCAGCATCACTTCTAAGTGTTGCCAAAGGATCAACAGCAGTAGAAGTCTGTGTATGCCAGCCATGATGTTGGAACATTTTTGTGCACATGCACCCTTCATACGTGAGGCCCCAGATGTTTCTACTTTGTACACCTACATTCTGTCTGAAGTATGGAAAGTATTTTGTTTTTAAAATGAGTAGTGATGGTGAGGAGCTATTCATGTTTTCAGAAATGTTCTTACCTCGGGCCCACCGCCGATATTTGTATATACACACTACCATTATGACAGTGTAGAGGATGGACAGCAGGATCAGACATGCCAGCCTCATCGGGGTCATGAAAGGAGGAGGAGGAGTAGCAGGAGGAGGAGGAGTTGGAGGAAGAGTGGTGGGAGCTCCCTCTGAGGAAGAAACACACACGATCAACTGAGGTGTTTTTTTGGACCAAATATTATTTTAAAAAGTGAAAGGAGAAAAGCCAAATTGGGAGATGAGGTTGAGATTGTGGAAAATTCTAAACATAAAACAGGCCAAACTCTAGTTTGGTGGCTGTCTTTATAGTTGACTGTGTGTGACAGAAGTTTCAGTAGAGGTGAGTCTGAATGAGGTCTGTTGAGGAAGCAGTGGCTCGGTCTGAAGACCACAAGGCTGGAGGAAATGAGCTCAGACAAGCTGCTACTAGTTAAACAGGCCAAAATCTCACACTGAAAAGCTGACATGTTGAATCATGGGTAATGTAGGCACCGGTCACAAGCAAGAAAGAAAAATGGCTTTAAAAAGATGAGATGATAGATCTGGTTCATCAAAATTGAAATTCCTCCACACATTTTGTGTTACTGTGATTGTAAGTAGCTCACAGCAATTAATAATCCTTCTGTTTAATTAATATATTAAGAAACGTTTTGCTCATGATGCATGAATCAACCATCTAATCGTACTTGGTCAATTTCAGCTACTGAGTTTATCTTAAACATTAAAGATACTGTTAGATTATAGAGCTAATGACCCTTCACACATTCTCACCTATCACAGCCAGAAAACTCTGTGGTGACTCTCCTTTTTGGGGGTGTTTGCACTTGTAGAAGCCTTCATCAGACTTGGACACTGACTGAATGATCATCTTTCCTTCATTCTGAGCTCCAATAAAAGTACCGTTTTTGAAGAATTTAGTATTGAAATCTGACTGAGACGTCTCATGAGACAGTTCCTTGTAGGAGCAGCGAAGTGTCACTTCGTCTCCCTCTGTCACAGGAAGTGCAGGGCTCTCCAGGATCACCCCTGAAACACAGAAAGACTAAACTATTGGTAGTCTACTAAATACTTTCCTAAAACATTCATAATGAAACTTTACTTTGATAGTTAATGGCAAGATCTAACTGAATAAATTTCCTTTGAGGCCTTATATACAGCATGTATGTGTTTGACTATGACCTGAAACATCAGCTTACTGTTCACTGTGATACTGATGGTGTTGCTGCACTCCCCCCAATCAGACTTGCACCAGTAGACTCCTTCATCTGATTTAAACACCTTGCGATTTTTGCAGGTGTTCCCGTTCGACCGGCCCCAGCCATTCTGGCATTGAACAAACGACTTAGTGGAGGTGTTCCTGATCACAGTCCACCCGCTGAAGTTCCCCGGCACATCACAGCTCAGGGTGAAGACCTCATCCTGAAAGAACTGCAGTCTGTCAGGTTGGATGCTCAGTGTGGCAGCTGTGGATTAAAACGGGAAAGAAACCATGAGATAAAAACAGCTATCTGGACATTTCATGTCTGTTTACAACAAGAACATTTCAAATTTGGAATATTTAACTATATATTCCTCAGGAGGCTAAGGTGGTTTAATATCTGCCAGAAGCTGCTGGACATGTTCTACCAGACTATCGTCGCCAGTGTCCTCTTTTGTGCTGTGATGTGCTGGGGAGACCGCACTAAGAAGAAGGACTGCTCACAGCTGGACAAGCCATTACAGAAGGAGGACTCTGACATCAGTAGACCTTGAACAAACTCTGGTCCATCACGAACAATGTTCACTACCCTGTACACAACACCATAGTCAGGCAGAGAAGCTCATTCAGTGACAGGCTGCTGTCTCTGTACTGACCCATGGATGCCTCCCTATGTGGAACCAACTGGACTGTGGCCATTGATGATACTACTGTATCCAGGCTGATCTGATCTTAAATGTCCAATCTTAAAGTCCAGGTGTGAACACTGATCTGGTGTGAGTCCACATGGGGAGGTGGTCTGTGACACATGTGACCTCCTTCCTTTGGTAGAGTGAACACACAATGAGTCCTGGGTCACATTAAAGACCACCTACTCACCAGGGCTGATCTGAGGAAGAGGAGGAGAACTCATTCATTCATCCTCTAGTAGAAATGATCACATGAATCAGCAGACTTTTAAAAGATTACCTCTAACCTAACCACTTCTCCACTGCGCCATCCAGAGATCATCGTATGATCTCTGGATTGTTTGTATCAAGATGTATGTCAAAGTCACGACGAACACACAAAACAGCACTGTTCATGGTTCTACTTACAACAGTAGGTAGAGATCCATTAGAGACAGCAGCCGGCACAATATTCTACTGACCACATGATGGCACATGTGGAGACACATTTTAATTAACAACAAGTGTCAACGCAATAACTTAAAGATGGACAGATGTCAGATGGCCCAAGACGGATTGTAAAGCATTTTTTCCCCCAGACTCCCTGCACTAACACATATTTGGGCCCAGACAAGAAAACCATAGCTTTGTTTGCATCTATAGATGTATGTTTTGTTAAGCTGGTTCTAATACCTCTGACCATATCCCTGTTAGAATAATAAATAATGCGACGTCACATTGTAATTGCTCCAAGTTAAATCTAGTTATTACCAAAGCCAGTATGTCAATACTATCATATAATTTCACATTATATCAATAATAAATATAAAATAAATGTTCACTACCCTAATAAAAAGGGTAAAAAACATGAGTCTGGTGCCCTGAAATTAATTATTTATTCTTAAACATGTAACATCAACTGTCTATAGGCACCATTGCAAAGATCATTCATTTGCTTTCATGTCCAAATATGCAAAAAGGGAGTAACAATGTGACTTATACCTGTTTGAAAGTAGTTTTCAAACAGGTATAAGTAGTTTTAGAAAAAAAAAATTAAAAACACTAATCGGAATCAGCAAAACCATCTGCTTAATCACAGATGCTAATCACAACCTCAGTGACAGAGTATGTTTGAAATAACCGTGTGAAATATGACAAAAGTAAAGTTTCTTACAGATCATTAGGCAGAGTGATGTGATCTCCATCCTGTGTTGAAGTGGTTTATCGCCCCTCTGTACAACAACCCACATCCTGAGTTCACACCGGAAATCTCAGCTACTGTTGCGCAGACGTGTTCAACAGTAAACTTAAAAAGCCACTAAGGACATGGAAAAATACTGTTGTCTAAAAAAGACAGAAGAAAAGACAACAAAAAAGATTTTGTTCAAGACATGAGGATACATGCCTAGCATGTAGTTTTGTGACCAGCTTTCTTAGTTATCATTAGTACTTTGTTTTTGAATAAAGAACCATCCTTTTACACACAGTTATTGGTCTCTGTGTTGCTTTCCTTTTACCCGGAAACAATTTTCTTTTGATTTCCTCCCATCCCCTGGCTACATACTCGGGAGGTAACAGGAAGGCTTGTGACTCTGCATCTAACCGTTTCTTCTTGCCTCTGTACCTCTTCCACCATCATCTTTCTCCTTTCTACTGCTGATGCCGTGCTCCACAGAGGTCTCCCTGCACACAGTCCAAGGCCTCCACGCCCTTGCTGTACATGGCCTATGATATCTCTATGCTGCACTGCCTCTTTTGGGTTCCACTCCCTCCCTGTCTTAATAGTAAGCGCTACACTCCTAACCACTGGATCCTTTGACTTCCAGTCCAGTCCATGCTTAAACTTTGTTAGGCTGGTAACTGGGAGCTCCAAAAAAGTATGCGCTGCTTAAGCAGCGTGGGACACCAAGCCATTAATCATCCTTTCTAACTTTTCTGCCTTGGAGAGGGCAACCTCGTACACCGTCAGCAGCCACATTAGCCGGGGCAGTAATCCAAATTGCCAGCACTACAATTTTGACTTCCCTGGTAGCCCTGACCGGTCTATGTTTCAAATGCCTTGAATCATCTCCTGCCTCAACCCTTATCCTTGAGACTTGTGTAATACCATCTTCTCAAACTCTTCACTGGCTTCTCCAGCACTGTTGGAACCACCTCATCATTTATAATAAACTGAACTTAAAAGGCTTCAATTTCATCCTAGCCCACCAGCAATCCTCTGGTACAAGGAGCGGTTGACGTTGCTGTCGTCATGTCGTCCATATAGGCCCTAATTGGGGGGAGGCGAAGCCCTCCCTGCAGCCCTTCTCCACCTACCACCCATTTTGAAGCCCTATGACCTCCATTGCCATTGTAAAGGCTAGCACTACTGGCTGCACTCTTGTACAGCCAGTAGGGAACCCCACTAGGTCCCGGGGCTGAAGAGGCTCTTGAGCGCTTTACCACTTCTTGAACCTCTTTCCACCTTGGCGGGCTGTCGTAACACTGGCTAACTATTTCACCAATACGTGGAATATCTGAGGGTAGAGCCAACTTTCTAAAACTGTCTATATCTTTATGCACCTCCTCCAAGTACTCCTCAAGCTTCTCTTTTGGTACCGTAAGGCTACCATTCTTTTTCTTGCTAAATAGTGACTTCACAAACCTAAATGGGTCCTTATAAAATGCTAATCTAGCCCGCTCTTTCCTTTTCCTATTGTTCTCCGTCCTTTTTAGCGCTGCCAACTGCTCCCTCACATCCTGGGAAATGAGGGCGGACTTAAATGGACAACTGGTTATCCCAGGTGAGATAGCTAGCACCCGACTATGGCCAGATCTGCTGTTGTGGTCTGAGCCAGAGAAAGTAGTTTATTTCATAGAGCTGACTGTCCCGTGGGAGGATAGAGTTGAGGAGGCTAACAAGAGAAAAAAAGCTAAGTATGCAGAGTTAGCAGCAGATGCAGTGCAAATGGATGGAAGGCTTATGTCCGCTTGGTGGAAGTGGGCTGCCGTGGGTTTGTGGCAAAATCAGTGATTGCTCTTCTGAGTGAGCTGGACATACGAGGAAGAAGCCAGAGGACTGCGGTGTGTAACATGTCTTGGGCAGCAGAGAGAGCAAAGTGAGTAGCTATGGGTATGTAAGAAGCATGCTAGCTGGGGAGCTCACTAAAGATAAGGATGGCTGCGTGACTTTAGTGTATGTGCAAATCATGATAGATGTGGTTGGTTAGTTCTTGTTGAGCATAAATGGGGCGAACCACGGTAGATTTGTTTGTTTGGTTCGTGGTTCATAAAAGGACTAGGCTAATGATTGAAATTTTAGTTGTTGATAGACACTGAATGGTGAGGAAAATGAGGTTTTGCAGTGGCAGCATGGAGAGGGGTGACTCCAGGACGCTGGAATTCCTTGTTAAGACTTCTTGAAGTGTCATGGGCCTATCTTAACGAAACATTGGTGAAGGAAGAACATGCAGCATACTGTTATTGACTAGGCCAGGTATCTGAGGTCTTCATGTTGGTTGGTAGTGATATTTCTTTGTTTGGTTAGCTGCTGAGCAGCCCATACAAGCCAGCAGCATTTGGTTAGCTTATATTTCACAAGGTTTGAGTCTATCTAGAATGTAGTTTATGTATCATATCACATAACCATTTGTTTGTTCGGGTTTCTCAGATTGTTTGACTGATTGATTGATTGATTGATGTCTTGAAAACATCATTAAACATTTAAGAGAATAACAGATCAGTACATGATATCAGCATATTGTTTTATTGTTTTTTTTTCAGGAACACTCTAAACCTTATCATGAAAGTCAAAGTTCTTTCCATTTGTACCCTTTTAACTGTTAAATAGAGTCATTTTCTGACTCTTGACTCGTCACTTGCTCTCAGAGCTGTTATCCTGACAGGAATCTTCCTCTTGTTCTTCTTTTCCTCTTGGCTCTTGAACTTCCTTGCATTGGAGCTGTCACTGCTTTCCTATTTCTTTGTGCGTTTATTTTTGCTTTTCCTGGCTCCTCTCTCTTCTCTCCCTACCCTTTCTCTTATCGAGTAGCTCTCATGAAATAATGTCTGGACTTCATTCACTAATTCAGGATGATCAGCACTGGGGTCTTGTGCTCTAACAGGAAGCAGGATTGAGCCCTGAATAGTCCAGCCTAAACAGGTGTGCACTGCAGCAGGACTGGATTTGGGCTGGATAGGTTTGCTCAGCCAAGCCAACTTCGGTGGATGTGAAGGCCTCCTTGATAAGGAATTTCTTCCAAGGCTTAGAAAAGGCCAAGATATTCAAGGAAACCTTCTTCCCTTCCAGGGTTTCAGTGCCCTGATGGACTGTATGCAGTACAAGGGACTCTGCCACCCCATCAAGCCCAGGATAAGATGCAGGGCTTGACAGTAGCATCGTTATTTCTGAGCCATCATCTAAGATAGCATAGGTTTCCAGTTCTTTGCCTCTGTAGCTTAGCAACACTTTAACCACAAGAACCTTGGAACCAGACCTGCTGTAGTGGATAAGGTAAGCTTCATACAGAATGCCTAGGTGCTTTCATATTACATTTTGGACAGGGTATCTTCAGGTCACACTGCACTGCTCTGTGATCACAGGCACATTGCCAGCAGCGATTATGAGATCAAAGTCAGTTATGGTCTCATCAGGTGTGCTTATGCACTATAATATCATAGCCATGGGATAGTTGGATTTAGTCAATGATCCTCTTTCCTTCGAATATTGCTGTCTTTGCTTCCATTGGTTTATATGGACTTAAGAGGCCACCAGCCACCATCTGACACTGTGCTTCAGCTTCCAGCCAGGTTGCAAAATCAGCCAGGTTTTATGAAGTTCCAAGACTGGTGGAACATGCATAGCGAGCATAGTTAACAGCATCCAGGACAAGGGAGGCACAACTGAGGGAGCATTAGCAAGGCATCAGCACTTATTAAACCTAACTGGATTGGTGGCATGGAGGTGTGTGGCACTGCATGGTAGAGAGTATTCTGTGAAGGTGTCGCACTGCAAGTGTTCAGGTGAAGCGTTCGAACTCTGAACTTTCAGGGAAGGCCTGGCTTTAAGACTGGGAGTGTGGGTGCTAGCATGCAGAAGCTAACTGTAACAGAGCCTGAGGTTCTGGTGTAGGAAGCAACAATTCAGGTGGTGGATGAAGTGATACACAGCTCAGAGCAGGTGGAGACTGATGGCCATGTGGAGAATAGGTGGCCTGGGACTCATGTTGTAAGCAGTTGTAAAGTTCTTCCACTAAAGATTGACCAACTTGACAAGAACAATCATGTTCACAAGGAGGATAATTATGATGGGCTGGAGATGCAGGGGCAGAGACCTCAGCTAAAGTGGAAGATTTTATGTAGTGAGGCCATGCTGTCCAGATGGTGGACTAAAGTTTGCACCCAAACTCCAAGGTGCATTATAATATTGCATATCTCATCCATGCCATGTTGCACAGTGAGAGACTGTAAGATCTGATTTAACTGGATTTATTTCTGGCGAGGATGGCAGGCAATTGATGCTGGCTCACTCTCTTTTAACTGTAATCAACATAAAGCATATATACAACATCAACATCAACACAACAACCTGGGACTTGAGTTATTTACAATAACTATTATTGTTTTCAGAAATGTTCTTACCTCGGGCCCACAGCCAATATTTATATATTCACATTACCAGTATGACAGAGGATGAACAGCAAGATCAGACACACCAGCTTTGTCAGGGTCATGAAATGAGTAGGAGGAGTAGGAGGAGGAAACATTTGAGCTTTGAGAACACACATGGTCATCTGAGGTGTTTTTTGGACCAAATATTATTTTAAAAAGTGAAAGGAGAAAAGCCACATTCTTCATCTTCTCTACCCGTTTAGGGGTCATGGGGGTCTGCTGGAGCCTATCCCAGCTGTCATCGGGCCAGAGGCAGGAGTACACCCTGGACATGTCTCCAGTCCATCGCAGGGCCAACACAGAGACAGACAACCATTCACACTCACACTCACACCTACGGGCAATTTAGAATCACCAATGAACCTAACCAGCATGTCTTTGGACGGTGGGAGGAAGCCGGAGTACCCGGAGAGAACCCACGCAGACACAGGGAGAACATGCAGACTATATACAGAAAGGCCAGCCAGCCCATGGATTCGTACTGGTGACCTTCTTGCTCATAATCTTGAATAAATCTAAATGTTTCTCCTCCACACATTTTGTGTTATTGTGATTGTAAACAGCTCACAGCAATGAATAATCCCTCTGTTTAAGAAAGATTGAGCCCATGATGCATGAATCATGGAACATCTAATCGTACTTGGTCAATTTCAGCTACTGAGTTTATCTTAAAGATTAAAGACACATTATAGAGCTATATATATATGTGTGTGTGTGTGTGTCCTACTGCCTTACAGTCACAAAATTGAGTAGATATTGCCCTCTAGTGGAGACAAATGGAAACCCTTCTCTACAGGTATCAGACGAGATACCTATCTGTTCAGGAAGTGAAAGGTAATAGTTTAGAGATAAGAGTAAGAGTGTCTGAACAGTTCCGGTTCAGACTCGGGGAAGAAGACACATCGAGTAAAAGAAGCTGTCACTGATTTTTCAAGAACATCCTAAAGTCTGCTGGAAGATTATGGAAAACAAAGAGAAAGCTCTGCTCTTAATTCTGACTGTGTTATTAATTTACTACGGTAAGACTCTTGTTTAGTCCGTTTTGAACTGACACCATTTCATTGACATTTAACTTCATAAATAAGTCGATGCCTCTAGAAATTGCTCGATTATGGTTATTTTCTTTGTCAGTTTAAAGTCTCTCAAGGCCACGGGACATTTGGACAGAAATCACACGAATCGTTGGTTTTTAGTTATGTAATATGTAGTTAAATGGAAAGTGAAAGCATTCTGTTTCAAGACATTAACTTTAGCAGTTTGATAAATATAATTATTATTTGTCTATGTTTTTATCTAAAATGTAAGTAAGTAATGTTATTTTTTTTTTTTAACAGTCCCTGGTGGTGACAATGGAAACAGTGAGTCAGGTAATATGTTCTGCTAAAATGTGAACACTCTTCACATGTATTCTTCCTTTGATTTCTATTATACTATGGATAAGAATAAAATAAATAATAAAGTCAGAGACCATTTTTGAGTAATACATCATCAGGACATTTCAAACAATCAAATATGTGTCAGGTTTAGCAGCACATGGTTTACACAGAGAGGATTTGATTATGAGGACATTTAATGAATGTTGTATTCCACATAAAACTCAAATGTAAAAATGTACGATGGAATAGTGGATTGAAATAAACATATAGTGTTCTTTTTCTTTTTCTTTTCGTGGTGTCACAAATGACCAAACCAGGCTATTTAAATAAACAGTAGCTCTTGTGTATTCATGGAACCAGGGGAAAATGTTCACCTGACACAAGATGTGGTTCACTGTCATCACAGAAAGAATAAGACTTTTGAATGATTGAAAGTAACTTAA
The DNA here is from genome assembly GCA_005024645.1 of Planiliza haematocheilus. Lineage (NCBI taxonomy): Eukaryota > Metazoa > Chordata > Actinopteri > Mugiliformes > Mugilidae > Planiliza > Planiliza haematocheilus. Next base: position 153,874 of record SRSE01000149.1, on the reverse strand, counting down.
AGAGCTTTCCTGGTAGTTTTCTCTGACAAGCACTGAAGTCGGTGGTGTAGCCTACCCCGCATCACATGGTTCATAGTTTAATCCATATTCATGATGGATTAAAGGCCTAATGCAGAACGACACCCTTAAAACAGGCTGAGGGAGAGCGTACGAGGGACTAAACTATTTCTGTAATGATCCACTGAGATTTCATAGCACATCAGAAAAGAAAACAACAGAAACCAGTCAAAAATGTTCTCAAAGATATGTGAAAATATATAATAGTTTAGTGTCAGCTCCAACAAAATGGTGATCCGTGCTGTGTAATAAATATGACACTCTAAATTATTCACACAAGGAAAATAGACACAGTGAGGAATTCAGAGATGGGTCATATGATGATTTATTTTTAAATTGAATTAACTTTTTTTAATTGATGAAAACAAAATGATTCTAAAATAGAATTAAAAAATCAAAGTGATCCGTGAACAGACGACAGCTCACTTTACTCATAGTGATAGATGCAAGTGTCACTTAAAACTACATTGAACTAAAAATGCCAACATATCAAATGCTGAAACGGGGGTCATCTGTTTTCTGTTCAGATTCCTTCTTCATTTGAATAATGTAAATTCTACTTAACATTCATTTTGTAAGATAACATAAAATAGGACGTTATTTATTCCTGTGGGGAAATTGAGCTGTTATAACAGCAGGGAACAACAGTGCAAGATGCAAAAAATAGAATAAGGTACGACAAGAGAAAAATGTTAAAGGTCAAAAATATTTACATATTGTATCAGGTTTAAGTAGCTGAAGTTGAAATATAAACCAATGTTAGTGACTGAAGTGGTGGAGGTTGCATATATATAATGACATTCATGAATATCATGAATAAAGACAAACTCCAACAGAATGAACCGCTCTGGAAAACCAACTCTTGTCCCAAAAGGACATGAAGTAACACAGTGAGACAGAGTAGGTATAGACAGATGTATCGTGTTCATTAGATGTCCAAGAAAGATGCTCAGCAGCAGAGCTAAGAAACACTGAGGGTCAAGAGTCTGACAGCTGAAGAGACCTAAAGTCCCTTCTGTCTCATACAAGGGGTGAGAGAGGTTCTTCATCCTCCCCTCCCCCACCTGCTCTACTGAATCCAGAGGACCTCCCAGGGTGGAGCTGGGCCTCTTTATCAGTTTACCTAGTCTTTCTTCATCCCTCTCTGTGACTCTGACTCACCAGCAAACCACAGCGTAGAATGTTGCAGATGTAACAACTGTGTCATCGAGTAGTGTCCTTCACACTCCCTAGGTCTCCTTGACAGGTGGAGTCAATTTTGTCAGTTCTTGTACATGACATTAATGTTGTGTTTGGGCATGTTGCTTTTAAAAAGTAATTAGTTATAATTACTAGTTACTTCTCCCAAAAAGTAACTGAGTTAATAACTGAATTACTCCACTATAAAAGTAACTAGTTCTCAGGGAAAGTTACTATTGTGTAACCTTTTTTTGAAGTTTAAATATGTCCAGTATAAGAATTGCTGGCTATAGTCTGGGCCAAGGCGGATGTCTTTACTTTTTTGTTGACGCTGTTTCATGACATTTCTTTCTCATAGTGAGTAGTTTTAGTGCTGAATGAGCAACAACCCTTTGCTACACAAGCAAAATGTGTTTCTTGAGGGATCCCACCACTCCGTTGTTGTGCCTGCTTCTTGCTCGTTTTATTGCAGTAATCCACATCTACCGTCTTGAGGGATCTTTGGGAAACCTTTAAAACGTCCTTTAAATCCCCTTTGCTCTTCCCCAAATATTCTGGCATCCTGGGGCACAAGAGCAGGCAACCATTATATAATAATTTGTATACTGAAATACGCCCACACGGCAGGCATGCCAGTGCTGGTTGTGGTTGTTGCTTGCATCGTCACAACATCCTGTTTTGGCCGTGTTATTTTGGTGATAAAAGTATTTCGGCCAAAAATTTTCTGTGGCTTAATCTTTGGTGCACCCCTAATGTACATATATTTTACGCGTTTTATGTTACCTTCATGAAGATTTACTTCTCTGCTCCATATATTAATATCAGTTGTGTTCTTTATTGCAGATGGAGCTGAAACTCACTGTGATGTTCTGAAATATTTGAACGATTCAAAGTCAGTAAATGCAGTGGTTGGAACAAACATCACTCTCCCTTGTGAAACAAGTTTAAACATAAGCAATCTGGATGATGTTTTTGTGTTATGGAAGAAATATGGCACAGAGAAAGAAATTTACAAGTTAAGAGAAGGAAAACATGACTATGAAAACAAAAATATCACCCCCCCCTCTGAACTACACCTGAAAAAAGGAAACGGATCCATCGTTCTGTCTGGAGTGACAAAGTCAGATGCAGGAGAATACTGTTGCTGTTTTGACCTGAATGGAATCATAACATGTATTAAAGTGGCTCTTGGTAAGGACTTTAAACACCACATATTAAAATAACATTATGCTACATTTTGAAATATGTTGTTACAGTGACTGAATTCTGAGTCATTTTCATTTTCTCTTACAGCTGTGGACAAACACAGTCCAGGTCAGATCTGAAATTATTATTATTATTATTATTATTATTATTATTATTATTGTGTGTGTGTGTGTGTCTGTTGATCATTTCCAAGTAAATGTGATGCTCTTTTGAATCTCAGACAGCAGTCGCCGAGACGGTGATCCAACTGCAGAGCCAACAGGTAACTTCTCAGGTGTTCCAAGAAAAAAAACCAAAAAACAAATTGCTTACAATTGTTCTCTGCATTTTGCATCTTTGTTGTTTTGACAACAGAGTGATTTAGGTTCAGAGTGCTTAAATGATTTATAGTTTAAATCAGGCAAGACCTCCATGTTAAAGACTTCACAGCAGAATTCAACACATAGACTCTTTAAGTGGCAGGTTTTTGGCTCTCTGCCTCAGCTCCACTCACACTCCACTCGATTTAGAATGAACATGCATAATAATAAGTCAAGATGGCTACCTGTAGAGACTCCACACTTTTTTTCATAACCTTTTACTATTGAAGGAGTAGAAGACAAAGACAATGAAATGTTCAGCAGGGTTAATCCATCTTTATATACAATTAATGGTTTTACAGATCAGACCAGATTGTACTTTAAAAAGGAAGCATTAATAAAGAGTGGACAATGTTTTGACAGAAAATGATTCAAAATAGTTCAATAAAATGTAAATTTAACAAATGGAAGCTTGTCAGCTGTTAATATCTGCTCTGTAGCTTGTTTCATCTCCCTGGACTCAACTCAGTATCTCTCACATTGTTCCAGGTCTGATTGGTGGGATAACAGGTGGAGTTCTTGGAGGTCTTGGAGGTCTTGTTCTTGTTGCTGTTGCTGTTTTCTTCATTGTCAAAAAATGTAGAAAAGGTAAGATACCCATTTCTTCTTCCACTCATGTTGACATTAAACATAATGTACAGTATGTGAAACATCCATCCACAGCAACCTGATCATTCAGCTCAGTTTCCTCAGTTACATTCATGATGGTGTTAATGTTTGGTGTCGAGGCAGAAAGTAGAAAGATGGAAAGGATGTAGGTGTCATGGACACACATATACTGAAAAGGCAATGAAAGTTTGATAGGTCTGAAAACTATATAACCAGAACCCCTTCACCTCAACAAGTCTTAGATAGATAGATGTCAGTGTCTTTGACTGTATAGTTTTATGTTGTTAAGTATAATGATACTAATGTAAATACTCTGTATCTTTAGAGTTGAGATAGACATTTTATTAGGAAGTTGCCCTTTGTGCAGCTGTGCTGTAATGTCCTCTTGATTTCAAGTAAACATCAGTTTGCATAATTTTAGTTTCCAGTCACCTACAGCATCAGAATCAGAATGCCTTTATTGTCACTATACACATGTACAATGAGATTAAAAGCCATCTCCAATAACAGTGTAAAAATATACAATATGAAGTTCAGTAAATATGAATATAATGCAGCATAAAGTAATAGTACAAAATAGGATGTATGCTGGTATTGGTGGTGTTGTTGCCGTTGTTCCCCTGGTATACTTCAAAAAACGTAGAGGAGATAAGTTGCCCATTTCTTCTACCACATATCTTGACATTAAATATAATGTAGATCAGGGTTGTCAAACTCATTGTAGTTCAGGGGCCACATAAAGCCCAATGTGATCTAAAGTGGGTTAGACCAGAAACATTGTAGTATAATAATCTATAAATAACGAAAACTCCAATTTTCATTGCTGTCTGACATTTAGTTCTGGGTGTTGTATTCTGTTCCCTCCTCTTACTAAAACAGTGGATGCATTAGGAATGGCAGAACTTCTGTAGCACTGTCTCTTATTTTACAGGAGGATGGGTAAACTGCCTCATCACTCTTTGTATGGGAGGTGAACAGATGATGGGTCTACTAAAGTATTACATTTATTAGATTAACTAAACCACTGAGGCCCCATATGTCCCTACTGGTTACCAGAACTACATGATCACTAAGGTACTAATAGAGACCTTTCTTTTTGACTAGGTGTTGAATTTAATATAATAGTTTCCAGTTTCAATAGTTTCAATATATATATATATATTGAATAGATTAAATTTAATTAGTGTATGGTACCAAACCATTAGTGCTCATGTTGGAGCCTATTTGAACCCAGTTCTCAGTGTCTTAACAATACTCACAGTTCCTGGGATGCAGAAGGCTGTTACGTACAGTCAAGTCCATAAATATTGGGACACCGACAGAATTCTACCACAGTGGTTTTGAAATGAAATGAACAAGATGTTCTTTAACTGCAGACTTTCAGCTTTAATTTGAGGGTATATCCAAATCAGGTGAACGGTGTAGGAATTACAACAGTTAGTATATGTGCCTCCCAGTTTTTAAGGGACCAAAAGTAATGGGACAATTGGCTGCTCAGCTGTCCCATGGCCAGGTGTGTGTTATTCCCTCATTATTCCATTCACAAGGAGCAGATAAAAGGTCTAGAGTTCATTTCAGTGCTATTTGCATTTGGAAGCTGTTGCTGTCAACTCTCAATATGAGATCCAAAGAGTGTCACTATCAGTGAAGCAAGGCTGAAAAATAAAAACAAACCCATCACAGAGAGGAGAGCAAAAACATTAGGTGTGGCCAAGTCAACTGTTTGGAATATTCTTAAAAAGAAAGAACACACCAGTGAGCTCAGCAACACCAAAAGACCCAGAAGACCAAGGAAAACAACTGTGGTGGATGACTGAAGTAGTTCAACTTCACAGCAGTTGCCCACTTCATCAGTGAAGTGTGGTAGTGGTAGTGTCATGGTGTGGCCATGTGTGGCTGCCAATAGAACTGGTTCTCTTGTATTTATTAATGATGTGACTGCTTACAAAAGCAGCAGGATGAATTCAATATTATCTGTTCATATTCAGCTAAATGCTTCCGAACTCATTGGACTGCACTTCACAGTGCAGATGGACAATGTCCTGAAGCATACTGCGAAAGCAACCAAAGAATTTTTTAAGGCAAAGAAGTGGAATGTAATGCAATGACCAAGTCAGTCACCTGACCTGAATCAGATTGAGCATTTACTTGCTGAAGACAAAACTGAAGGGAAAATGCCCCAAGATCAAGCAGGAACTGTAGACAGTTGCAGTAGAGGCCTGGCAGAGCATCACCATGGATGAAATGCAGCGTCTGGTGATGTCTATGCGTTCCAGACTTCAGGCTGTAATTGACTGCAAAGGATTTACAACCAAGTATTTAAAAAGTGAAAGTCTGATTTGTGATTATTAATTTGTCCCTTTACTTTTGGTCTCTTAAAACGTGGGAGGCACATATACAAACTGTTGTAATTCCTACATCATTCACCTGATCTGGATGTAAATACCCTCAAATTAAAGCTGAAAGCTGACATTTCATTTCAAATCCATTGTGGTGGTGTATAGACCCAACAACTATTACTCCGACCGATCGGGACTGAGCCAGTCGACCCTGAGCAGAGCCATGCAAGCCGTGTGGGACGGAGTTATCCTCATGTCAGCCAGGTAGATCAGATTCCCACAATGCATCTGAACAGGTCAACATTAAAGAGCAATCTGCAGCCAGAGACGGTTTCTGAATGGAATCAGGGCTATCGACTGCACACACATTGATAGAAAAACACCATCACATTATGAAACTTTAATTCAATCAATGTACGGATCATATGTGATGTGCTAATTAACCAACATTGTGGTGCGTGGATGGCAGCTGTCAAAGAGGACATGTATGCCTCCACTCCAGTGAGTAGCGTTTCCAATATGCTTTCTGTGAAGTTTTTCTAATTTTCTTTTCTTACTCATTCTTATGTTTTTATTTTCTGATCATGCAGGGGAGGGGAACCTCAGGTGCAGGGTCAATTTCAATATAATTTCCATATTTAACTGGGCTGTGGACAGGAGCGTAGCACCAAATTTTGAACCCTGTACCCTCTTAACATCAATGGGCCCCTATCCATACCAGCGCACAAACCTCACATGCAAAAACTTAATTGGGGCATTTATTTATGAATAAACAAGCATAAATCGTGTTTTAAGCTAAAATCAGATCAGATTGTACTGATGACTGGTTCTTTCATTCACCACCTGAATTGATGCATTTGGCCTACTTGTGCTCAAATACCTATAAACGTTAGTCTACATCTGGTTTGTGTACTAACGTTTTGATCTATGACACACTTGATTTAAAAACATTTATTCTTGAACAGGAGCCAACTCACAGAGAATCAAATAAAATAAATTTTTTCTAATTTTTCAATAAAATTGTTCTTGAGCTTGCAGAAAAAGAAATAAAGCCTTGCTAAAGCCTTACATCAGATGACCTAGCTAGGAATCTTAGCTTAGGAGTGATTCCAGAAAATTCTCAGAGACTCTGATCAAGGAACGGACAGAAACTCTTATCTTCTGCGAGGAGCAGGGCGGCTGCTGGTCTTTCAAATAGGGGAAGCCCAGTTTTGTAAAATTGGCCAATTATTACATAATTAAATTTAACAGGGTTACTAATTAATTCTCCTTATATTGTTTATGTCTGTGAAGGTTCTCAGTTATCCAGGTCATGGTAATTTCCAAAAAGTTTCAAAAGAGGCAACTGGACTTGTAGATTTTTGGAGAAGATGTTTCACCACTCATCCGAGTAGCTTGTCACGTGCCGATTTGGGTTGATTTGGGCGGGGTCTGAGCCAGTCGGCCATGATGGTAGGAGATGCTATCGGTTGCCAGGGGCAACGCCTTCGGCGCGACGAAACATTCCAGAGCTCTTTAATTTTTGCGCGTTTATTATTTCTGCGGGGCAGAAGAAGTAAAGTAAGAAGTACAAGAAAAGTAAGAAACCTGGACCATTTACCTCCGTGCCGTGCATTGCGAGAACCTACTACCGAGTTAACAACACACGTAAACAATCATGTTTCGCCTCTAATCCTGCCAACATGGCTCTGTAGCATGACAACAACTCCTCACTCTCTATAGTCTTAAAGCGCTGTCAATCACGACGAGTTCCAGCCACGTTAACAGTTCATCCAATCATCATAGAGAAGCTCGGCGTCCAGGTACATCCCACTGCCCATTGACTCCCAGAGACGCCCGGCTTCCCTGGAAGTGACGATTTTGCAGCGTTTGTCCAATAAACGTAGCTTTTTTGCCCTGAGATCGGCCCATTCTGAAGCTCCATTGAAAGTCCATTGAAGCCGAGCCTCAGTGGGTTTTTAAACGGACCGTACCATTACAGCAATATGAGAAAAAAAAATCACGATAGACGAACGGCTAAAACTTAATAATGATTGTGTTATTATAAGAACTAACCATGAAGTCGATCATGTTCTAGCACATTTTAGTTTGAGTAGTAATGTAAATTCGTAGTATTTGACGTAGTATATTTTAGGGGAGGCTGAGCTTCCCCTGAAGTCTTAGAGCAATCGCCTCTGGTGAGGAGGCATGATTAACCCTGTTGCTAGGTACGAGTCATCATTAACGAGGGTAAAATGGTTGAGTGATTGCTAACTGGCCCAGAAGAAGCAGTGTTGGTTGGTGTTCAAATCTTCCACAAATGAAGTTGGAAACTCAACTGGACAGAGGAACAGTGCTTGCTTCTGGATCAACTGGTCAATGAGAATAAAAGTGTTTAGAGACATAGATTTGGCTCCAAGTCATCACTGCCGCATTGTTGCTTTTTTGCATTTTTCCTGTTGCTAAATACCTCAGTGTTGTGATGACCTTCAGTTGTCATTCACTGTTTGGAGAATATCTCTCCTGCCTCTTCCTTCAGCCATTTTCTCCACTGCTTCAGAAACTCCTAAGCCTCCTGAAAGTCCTCCTCCCTGCTCTGAACAGATCTTACCTTAGGAGCTCTCTTAAGAGCTAAGATTCTTTAAGAATAGCTTTTATCTTAGAAAACCTCATGATTCTAAGAATTTTCTTAGTATTTGGCCACTAGGAGAAACTCTTACTGCTAAGAATCTTTAGCAAGGTCCCCTGGGTAATAAATATGGACCTGATAGTTTATGACCTATTCCTGGTTTAATTTGTCTTTTTAGGTAAGTTCAGCGTCCAAGCACCTGAGTGGTGAAGAAATTCACAAATTAATATCTGAACTGTCTTTGAGTTTTACTCATTGATCAAACTGCACAAACAACAACAACAATGCTAATGCTACTGGTTTTGTGTCCAACAGATCAACAACAGGAGAACCAACAAGAACTGAATGATGGTGAGAGCGAAGAGCAACAGCGTCTCAGGGAAGTCCAAAGCACCACCTGAAAAAAGAAGACTACTTTGTATTATTTTTTTTATGTTTTTTAATCAGGTATGTTCAGGGTGGCACATTAAATAACAATTTAGACAGGAAGATGTTGTCGGTAGTCAGTTTTGGATGACTACCGACCATCTGCTGAAAATGTGAGATTTTTGTTATTGGAAAAGGGGTTTGTTTAATGTTATTTGTTTTTGGGTTTTTTTAGCACAATCATTGAACCAATTTGTTCTGCAGACCTAACTGTTTCTAATTTCCGTGTTTGACTCTTGAAACCAATGCTGTACAACCAGGTCCCACACTTAGACTTTACTGTATGGTTTCATTTACACTTGAACTCAAATTCACAACGTGAATCTGTCTACATCCTGGGCATGAGCCTGTATTTCCCTCACCCACAACATTTGAAGTGGATAAATTTCAGTCTGGAGTCTCTTCACTGGAAACTGGTTCTCCTGCAAAGATCTCGTGGGTGAATCAACTTATGTGGGCAGGGCTTAACATGGCGATGGCCAGAAGAGCAACAGTAGTCGCACACATCATCTGAGCGCTATCGAGTTGGATTAGTTTACTAATTACTAATTAATTAATAATGAAATGGCTGTGATTGGTTGGAGTTGAATATCAGACAATGAAATTAACATAGAGTGTTACTACGCTGGGCTACCAAGTCCAGTTTCTTTACAAAATATTGTACCGGCGAGGGGAGGCAACTTTGGTAAAATACTTGCAGCTTGATAGGAAGATGGAAAATGATGGAAAATTTTCATCCTACAGATAAACATCAACTTTTCGTTTGCATAAAAGCTCTCCATGTCTTTAGCAAACTGCATTGATAACAGCTTTCCACCATCCTCTTGTGCTGGCTTTGATTTTCATGCAAGTTTGCAGGAACTGTGACCAAGTCTGTCTGTAAAAGGGTGGGATACCTAAGCAAAGCAAAGACTAAATACGTTTTGGGAGTTTTTAAATTTGGGGTTTGAAATCATATAATTGATGGAATACACTCATGAATCATTTAAGATTCTGTTTGTTATTACTACGACTATGCCATTGAGCCAACAGCTTACATGTTTGAACAAGCTGTGAATGTGTTGCAGCTGCTGGCTGATGGCACTTCAGGCTGAACTGGTTTGATAACAAACCGTGACTACACAGGCAAATCTAAATAGCCTGGCTCTATTCTAAAGTCTTTGTTTATTGCCGCCAGTGATCTTTAACCACTTTCAGTAACCATTCCAGTGTGACTGATCTGAAGTGCACTGAAAAAACAGAGATGTACGAGATAGAGTTAAACTTTTATGTGAAGTATTTGAATGACTGCACTGAGTTGGTTTCTGTTGTGTGGTGAATATCTGATCACTTCTATCTGGTCTTGATGCCAAGCAAGTTAATTTATTTTAAATGTACTCAAAAAGAAAAGATGTTATGATTGATTTTTTTATTTTTATTTTTTTTTACTGTATCCATTTTTTTTTAGTAATTGATAACAATGAGAACTATCCAGTTTCTCCTGCCATGGTGCCATGGTAGAAGGATTAGTAGTCACTGGGACTGGAGTCAGTAATTAAGAGTGGCTGCTGTTACAAGTGAAACTATCTGAGGTGCTAACAGTTGATAAACACTCTGATAAGATAATAACAGCACAACGTGAGCAGGAGTTTGTTTGAGTTGGTACAATGGAGACAATAAATCATGGGTGTGTTGTTGTGTTGTGTGAACAGATCTGAGAAAACTAATCTCCCTCTGATTGAACTTTACACTAACACTGTACTTATTGGTGTTAATGTGTCACTCTACAATGAAGGGCCGGTGTTAACTCAGGGTGCAGATGAGGAGATTGTTTTCTGTGACTGAAGTCAACAAATAATGAATAGAGGATCAAATGTAATGTAAACATGTTATTACATTTTAAACTTGTTTAATTTAAACCTGTTATTTCCTTCTGCATTTCTTGTTTTGGTTATTGTCAATATTTTTTTGTCAAAGATTTTTTACTTTTTCTATGGTCATATACACTTTATAAAGTGTGTTTTTGATGAATCATGTGACAGGAGACTTTTTACGGTGATTCATGTGAAATGTCAGAACAACATTAAAAATGTTTTGAGTCAAACCCTGGAATTTCTTCTCTATGTTATTGTTGAACACATAGAGTTTTATTGTCTGTCTGAACTGTACACAACTTCATCTTTGGAGACAAGCCTCTACTTTTTTAAAGATTGTGGCTGAGACTTTGATGGTCCTGACCCACAGTCTGTATTTACATGCACGCTACTCTTGACCGGTTCTGTTCTGGGTTTAATCATATTCAGGACTGGACATTGAACAAAACCTGATTATTCACTCAGTCATTGTTAGACGTATACACTTTGTCATTCAGTCAGAAACAGCTAGCACCAAATAACTGACAAAACACTTGGGTTTCCTGTAGATGGCAGACCTCCAGTGGATGTTGGTGGGTTTCCTCACATCAACTGCTGCTTCAGGTCCTTCCACAACATTTCTCTAGGATTAAAGTCAGGACTTTGACTTGGCCGTTCCTAAACATTCATCTTGTTCTTTTTAACCGTTCTTTTGTAGAACCACTTGTGTTCTTGGTTCTCAGTGTCTTGCTGCATGACCCAGAACACCACCACCATTGCTGTCCGTGCCCTTGTCACCTCACACCACCCAGCTTATTGCACCACCTGCCTAAATGTCCACCATGGGTTCTACTGCATCCTGTCACTGAGCTCCACGCCCTTGGAACATTCTCCCACCTGACATTTAAAACATAGACTTATCTCACTTCTGTGCACAAATCTGCTTTCATTGTATATTCTTGTCATGGTTCTAGGTTTTTTGATTCCTGTGTTTATGTTTTGAGTCAGATATTCCAAAAACAAAATTCGAAACTTTCAAAAAGACAAAAAAAAAACATACACATGACTAGAGATCAAGAACACTGGAAGCACGGAGAAACGGTAAAAAAAAACAGTATGACGCAACGGAGGACAAAGGGAAAAGCAGGACTATAGAAACACACACACACAAAACAATCAGGGCGAGACAGGTGATAAGAAAGGTAGGAAATCACAAGACAGGAAGGTGATGAGAAACAGGTGAAACTAATCAAGATGGGGAAGACAATCACAAAGGCTGGAAGGGACACAAGACAGGAAACCAAGCACTTAACAAAATAAAACAGGAAACTGGAAAATATGAAACATGAATGAAATAAATGTATCAAATAAAATGTATTATTATTATTATTATTATTATTAGTAGTAGTAGTAGTAGTAGTAGTAGTATTCTTTCTATAAACTCTTGGCCCAGTTTTAGTCAAGTAAAAAAAAAAAAAAAAAAAAGTCCAGTTACCTTTTTTTTTTTGGATATTCTAGTCAAGGGGTTGCTGAATAAATTCTGTGGAATCTCTTTGTATGATATCTTTGCGATCACTGTGTTTTTTTAGGCAAGCTTAAGCTCCCAGCAACCTAGGAAGATGATGAGGTTAACAAGTTAAAATCACATTTTACTTAGCGGCAGTACTGCCCGGACTGCACAAACAACAACGATTATGCTTCTTGGTTTGTGTATTAACAGTTCAAAGAATCAAAGAGGAGTCTTTTATTCTTTCATGGTGTTTAGATGCTTTTATAGATAATACATACTGAACCAAATCTGTTCTGCAGACCAAACTCCAAAGTTTTTAAGACCGAAAAGATTGAGATCCTCCTTGAACCGTCACCTTATCGTGGTGGAGGAGTTTGAGTGTCCTAATGATCCTAGGAGCTATGCTGTCCGGGGCAATTTGCCCCTGGTAGGGTCTCCCAAGGCAGACCGGTCTTAGGCGAAGGGCCAGACTAAGAACTGGAGACTCACCTCCCTGTAGGCCCACCACCCACAGGATTTTCATGAAGGGTTCGGTGCTGTGCAGATTGGGCAGCAGACCAAGGTGGGGCCTTGGCGGTCTGATCCTCGGTTACAGAAGCTGGCTTTTGGGACATGGAACGTCACCTCTCTGGCAGGGAAGGAGCCGGAGCTTGTGGAAGAGGTGGAGCGCTATCGACTAGATATAGTCGGCCTCACCTCAACACATAGTGTCGGGTGTGGGACCCAAGTCCTTGAGAGGGGTTGGACTCTTCTTTGCTGGAGTTTCTCTGGGTGAGAGGCGGAAGGCCGGGGTGGGCTTTTTGCTTCCCCCTGGACTATCTGCCTGTACGTTGGGGTTCTCCCGGGTGGATGAAAGGGTTGCCTCCCTACGCCTTTGGGTTGGGGAACGGGTCCTGACTGTTGTCTGCACATATGCGCCGAACAGCAGTTCAGAGTACCCACCCTTTTTGGAGGCCCTGGGACTGACGCCGGATGGCGCCCCGACTGGGGACTCCATTGTCCTGTTGGAAGACTTCAACGCTCATGTGGGCAAAGACAGTGTGACCTGGAGGGGCGTGATTGGGAGGAACGGCTGCCTGATCTGAACCCGCGCGATGTTCAGTTACTGGACTTCTGCGCGAGTCGCAGTTTGTCCATAACTATAGCACAATGTTCGAACATAAGGTTGTTCATCTGTGCTCTTGGCACCATGACGGCCTAGTAGGTCGATGACTGACTAACCCCCCGAACCTGCTGGTGGACACCGTCCACCGGGGTGGTACCACCGGGGTGGTAGGCAACAACACGCCCACACTGTTCTCAGTGTGGATGGTGAGCTGCTGACATCAACTGGGGATATTGTCCAGCGGTGGAAGGAATACTTTGAGTAGCCCCTCAATCCCACCAACACGTATTAGTCTATCTCAAGGCTCTGGATGTTGTGGGGCTGTCCTGGCTGACACATCTCTGCAACATTGCGTGGACATCGGGGGCTGTACCCCTGGAATGGCAGGCCGGGGTGGTGGTCCCCATTTTTAAAAAGGGGGACCAGGGGGTGTGTTCCAACTATAGGGGGATCACACTCCTCAGCCTCCCCGGCAAAGTCTATGCCAGGGTGCTGGAAAAGAGGGTCCGGTCGACTGTTGAACCTCAGATCGAGGAGGAACAATGCGGTTTTCGTCCTGGATGTGGAATTAGGGACCAGCTCTATACCCTCACTAGGGTGAGGGGAGATGGGAGTTTGCCCAACCAGTCCACATGTGTTTTGTGGATCTGGAGAAGGCTTACGACCGTGTCCCCAGGAGCATCCTGTGGGGGGTGGACTTCACCAGGGCTGCCCTTTGTCACCGGTTCTGTTCATAGTTTTTATGGACAGAATTTCTAGGTGTAGCCGGGTGGGGGAGGGTATCGAGTTCGATGGGCGGAGGATCTCGTCTCTGCTGTTTGCGGATGACGTGGTCCTCTTAGCTTCGTCTAACAGCGACCTTCAGCTCCTGCTGGGGTGGTTCGTAGCCGAGTGTGAAGCGGCTGGAATGAGGATCAGCACCTCCAAGTCTGAGGCCCTGGTCCTCAGTCGGATAAGGGTGGACTGCCTACTCCGGGTGGGGGAGGAGGTACTGCCTCAAGTGGAGGAGTTCAAGTATCTCGGGGTCGTGTTCACGAGTGAGGGTAGGAGAGAGATTGACAGGCGGATTGGGGCAGCATCTGCAGTGATGCGGATGCTTAACCGGTCTGTTGTGGTGAAGAGAGAGCTAAGCCGAAGCTGGGAGAGGTGTTTCGGGCATGTCCTCCCGGAAGGAGACCTCGGGGCCGACCTAGGACACGATGGAGGGATTATATCTCTAGTCTGGCCTGGGAGCTGGCTGAAGTTGCTGGGGAGAGGGCTGATCTGATTTTTTTTGGTGCTGATTTTTTTTTTTTTTTTTTACTAAAGTGGGTTTAAAAAAAGAAAAAGTTGTTATCGTAATTTGCATCTGAATCTGTTGTCATGGATGTTTTCATGTAATAAGCGCCTGTGACCTGTTGAATAAAAACGAACAAATTAATGTTATTTTATGTGGAAATGTTTTACTTTCACTAAGCATTATTTTCTATTAATCACATTCCTTATTTAATTTTGCATTTCATTTATTAATTAATCCCATCCCAGAGGGCTGAGTTGCTCCATAGGGTGGTTCTGTGTAGAAAAAAAACAAATATAATTGCCTTATTCCACTGTGAGCGACCCTGGGAAACTTAAATGATTTTGTTCATCATATAAAAATAAGGGTTGTCATATTTCATATGTCAACACTGAAATACCAGAGTTATCTTTTCATGAGTTAACATTAAGTGTTGTTACACACTGATATTTGAAAAGCATAAAACTGTACAGTAGTGGGGTTTTTTGGTGGTTTTGTGATACCCTGGATTCAGGACTCAGTGAATTCTTTCCCTGACGAGGGGGGTGGCGAGCCAACCCATTTGGATTGAAGAGAACATGCTTCATCATTCATCCTATTGATGTGGTAGGGCGGTGGGAAAGACTTGCAGGACTGGAACTATTTTTTCATTTTTTTCCAAAGAGACACATTTTTTTTTTTTCCATATAGGGTGCACCCAGTTAAAAGACGCAATTAAAAGACATTCAAACAAATATTACATAAGGCCGGCAGTGTTTGTAAATTGTTTATTATTTTATGTGTTTTAATACAGTCATTCTGGTTAAACTCACTTTTGTGCCTCCTTTTACTGTCAGTGTCAAATCATTGTTCATTACGCCTCCCTGTGAATGTAGACAGTTCTGATCCGATGTCTACTTAACTGCCAGGTGGGTTACACTCCTATTTATCTCTCACTGGGGCAACTGATACATATTTCTTCCTCTCTGGCTCCAACCAGCAAGAGTTACACCCTACGATGCAACGCTAAAGAACCAGCTCTGGATTGCCACAAATTGAAACGCAGTCTCAGGTTACGAGATGTTTTAAACTTTTACCGGCTGAACTGAATTCCACTTGTTCGTCTTGGTGATGAGTCACAGTTCAGGATCTTCCAGTATCTTTCAGGAGGAAGGAAAACTGGCCTGTAACTTTTGTGAACACTGATCAGATTCGCTCAGCAAGTTCAGAAACAGCAGATGGTAGTCAGAATTATCCGTATCATCATTTGTTTACTCTTTAAATTCTCTACTACCATCTAAACCCTCCTTTAATGTCAGCTGGGCTAAATTTGTGCTTGTGTACTGAACTGGGAAACAGAATCTGCCACATTTGTGCTTTTTTTGAGTTGTGTGTAAATATTTCTTTGCTGAATTTCAGTCTCGTGCTCCAAAGTATTCTGATAATTTAAAAAAACACCTCCTCCATCTTGTCCTACTTCCTGAATGATTGTCATTCCGTACTTTGTGATAAAATGCACATTCACATGTTACATGAGGCGTTAACTGCGTAGGTTCTGCAGCAAATCAGTGACAGAGCTTCAGCATTTTATTGGTGGTGCTGCTGGAATTTAGTTCTTCATGCTCAGTTTCTTGGGTCACTTGATTTGAAGAGAATGCCCTAAAACCACTGAGAATTACAAGCCAAAAGAGGGTTTTCATCTGTGGTGACCTAAATATTGATTTACTCAATCCACGACAAAATACACTAACGGATGAGTTCATTACTACTATGTATACTACTACTCTAATTGATAATATTTTCACCAACATTATGGGGAATGACATAACAAGTGGTCTATTGATAAATGATATCAGTGATCACCTACCGATCTTTGCTATCTATAACAGGAAACATACTACGAGTCAAACACGGAACAAGAGCAGACATGTGAGAATCAGAAGTGAGGGAGGAATGAAAACACTGAAAAATGAACTACTGAGACAAGACTGGAGTAAGGTTTATAATGAAACAGATGTGAATGGGGCGTATGATTCCTTTTTGGAAATATTAAGAATGTTGTACGACAAATACTGTCCTGTGAAAATAAGACACAAAAAACAGAATAAGGAAGATAAACCATGGCTCACAAAATCACTGATAAACGCTTGCAAGAAGAAGAACACACTGTACAGACAGTTTTTAAAACTTAGGACAATCCAATCAGAGTTGAAATACAAACGGTACAGAAATAAACTAAATAACATACTAAAGAATTGCAAGAAAGAATATTACAGTAAACTATTAGCAGATAATATGAGCTATACTAGAAAATTATGGGATATTATAAACAAAGTGACCAATAACAAAGCGGCTAAACCAAGCTACCCTCCCTACTTCAAGGACAATAACATCAGGGAAGATAATATGGGAGTCATAGCAGACAGATTCAATGAATTCTTTGTTAATGTGGGGCCAGATCTAGCCAAGGACATTCCAGACTGCACTGACCTGAACTGGGACCACTTTGATAAAAAGGGAGGCAGAAATCACACCAGTGGAGACAACAGAGATTAGACACCTGGTCAATACATGCGTAGCAAAAACATCTACGGATGTTAACAACCTTGATATGAGGCTAATCAAGTATGTTTTGGACGGGATCATTTCACCTTTAACATACATTTGTAACTTGTCATTTCAAACAGGGACATTCCCCAACAAGATGAAAGTGGCCAAAGTTGTACCACTGTTTAAGAATGGTGACATACATGAATTTACCAATTACAGACCAGTCTCAATACTACCACAATTATCAAAAATACTAGAGAAACTATTTAACAACTTCATCAACAAACACAATCTACTCGACGACAGCCAGTATGGATTCAGAAAGAACCATTCTACTGCTATGGCCCTGACTGAGTCTGTGGAAATCATCACTGATGCTATTGACCAGAAATTGCACTCAATAGGAATTTTCATAGACCTCAAAAAAGCATTTGACACCATTAATCACACAATTCTTATAGATAAGCTGGAAAGATATGGTGTTAGAGGAGTAGCACTGGATTGGGTCAGGAGCTACTTAAATAACAGATCACAGTATGTCAAGATGGGGGAATACACATCAACTTGCTTGAATATAGTCTGCGGGGTCCCGCAGGGGTCAGTATTGGGTCCAAAGCTGTTTATACTGTATATAAACGACATCTGTAAAGTGTCAAATATGTTGAAACTAATAATATTCGCGGATGACACTAATATTTTCTGCTCGGGGGATGACTTGAACCAACTAGTTGAAACAATCAATACTGAAATAGCAAAGCTTCATGTGTGGTTTAATATAAACAAATTATCACTGAATCTGGGGAAAACAAAATACATGCTGTTTGGGAAAAAGGGCCGAAATACCAGCGTTAACATACAATTAAACGGAATAAATATTGAAAGGGTTAACGAAAGCAAGGTGTTAGGAGTGATCATCGATGATAGGTTAAGTTGGAAGTCGCATATAAAACACTTAAGAAGTAAGCTGGCCAGGAGTGTGTCCATACTTTGGAGAGCACAGACACTACTAAATCAGAAAGCACTTCATCTTTTGTATTGCGCACTAATCTCTCCTCACCTGCAATACTGCATAGAGGTGTGGGGACACACGTATAAAAGCAACACACATCCCTTGTTAATACTCCAAAAAAAAGCAGTGAGAATCATACATCATGCCAAGTATAGGGCACACACAAATCAGTTATTTATCAAATCGAATATACTCAAATTCAATGACTTATCAAACTTTCGAACAGCTCAGCTAATGTACAAGGCCACTAAGAAAAGCCTCCCTCACAATTTGCAGTTACTACTCCAAGAAAGAGAGACGAGACATAATTTAAGGGGGAATCTAATATACAAGCGTAAAATGGTACGAACTACACTAAAATCCTTTTCTGTAACTGTTGCAGGGGTTAAGCAGTGGAATAAATTGGACGAGGAGGTCAAGAATTCAGTGAATCTGAGTGTCTTCAAAAAGAAATTTGTTAAATTAACCATGGAACGTTATACAGCGATGCAGAGTTAGTGCAGATAAAGGTCATACGCATGTGTTCTCAACACGGAAGGCGGGTTCTGGTGAACCTAAATGTTAGGTTCACCAGGCAATTAGAAGGGACTGTTGTTCACTCATGACTGAAGAATATGTATAATGTGCGAACACACATGTAATTCTGTATTTGACAGTCTCATTCTGAACTGCAGCTATGCTTTCATATTCTGTTGTAATAGGTCAAATGACAAAAAAAAACATCTAAAATTGTACTCTGTGTAATGGGGGCGGGACTAGATAAGCTTTGGCTTCTCCCGCTTTCCCTTTCGGCCAGGTCTCTTGTACTCATACTGATATTGATTTTGATGTGTGATGATGATTGAATTGACTTGCCGAAATGAATGAATAAATAAAATAAATAAAAACTTTAAACCACATATCCATGTAGCGTAGTTGAATAGGAATGTGCACGGCAAATCAAGTCCCGTACAAGCATGAAACAGTAAGACACGTTGCACTACATTTTATTGTCCACTAGATGCAAAAAACAGAGCACTGTGTCACTGGAGCTTTGTTTTGAATCACGTGTCGAGGCTTCAACAAAGCCTCGACTGCCCATCGCTTACTACAGACACAAAAAAATCAGTGCATCACACATTATGTGGTTAAGAGCCTTTGTAAGAGCTACAGCTGCCTGTGATTATACACTTGGCCAGTAGGTGGTTTCGCGTGCACATGAAGCTTCGAGACATGAACCCTTTCTCGAACCAGTTGGCTGAAGTGGTTCGATGCCTCATGAGGCTTCATCTCACCATCACTAGGGAAAAGGGGTAAGGCAGGGCTATATTTACACAGACGAGGAGCAGGGGTGACAAGACACAGGTGAAGCAAATCAAGAAACGAGACCAGATGAAACCAGTGAGCTAATCAAAGGGACAAAAAAGGCATGAAGCAAGACACAGGAAATCGAGAACTTAGCAAAATAATACTGGAAACAGAACAGATAAAAAACTAAACACTAACCATGACTATGAAAACCCAAAAATTTAACAAAATACAATAAACAGAAACACAAGAAACTAAACCATGACAGAAGATGAGACAAACGTGACAGACGACGTGAATTCTCTGTCAAGCAAGGTCTCGTTCCTTGGCAGACGTGCAAGTATTGCGTTTCGTTAATATCGCGATTTCCTCCTCCACTTCAGAAAAATAGGCTGCTCTGCGCTTTGCCATTTTTACTCATGGTTTCGACTCTCAATAGATGATGCCTTTATAACTTCGCCGTGAACGTGCACAACTCTAGGTTAACCAACACGGGGTTGATTGAACTGATTGATAACGGGCGTTTTGGAACCGACAGCTCGGGTTTAGTTGCCTCAGGTTCAGACAACCCAGAGGTTAAGTTTTATCTCAGTGTTTGTTAAACCTCCTTTCTGGAATACCCCCCCAGAAAAACTAAACACTAAACATGACTGAACACATAACACGAAACTAACACATGAAAGACATGACAGAAAACCAAGAACGGAAGACATGATGACAAAACGTGACAGAAAACGTGACAAGTGCTGCTCAAAATGTTTTGGGCCTGTCAAAATTGTCTACATTTCTGCATAAAAATGACTCAAAACATCAATGACTCAATGAAGCTGCCAGTCAGAGCCCAGTCAAACAAATGAAACAGAAATAGTATACTTGTACATTTATTAAAGAAAATTCATCATTTGTACTACATGTACAAAAGTCTGTCAGTCCTCATCTTTTAGTGTCTGGTCAGCACAGCAGCAGTAACAGGAAGTTCCTTGGCAGAATTTCAGTGCATTCTTCTAACCAAGGGTTCAGCAATCTTAACCACTCAAAGAGCCATTTGGACCTGTTTCCCACAGAAAAGAAAACTCCGGGAGTCGCAAAACCCTTTGACATTTAAAATAAAGATAACACAGGATATCCTCTTAAACCCCACAGACCCGGTACCAGAGAGCGTTAAAATGATTACTGCGTATCAAAAGTTTGCTGTGGTGTTTTTTTCCCCCCAAATGTTTCCAAAAGACGAGGCTTCAAAGCTACCAAAACAACATACTAGAGGTCGACCGATAGTGGATTTTTGAATGCCGATATTACACCGATAGTTTGGAGCAGGAAAAAAACGATAACCGATTAATCGGCCGATAACCCCCCCCCCCCCCCCCCCCCCCCAAAAAAAAAAAAATAGAAAAAAAATCAACACTGTTGGAAGTCCTGTTCTTTATTAAAACTAAAGAATTTACAAGTAATTCCCAAATTTTAAGATTCATAACAGCTTTCATTTTAGCCTGTTAACAAGCTAACTGTTGTTAGCTTAACAAGCTCATGTAGCTAAATCATGCCGGTGGAGATGTGGCTGTTTATGCTGAAATATGATGCACGTTTATGCTTGTTGAACTAGTGGTACTTACTGCCTCTGCGAAGGAGGTTATGTTTGTTGACTTTCAACTTGTGAAGGTTTTATTTCACTTACAATGACACGTGTTATCGTCCAGTCGACTTCTCCACAGATCACCTAACTCCTCTCTGCTGCCGCTGCACACGCTGCGTTTCTCTCTCTCTCCTATGCTCTCTCTCTCTCGCTGTGTGTGAAGAGCAGCCCCGCCCCTCAGTGATCAGAGCGACAGCGCGGATTTTTTTTTATTTTTTTTTCAGAGGAAAAAAATGACAGCTATCGGCAACTATCGGCGCCAAATTCGGCCGATGCCGATAGTTTTTAAAACGTCCTATCGGCGCCGATTAATCAGCCGAACCGATTAATCGGTCGACCTCTACAACATACCAAGCAAAAAATAGTCCGACTAAACCAGCGAACGTAAGCCCCGTAGCAACGACAGAGCAAAAGTTGGCATTTTATCGTTGACACGTGAAATTCTGTGTTTAGGTCTCAATATTCCATCAAATAATAAAATGTTCCCTACCCGTTCATGGCCATTTTGAGTCTACCCATCGAGTCCTCCGCTCAAAACAAACAGCATGGGAGCCTATATTGCATAAATAGTGTCATCACTGCTCGACTTCATACACGGTCTTTTGCCTCCCTCCATCTGCTGGTTGTGTGTTGGTGTTGCAGAGTAAATTGCCACGGTGTAGTAGAGATCACAAGGTTTCGAATGAGGTCCCATTTTCCGTAGTGAACCTCAGGTAACGTCGAATTTTTTCGATGTGTAAACATACAGAAGCTGGAGAGAGAGAACTGCCATTACGCATGACGCACGAGCAAGTCCACCAGGCAGCCATTTTATGTCTTTAAGACACGGGTGTCAAACTGATCCGTGAAAGGGCCGTGTGGCTGCAGGTTTTCATTCCAACTATGCAGCAGCACACCTGACTTGCCTCAATCAATCAACTGAACTGCCTTCACTCAGTCATTTCAGGTGTCCTCTTGCTTGATTGGAACAAAAACTTGCCAGCCACACCCACTGCATGGTTGCTGCATGGTTGGAATGAAAACCTGCAGCCACAGTGGCCCTTTCACCGATCAGTTTGACACCCCTGCTTTAAGACAACTGTTTTAGTAGTAATTGTCGTAGTTCAGGGCCCTGAAGGACAAATGAGGCTTTTTCAGCCATTTTTTTCTTGGGAGTGGAAAATCACCCATTTGGCACACTGGTGCCAAATTGTGCCAAACTGTGCCAAACGAATGTCCGCCTGATCCTATCCTTACTAAAACCTTTTGTGGAGGCTTTGCTCAAATTACATCAGATTTGTTATATTTATAATCAATAAATAGCTGAAGGTGATCAGTGGCCCGTGTGCATGGGATTATTGCTGGCATAGTATTATCCTAAATAGGCGAGGATAGAAATTTCACATTGCTCCTTTCATTTATTCCAATTTACTCAAGTAGAGTAACAGACACAACATTTCTGACACTGGGAATAGATTCCCTGAGGTCCAGATGTTCCCAGACAAGAAGTAGTGCACTCTGAAAAGGACTTTACATTGTAGTAAACTGTGCCTAGCACACATGGAGGAGGAATGAACTAGTTTAATAATCTGGTCCTACTGGCTGTCTGATGTTGGTGCTCCTATCTCCTCCTCCCAGGTCCACTTTAGGCGAGGTCCTTGGTCTGGGTTAAGGGAGTCAATGGAGTTACAAATCACAGAGAGAGTTGAAGTGTTTATTGTTTTCTTGAGGGGAAATAAATGCTTTAAAGGCTGTTATTTAAAGCCAAATTCCCACAAGTCTTCTAGAGCTGCTGAAGTCCGGCTGATCTTGGGTGACTCCAAACCTTCAATAACATCACACAAATAATTTCTTCATTCTTCGGTAGCTATCCCTCACTTTGGTTTACAACTCCTACACAGGTGCAAAATGATTGACATTGCCCATGTTTTACCAAAGTCTGGATCCTAATGCAAGACACAGAGGTGGGACTGGGTGAAATAACAAGTTAGTTTAATGGAGATTTAGTTAAGGTGGTAACATAAAGTGTTGCCATGTAAAAGCAGGTAGTTCAACTTAAAATTTAAAGTTAAAAGTTAGAAAGTACCAAGAAACAGCAAGACAATATCAGCAAGGAAGTACTAAATTACCAAAGTCTTGTTACAAACCATTAACTGAAAGCTGAAAATATGTCAGTGCATCTACAAAAAATACTCCAGCAAACTAGAATGAACTCAATATGTAAAGCCTTCAGGCAGATTAGCACATGAGATTTGTTCAGAAAGAAATTTAGCAGCTCTGACCCTGTCTGCTTAAAAGTGAGGCCTACATCCACAAACATGACAATTATGCTGTTCAACGTCTACATTTATATTTTCATAGCAGTTGTTTTATTACTTTGAGCAGAGTATAAGTACCCAACCAGAATGAGGATGGTGATGTAGAAGGCGAACAACATGACAATGAACAGATCCGGCTGATCAAAGGAGGAGGAGGAGGAGTGGAAGGGGCAATTAGATTCTCTGTGAAAATGAGAAACAGTTTAAGAAATCTGTTAATACCACAATGGTGCCTTCAATATCTGAATGCAGTTTGAAAAATCTCTTCCACATTATCAGAAACAATCAATACCACATCATGAACAGCAGTCAAATTTAAATCTAATGTTGGGATACACTTTTTGAGACCTTCTGGAAGGAAGCATTAAAAAAGAAAGAAAACAACATGGGAACACCGCTGATTTGGTATTTTGTGATGATATGGGGATAATAACATGAAATTAAAAGTATTAGTGTCATAACAATGATGGATTATATTGAATTATGGGAACGGGGAATAAGGACCGTCGTTGGGCGTCCTGCCCCAGAGGGATACAGCAGGGTTTGGTCGGGTAGGTATTAATTTATTTATTTTTTGTGAACGTTTTTTTTTTTTTTTTTTTTTTTTAATCTGAGCCGTCCCCCAACCTGGCCAGAAGAAGGCTGACCCATCACTACCAGATCAGTTCCAAAACAGCCACCAACACCCAGAGGAAGGAGTCTGTTTATTAGGGAACTTTCATCCATATGCATCTCAATGCTTGAGATGCAGATTTGAAGCCTAGGGCCCTTGAATTTTAGACTACAGGACTACAGTGACCATTTTTCTATGTAGTATATATTATGGCAAAATCAAAAGTGTTCAGAAACAGCCAAACTTAATCCAGATCCCTGAAAGTTAAAGTGTGGTTTACACCTCTGGGACATAAATGGCATAACCTACGTATGTAGCCTACGCTGGTGTGAACCATTTCTGCTTGTGCCTCATCAGTCTGTCACGCTCTGTCGAAACTCCACCCAAACACTAGTGGGCGTTTTTTTTGTCAGTCAGGCTAAAAACAGCCTTCAAACAACCAAGATTTCAATCGTATTTAACTAAATTGCCCCGAATTAACTACTCGCAGTGTTCAAAGTTGATTAGCTAACTTTTCTCATATGTAGGTTTCCCAAAGATGAAGGGCTGAGAAAGCGGTGGGAGATTGCTCTGAGAAGGGACGGGTTTTCTGCTAGCCCGTCATCCATTCTCTCTCCTAACTTATATTTGTACTGTTGTACTTTTTACTCTATTTATGTTGTGTGTAATACTCGGATGTTGTGCTAGAATTTTGATGTACACTTGTTCAGTGATAATAAAAGGACTCTGATGTATTTTGTATTACACTCTGAGATCATTACAATATTTTATCCTTTTATTTAGCATGTGGCTAACAGGAATAACTGTATAGAAAATAAATGAATAAAGCTGGATTGATGTGTTTTTTAATCTGTTTTCTTGCACTCTGGTGTATAAATATAAGTATGTATATATGTTCTTTAATCTGTTTCCTCAGAGTATGGTTTAGACCAGGCAATCGCAGTATTTTATGCCATTATTATTTCATTTTATTTTATTATGATTTGCAGACTTTGTTCATTTTGTTAATTTTTTTTTGTCCCAATGATTGTCAATATTAGTCGTTATAATATAGAACGATTAATCAAAATCAGTACCATGTAAATGCTGGTGCTGTTTATTAATACAGATGTCTCATTTCCATGTCCGGTGGTTATTATACACACAGATTCAGTATTTTGTATCATCACAGTAGCAGCTAAACACTCGTGAAAACATTATAAAATACATTGAGTGGTTTGATGCCGACCTGTACACGGAACATATCAAGAATAGTTCACGTTTAGAATCATCAGAGACCATTACAGATGTTGTTTTAGGTTCCTAACAGTTTTCTGAATATATACGTCCGTGTGTGAATGCGTAAATGAGAGGAATTAATTTATAGCACCTTGTAGCAGACACTTAATAAAGTTCTCTCCATTGACTCGTATTGGTTTGCGGGGCAGAGTTGCCATCCCCAAGATGGCGGCGACGTTGACGTATCGCAGCAGCGGGCCAACCTGCTCAATGAGGCGTCTATGTATATACACTCACCTGCCACTTTATTAGGTACACCATGGTAGTAACGGGTTGGACCCCCTTTTGCCTTCAGAACTGCCTCAATTCTTCGTGGCATAGATTCAACAAGGTGCTGGAAGCATTCCTCAGAGAGTTTGGTCCATATTGACATGATGGCATCACACAGTGTTGGCGCAGATTTGTCGGCTGCACATCCATGATGCGAATCTCCCGTTCCACCACATCCCAAAGATGCTCTATTGGATTGAGATCTGGTGACTGTGGAGGCCATTTGAGTACAGTGAACTCATTGTCATGTTCAAGAAACCAGTCTGAGATGATTCCAGCTTTATGACATGGCGCATTATCCTGCTGAAAGTAGCCATCAGAAGTTGGGTACATTGTGGTCATAAAGGGATGGACATGGTCAGCAACAATACTCAGGTAGGCTGTGGCGTTGCAACGATGCTCAATTGGTACCAAGGGGCCCAAAGAGTGCCAAGAAAATATTCCCCACACCATTACACCACCACCACCAGCCTGAACCGTTGATACAAGGCAGGATGGATCCATGCTTTCATGTTGTTGACGCCAAATTCTGACCCTACCATCCGAATGTCGCAGCAGAAATCGAGACTCATCAGACCAGGCAACGTTTTTCCAATCTTCTATTGTCCAATTTCGATGAGCTTGTGCAAATTGTAGCCTCAGTTTCCTGTTCTTAGCTGAAAGGAGTGGCACCCGGCGTGGTCTTCTGCTGCTGTAGCCCATCTGCCTCAAAGTTGGACGTACTGTGCGTTCAGAGATGCTCTTCTGCCTACCTTGGTTGTAACAGGTGGTTATTTGAGTCACTATTGCCTTTCTATCAGCTCGAACCAGTCTGGCCATTTTCCTCTGACCTCTGGCATCAACAAGGCATTTCCGCCCACAAAACTGCCGCTCACTGGATATTTTTTCTTTTTTGGACCATTCTCTGTAAACCCTAGAGATGGTTGTGCGTGAAAATCCCAGTAGATCAGCCGTTTCTGAAATACTCAGACCAGCCCTTCTGGCACCAACAACCATGCCACGTTCAAAGTCACTCAAATCACCTTTCTTCCCCATACTGATGCTCGGTTTGAACTGCAGGAGATTGTCTTGACCATGTCTACATGCCTAAATGCACTGAGCTGCTGCCATGTGATTGGCTGATTAGAAATTAAGTGTTAACGAGCAGTTGGACAGGTGTAACGTCTATGTTAGCTACCATAGGCAGTATGAAGATGGAGGTAGAACTGCTCCTCTAAAGGGAATCCAAAGCCACCAGAGCTCCCCTGGTGGCTGGCTGCAGTATATTTCATAAGCTCCACCTAAAACACTAAAGTATGCATCAAATAATTTGTTGTGGATGGGTTCTGTCATTTTAGGTAGTTAATATAATGTTAATGCATATTCAAAGTGTCAATTTTTCAGATGGGTTTTGTCTGGGTGGGGCATCGATATCACGGCTCCAAGTGGCTCCACTCTTGAACTGTACTGATCAGACTCTGACTCCAAAGTCACAAGGTGATGCTGCCCATATCCCCGGGAAAAAAGCTTTAGTTTGGCCAAAACAAGGAAGTGATGACACATTGTCCATATTTATATACAGTCTATGGGTTGTCTCCGTAGCTACACTGTCAAAAAGTCACAGAAGCATGAACCATGCATAACTCACCTCTCACTGTCAGCAGGCTCTGAGGTGACTCTCGTTTTGAGGGATGATGTTGACACTTATAGAATCCTTCGTTCTCCTTGGACACGTGTTTGATGGTCAGCTTCCCTGCACTTCCCTTCCCAATGAAAACACCATCTTTGAAGAAGGCGGCAGTGAAGTTCGACGTTATTTGAGATTGGTCGTCTTTCCTGTAGAAACAGCCGAGTGTCACTGTGTCTCCCTCTGTTACAGGATACACAGGGCTCTGCAGGATCACCACATCATCTGACACGTGGAAGGACAAAGACAAAATCCAGTACTTATTGTCCAACATCCGATAAACCCAAACAAGGTCTGTGCACACATCACAGCCTTACCAGTCACTGTGATGTTGATGGTGTTGCTGCACGCCCCCGTGCTTGATTCACACCAATACTCTCCAGTGTCTGATTTGAATGAGTCCTCAATGAGGCAGGAGGACTCCCCTGGGAGTGCCCAGCCATGCGCACACTTCTCAGGAGTAGCTGTGCTAGTTCTCCTGTTCACTGTCCAGCCGCTGGAGTTTCCCTCACACTTCAGAGAAATGGATTCGTACAAGAAGAACTGAGATCTGTTGGGAGTGATGCTCAGTGTGGCTGCAGAGATGGAGTCAAAGAGGAAAAACGTATGAATGTATTAGGGCTATGAAGCTTCTCAGACATTCAGGTTATAGTATAAATAGAAAAAAAAACACGCTGAAACAAGGCCAACTGGACTTGCAGATGGACACTACCTTTAAGTCCCCTACACAGCAGTAGTTCCCAAACTTTTCACAGCCCATACCCCTTCAGACATTTGACCCTCTACTCTCACGCACTTCAGACTCCTCATCGCTGTCCGTGCCTATGCTAGCAGCTTCACAAGCCACAGTTGAGGTTTTAGCCATTTATCCATCTTTGGTGCTTAGTCAGGCGACCTCGTTTACCTCAGACTGATGACTTGACAGCTCAAATGACAGAAAGTCATCAGAATTGACGACATCATTTAAAGGCCCAATCAAGAACAAGATTTATTTGTTTCTGGGAGGAAAATAACTGTAGCGAGTATAGCTATATCATCAGGAGATTTGCACCTGCCCACCAATCACAGACATTCCAGGGAAACCACGTCTTTCTTATTTAGGTGACCTAGGGCTAGCTACATTAGCAGGAAACTGATACATAGCTTCAAAGCCAGGTGTCCTACAGTCTAGCTATTAACATAACATTTAGGTAGAGAATCAGAAAATGAAAAAACAACCCGTTATCCATTTTTTCAGTTTCAAAATGTAATCAGGCTGAAATCAGTTGAGTTTTTTGGAAACTTATGACTGGATTGCCCAGGACGGTCTAGGTGATGCCTTATTTATATCCAGATGAATATCATTCCAGTGTTTCTTTTGCCTCTGTTTTTGGTCACCACCGACTCTGAAAATGGACTCTTGAAGAGTGCTGAGAGCTAAACAATGAGGTAAATGCAATTAAATGGAACTGAAGGGTTAGGGTTTGTGGATTAAGTTCCTCGCTACAAGTTTCCAACCTCTGTAGAGTTTTAACTTTCAAAACTCCAGCTGTGTTTTTTTAAAACACTGGCTTCCTTTAAACTGGGACTAAGGAGTTCATGCCCGGCCCCTTCTCATGGCATTCATGACCTTGTCAGTGGAAAATTTTCTAGTCAAATCGTTTTTTAAATTTCCACAAATTCATGAGTTCCATTTGAAAGTAGAACACGTTCAGTTCACAATCCTCCATCAGCATTTGGAACATTTTTCAATTATATTGTCAATTTGGCTAAATATTGTGGGGGTTTTTTCTGAAACGCACAAAAAATCCCAGAATTTTAAGTTTATTATCATAGAAAAAATAGAAAATTAGGAAAAAAATAGACACAACAATAAATCGCGTTCACCAATATCAGCCAAGTTTAACTTATTCTAGGATGATTCTTCATGTGGAAATGGCATTTTTAAGAAAATAGCACCAGTCAGGAAAAGGTTAAATTCTCAATAAAACAAATAATAAAATATTCAGGAAAAGTTGGTCAGTTACTTACAGAGCATCAAGCAGAGCGATCCAATTGCCATTGTGCACCGATGCAATCTACCTTCAACATGTAGTCTACCACATCCTGGCCTGTAAAGGCAGGAAATTACGAGCCACTGCTGAAACAGCACAAACTCACTGCATCAAACAAACTAGTTTCTCAGGCTGCACTAGTGGCCTCACACCAACACAGCGAATACTTCTTCACATCCGTCCTCACACTGAGAAAATAAACACTTTTCTTTTGCGTCATTTGTCATTATTGAGCACTTTCAGTCTGTCAAGATAACAGGTTATTATTTCACTTTCATGAGGATATGCGAGTCTGGAGCGCCATTTCCTCTCTGCCAATATCATATTTTGTTATTTTCTTGCTCTGCCATACATTAACGGAATAACAATATCAATAATGAGAAGGGCCATCAAAAGGTTAAATGTGTTTAAACAAAGACTCTCAAGTTTAACAAAAACTGATTGCTAAAATTGAAAAGTTTCCACTAAAATTTAGTAAATGCTTTGTCTGCAGAGGAAGTGGTCTGTTTCAAGTCAGCTTAGAGATGCAATCTAGTGGTGAGCTGGAATGCTTGGAAAAGAAAAGACTGCAACATAGACATATTTTCACCTGATAAAAGAGAAGTCTATTAAAGCAGACGAGGACAAACTGGCCTTGATTTCCACCACAGAGAGGGAACTGATCAGGACCATGTCTGGTCTTGGTTTGTGTTAAATAATGATGTTGATACTAAGGCCCTATCCACACGAAAACGCATTTTTTCGTAAACGCACATGTTTTTATTCGTTTTGGCCTATCGTCCACACGAATCCCGTAAACGCACTTTTTTGAAACCGGGTCCCAGGGTGGATAAATTCGAAAACGCACTTCTCGCGAATCGGTGTGGACGGTTGAATCCGGAGATTTCTGAAAACGATGACGTCATCGCCACCATGGCCACACCCCTCGAGCAGTCTTCCACCTCTTCTATCTCGCGAAACGTCTCATAACAACATCAACAACAATGGCGGACTACATGCTTGCGTTACTACTGGAGAAGATATTGAGCCTGTTATGGTTACTAGGGCTAAATCTAATTTTTGGTTTCTTCGAAAGCCGATTTGTAAACAGCGCTCAAGCTTCATGCGCATGCGCCACCCCTTCCTCTCCGTTTTTGGTGAATTTCTGAAACTGAAACAGCGCCGCCTATAGACCTGGGATATGAAGTAGCGTTTTGAGCCGTGTAAAGACGGATCAGGTGTGGACGCGGATTTTTTTGAAACCGTAGAGCGAAAACGGATAGGAAAAAGATCGTTTTCGTACATGTGGACGGGGCCTAAAGCTGTGTGTGATGACATAACACCTGACACATGAAACACATTTTTTTTTGTTTTTTGAGTTGAGATACTTTCGATTTGCAGTCATGAATCTTTTAAGCCTCTACTGTGATGTGTTGGGCCTGGATATTAAGGCACTCAATATCTGGGTTTGGCTATCAAGAATAATTAATAATTATTAAAAATAATTATTTATTATTAAATAATCGGATCTGAATTACAAGATCACCTCGGGGCACCACCCTTCTAGGAAGGGAAAATATAGCCAATCAATCAAATCAGTCTCATAAATGATACTAAATTGTCAATTTCAATTTCTGATTAATATTTATCTTAATAACTATAACCAAAATTACCATTAACAACTAGTTGAAGGAATTTGGGAGTTCTTGGCAGTGTAGAGGTTGGCAGCATTCACTTTTGTACAACATTAAACAGACAACTGGTATGTTTAAAGGACATTTATTACAAGAATAAATCAAACATACAATCTAACTAAACAGTACTCTAAACAGGTGTGTGTGTGTGTGTGTATGTGAGTGTTTGTCAAAATGGCCGCCGGTGTGGGCGTTCCAAAATGGCCGACAATGTGGGTGTGTCAAGATGGCCGACAATGTGGGTGTGTCAAGATGGCCGACAATGTGGGTGTGTCAAGATGGCCGACAATGTGGGTTTGTCAAGATGGCCGCCGAGGGAACAATGGGGCCGCTCAGACCATGTGCTGGCCAGCAGATGTGTGAAATGTGATAAGGGTTTATATGAGGTGCCAGGTTAGAAAAGAGTGGTTAGTTAGCATGCAAGAGACCCTGAGTCTGTGTGTTGCAAAATCTAAATAACATCAATTCACTATACTAAACAACTCCATAAAAACAAATATCACGTCAAATCAAAGTTCTATGCTTAGCTTAGCTTATCTATGCCCAGGTCATACTACCAGTTGGTGGAAAGACCATTTCTGGTGTGTTGCTCCTTTAGTTGGCAATTCCTGGTGGAAAGCCAAACTGGGAAAAGTTGCAGTCCTTGCTGTGTGTCCTGATGGCAGACGTTGGAGGGAAACCGGCCGCTCCTTGAGTCCTTTGAAGTTGCTTGTTAGCAGGTTGGTGCTAACTAGCCGCGTGGCTCCTGTTGTTTGTGAGTTTAGCCTGCAAACCCTTTGTTCGCTGGCTAAAAGCTGGTGTAGATTCCTCAGCAGGATTTCGCTTCGCTGCTGTATGGAGAACAGGCCTGTGAGTAGTTGCTTTGTGTTAGCAGACTACTCGGCACCCAGCTGCAGCCAAGCAGCTGGGGGTCTCCACGTGGTGGTGTGGAGTGGAGTCGGCAAGAGGTAATGGGGTACGAGCGTAAGAGCGTAAGAGAAGGAACAAAGGCCAGACAGGGCATTTTATATGACCTGATGACCTCAGAGGTCACATGCCACTGTCAGCCAGTGAACTGCTGAGTCAGTTTTCACACCTGGAGGATTGTGGGACATGGGGTTTCCACGGCTTCTCTTTGTCTCCCAGACAAAGACAACATGCGGTTAACTTGGTTAGGCATGGTGAGCTTCCGTAGCTCACCGGAAGGGTCATATCCCAACATCCCCCCTTTGGTCTCACGATCTCACTCGATGTGTGGTCGTGAGAGCACAAGTGTCCGTGTATAATCCAAGTTGGAAAAGTTCATTGATAGTAATGACGTCTGGGCAGTCTGTTAACCAACTGGGCTGTGGTAAACGCTAACTATCTTAGCTAAGCAAAACCAAATCATCAGGTGAAAACTGAAATACACATAAGCACATTGACATTTACTAACAGTGTTAGTGAGAAAGAGGAGAATGTCAGTGATGTAAATTGTTAGGGTAAGATACAGAAAGAGATTGGCATCTACAATGATAAAACCATTTCCAAATATCCAAGAGTTTTGTGGTTTACTCATTGGATCCTATTAGAATAATTATTATTCAATGCAGTGCTCGGTCTGATCGTAACAGAAATAACAATTTTGTCCTTCATACAGATGTTGCTGTGGAAGGATGTCATCACATTTTAATATCTTCTTTGTCAATGGCTGTATCATTGTTCGAATGTGTCCTTAAAATTTGTGTTGAATAAGGACATGTATAAATTGCAAAATACTACCAAGGAGTTGGTTCAGGTGTAATTGCAAAGTTAGACAGTGGGTCTGGGTCCAATCAGAATTTAGGCTTTTCTCAGCTTATAGTGGCAGGTGTGACTATTAGTGAGTTGAAAACTATGGAGTTTGCTGCTGTTGCTAACAAATCAACAAGTTTGCCTACTTAACTGCAAAGAAAGTAAAGTACTTAGTACCTACTGGCAGTACAGGGGTGGACTGTTATCACTGTGAAGAAGAAACTCTGAATCTGAGGTGCCTTAAGTTTTTCCGAGCTTGTGGCTCAGGGCTGTAACGCTCCGTGTAGCCAGAGGCACAGAGGTATTCAGATGCATTGTCACTATCTGCTAAATTATGATCATCTAAGCTGCACTCAGAGATGCTGCGATCATCATCTGAGCGGTCTATTGGCTGATCATACTGCTGGGCCAGAATTTCAGAATAAGGCTTTCTACAGCTCCGACTATGTGAATGCCTGTCTCTGGGAAGTTGGCGGACATGGCGGCTACGCTCAGTGTCCCTGTGTGGCCCTTTATCACCCCCCTTTGGTCTGTTGTGAGGGTGATGTTTTAAGGTGACAGATCGGGGTAATGCCTTGGTGGTTGAGCTGGAGGGCTCAACTGTCTTCCCTCTTGTTTTGGAAGTGACAACAGTTTCCCAAGCCACCTGTGTCATCTTCCTGATGTCCTGCATCGAGGGATCACCTTGGCGTGTCATGAGTACAACGTGAGTGCGTACACATGGGTGCAGGTTCTGCAAGAATAAGGACTTGAAGGTGGAGCTTTCTTCTAAGCCTGGTGCATTCTTGCCCTGAAAGTACACATGTCTCAAACGTTTGTAGTAATCTCTAGGATGCTCATGACGGGTATGTTTAATTTGGAGAGCTGCAACCATTGAGCCGATCTCATCAGCAGTAGAAGAGAATTCTTCTAGGAGTGCTTGACTGAGCTCTGAGTAGTCATCTCTGACTGTTGGAGGTTGTGACTGGATAAACTTGTGGACAGCTTTAGAGCTTGTTTTCCATACAAGTTTAACCTTCTCCCTTTGGGTGGCATGGGGCAAATCAATTAGGGCGTGGTCTAAATCCCTAACGTAATTGTCAACGTTATGATCACAGCTGTCTGGATCAAAATGTTCAATGTCCTGTGCAAGGAACTCAAGCACTTCAAAGCGGGGACACTGTGGTGTCCGGGCAGGTGCATCACGTGCAACAGTTATCTCTGGTGGAAAAGCGGGGACTGGGCAAACCTGTGGTGTTGTAGTCCCCCCTTTGGAGAGATGGGCACGGATGGGAGTGTCATACATCATAGGCTGAAAAGAAGATTGGGCAGGATATCTTCTGGAGGATAAACTAGAAATCTCTTCATGGTCTATATCAGAAAGATGGGACGTCAGGAAACTGTTACCTCGGTCTCTCAGAGGAGGTTGAGGAGCTGACTCCATTCCCAGGAACTTAGGGTCGGCTGGAAATTGTTCCCATCTTCTAACTGTAGAGGGTATTAACCTTTCACTACAGGAGGAGTGTGAATCGGAATAGCCAGAATCACACTGGCTTAACGACTGTGGTGGGGAAGGACAACCTGATTTAAGCCTTAACAGTTCCTCTTTGTGTGCACAAAGATCGGACTCTGCGGAGTGCAGGTCTGATAAGTAGCGCATAGCTTTGTTATTGGCCATTTGTACCTCATGGAGGAGACAAGCCGTTTGCGCTTTAAGGGACTCTACCTCCTTTTCTAAGGCTGCTTTGCTCTGAGAGGCAAGGCTGGATTGCCTGTGAAAGTTCAGAAGCAAACATCTTAACAATGGGCCTTTGGATGCAGTCTGTGCATCACACCTGTCCTTAAGCAGAGAATCTATCTCATCCCTGCACTCGCTGAAATTCAATTTGTTAATGAATGCAGGGTAGCCTGGGTTTAGGCTCTGTGCAAGGGAAGAAATGAATTGCTCTACACAGGGGTTCTCCATTGTTACGTGGGACGGAGGTGTCAAAACAACAACAACAAAGCAATGGGGTTAGCAATGCTATGCTAAGTAGCTACGTGGCTTCTAAGAGAGAGGCTAGAAAGGTAGCTATGGCACAATCTAGTGGCTCTAGTGGGCACAACAAATTTGGTATCACAGTAAATGCAAATCTACTCACCAAAACTCAACATACAATAACTGAAATGCAGGGCAGTAACAGAGTTGTGATCCTTAAAGTTAACTTAAGCTGGAATGCATGGCAGTAACAGTTAAGTATATAACTTTATGTTTCACAGGGCTGGTAGCACACTGTGGCTCTATCTCAGACTCCTTATCTTACTTAGGCTGAAATGCATGGCAGTAACAGCCGGCACAAGTTCTTTCACACAGGGCCGATGGCACGCTGTGGTTTAATTCACCAGGGGAGCACTTAAATTAACAGGAAACAGCTTGACTGGATTGCATTGAATAAGTGGTATTCAAATGCTAAAATTCTTACAACTACGAAAAGTAGTTGCCACTTTTGATTTTGATATAACCACTGCTGCTTCGAGCCAGCTATCTTCCTGTTCTCCTTTACAGGGATATTACTGTTTTTTACAAACTGGATCTAATTTCTGGCATGAAATGCGATCGTTTATTCACCCAATAACAAATACCTACATACATATATAATAAAAAAAAATACCTCAGCACATTATTTCTGTTCTACTTTCAGGACAAATTCTGTTGATGTCTTGAGTCATTTTTGGCGGCTGTTGTTTGATAAACAAAATCCATTTTATAATGATGTCTGTAAAGAAACGTATCAACACAGCCTCCAAATTAATGCAGTAATGAATAATTTTCAGTAAATGGTTTATCATCTGTTTATCCCCCCCCCCCATTAGTATCATTTGTCCAAAACTTGTTATATGTACAAAGAAAAGAAAAAAGACATGGAATAACTTTATTAACATTGTTTCTTAGTCTCTTACAGAAAAGATTAGTGCATTAAAGTGCAATTTGCCTGAATAAAAAAATAAATCCTTATATAAACTATTGTAGGTATTAAATTATTTATTTATTATTTAAACTATTTTACCTTATATGATGCCAACAGTGCTCGCTGGTTAAACGACGTAGCAGTCACAAAACGGGATGATTGCTGGGAATATTCGGAGCGTTTTCTCTGAACAAACATACCGGTCTTTCCTCGTCCCCGACCGTAGTTACAGTGAAGCCAAACGCTACATATGTTTCGACGTTTCGTCATATTTCCTTGTCTTGGGTTTTGAGTGACTTTACTTTGTCTTATTATCTTCCTCTCTTACGGCCTTTCTTTTCATCCTTATCAAATATTTTTCCATGTTCCTCAGTTTGTTTACATCTCTTACCGCCGGCTCTGTTAAAAAACACCATAGAGCTAATAGTGCGCACAATGAGAGCGCCACTGCCACCTACGTTCTGGATGCGCAATTACACTTTAATCGATTACAACAAGAGCAAGCACTCGCGCCCCCCCAGGCATTGCACGGCGCCCTCCCAGGGGGGCGCGCCCCACTATTTGAGAAGGACTGCTGCATTGGAACATAGATAGATAGATAGATAGATAGATAGATAGATAGATAGATAGATAGATAGATAGATAGATAGATAGACAACTTTATTTATCCCTTTGGGAGGTTCCCGCATGGAAATTGACATCTCCATCGCATACAGCACTATTAGACATACATGTAGGAAAAAGCAGTACAGTAAGCCCAAATACCAAAAAAACACCCAATAAAGAATAATAGTAATGAAATAATAAATACTGTGACTATACATAGATGGTTGTTGCATAAATATAGAAATACCGGGTACAGTGTATTGCACATTACTGTTGTAGGTTGCATTTAAAAAGTCATTCAGGCCCTTTCCTTTCTGTCCTCCTCCCCCCTCCTGAGAGAACATATTGTTAAACAAAATGTTACAGACCTAAATGACCACAAGAGGGCGACATACACCAATGAAATGACGATGAAGAGGGTTCCTCAACCAGAAAGGCTTAACAGGACTGATATCCAGGTCAAAGCTACTGCTCATTAACAAAGGAAATAAAAGCAGAAAACATCCAAGCTGAATTATATTTCCAAACTGTCATGTAACATCATCAGTTTGTATCATAACATTCCACTTGTACGCTTAAGTCAGATTTGTGTATCTATGACAGATGTATGTTTATCTTACTGTTCTCTTTCTTCTGTCTGTACCTGTCTGGCCTCAGGCAGATGGGTCCCTCCATATGAGATGGGTTCTGCTCAAGGTTTCTTCCTGTTAAAAGGGAGTTTTTCCTTGCCACCATCGCCTAGCATAACTTCAAAGCCAGTTGTCCTACAATCTAGGTGGTGAATCAGAAAATGAGAAAATAACCCGTTATCTGTTTTTCAGTTTCAAAATGTAGTTCAGAATCAGAATCAACTCTTTTGTGTACCCCCTATGTCAACTTGCATACCCATGGGGATACGCATACCCCAGATTGTGAATCACAGCTATACGGGAACTTAAAGATGGATACTTGTGACTTGATCGCCCAGGAACGGTCTAGGTGATGCCTTATTTATATCCAGATGAATATCATTCCAATATTTCTTTTGCCTCTGTTTTTGGTCACCACCAACTCTGAAAATGGACTCTTGGAGGGTGATGAGAACTAAACAATGAGGTAAATGCAACTAAAACACCAGAGAGTCAATGGAACTGTAGGGTTAGGGTTTGTGGAAGAAGTTCATCGCTACAAGTCAAACAGCCCCTAAGAAATGGTCAGAGTTTTCCCATTCTCATTTCTCACATCATTATTGTTAAAATAATTTGATTATAAATGCTCTAACTGCACAGAGCAACATTAAACTGAGATTAAAAAAAAAATGACTAGGTGTCTGATTATAACCACCTATGCCACTACAGAGTCCCAGAAGGTCTTCAGGAGTGCCCCTTTCACTCCAAAAGACCTCAGTCTCCTCAGAAGGTAGAGTCTGCTCTGTCCCTTCCTGTAGAGTGCGTCGGTGCGGTGAGTCCAGTCCAGTTTGGTGTTGAGGTGAACACCCAGGTACTTAGAAGAGTCCACTTGCTCAATGTCCATCCCCTGGATGTTCACTGGTGAGGGGAGGGCAGAACGACGTCTGTAGAAATCCACCACCATCTCCTTGGTCTTCCCCGAGAAGGAGCATCAAAAGGTCAAATGTGTTTAAACAAAGACTCCCATGCAATGACAAGTGGAAGCTTTTCAGACACATATATGCTGCCAATCAGTTTTAACCCAGTTTCTACTAAAAATTAGTAAATGCTTTGTCTGCAGTGTAGAATTTAGTCACTGAAAGGGGAAAGCAGGGCTCTGTCTGACACGCTGCATCCAATAAGGAAACATGGTACCATCACTGCAATTTAAGCATGTTTATTTTGATCCTTTTGTTATGCAGATGGTTTGAAGGACTATACTATAAGACAGTAACTCAAGCCGTCAACAAAAATATCAGCACCCTACCTCACCCTCAAACTGTGTCATACAAACAAATTCACAGGCAGGTCCAGGTGACATTCAAACCTACACCCATTTATTCTGTAACTCCTTGTCCTGTGAAAAGGTTGCACCTATCTCAGTTGTCTTTAGGAGAGAGGCGGTGTACACCCTGGACATGTCTCCAGTCTATCTCAGGGCCAACACAGAGAGACTGACAACCATTCACACTCACTCCTATGCCAGTTGGACTTTGGACTTCCAAGGTAATATTTAATGTAACTTGTGACGTGTTAAACTTCCCCCTTTTCTCCACTCCCTCCTGCGCACACCTTTATCGTCTACCTGGTCAGAGTCTCCCACGCACTTTTTACGCCGCTTTCTTCTTTAACAAATCAGCCAGATGTGAATGAATTGCATCTTATTTACTTATTTTTCTTTCTTTCTTTATTTATTTATTTATTTTTTTTAAAAGTCTGTTCTTTATCCCTGGAGAATAATGAAGTTACTCGGATTCATTTATTTCTCCTACTTCCTGGTCTGTGCCCTGAGTCAAAGTACAGGTGAGTAGTTTGGATCAGTTTAGATTCAACATCTTTATTTGTCTTTTTATCAGCTCAGATTCTTCTCACTGGTCCTTCAGTCGTTTAACATAAACCCGAGAATCCAAAATCAGAACATACCAGTAGTTTGAAATGTTTTCATGTCGTCGTGTGATTTTTTTTTTTTATTACTTTCGATTTTAAGCTTGAGGCCTATCAGGGAAATCACGACATAAATAAATTAATGTGTAAACTATCAAGAGCAACAACGATGATATTAAATGTAGGCATTCATCTTTTTAAATTATTATTGTAACGATAATAGGATTAGAATAATATTAGTGGGAAACCATTGTGGATAGTATGATATACTGTATGATATACTGAACTACTGCTACTACTACCAAGAAGAAGAAGAATCGTAATCATAATTATTTCTGTATTTTATATTTCTATCTATTTACAAAAACAATTTCCCAGTGTGTTTTCTTTGACAGTTAATCCTGAACCATGAACTAGTTCCATGTTAAATGTGTTTGTTAACTTAAGTGTAGTTTACCCTGTGTCTTTCTTTTTTTATCAAAGTCTTTTTCCCATTTTTTCCAATTA
Source organism: Planiliza haematocheilus (assembly GCA_005024645.1). Lineage (NCBI taxonomy): Eukaryota > Metazoa > Chordata > Actinopteri > Mugiliformes > Mugilidae > Planiliza > Planiliza haematocheilus. The sequence continues at coordinate 114,757 of SRSE01000149.1, read as the reverse complement.
TGCAAAACCATACAGATCTACACGAACAGACATGATCTGAACAAACGAGTGTGATGCATCTTATCTAATGAGCAAAGCTGCAGCAAAGCAGTAAATAACCCTGTATCTGGTATGATAGAAGAACACTTCTGTCTGTTCTGTTCCCTTACATAACTCTTCAATATCCAACAGATCTGATATGTTCACCTCAGTCAGTTGTTGCCCAGCTGGGTGAGGATGTTATTCTTCCCTGTCGTCTTCATCCGTCCATCAGCGCCGTCTCTGAGACAGTGGAGTGGACCAAACCCGGTCTAGAACCAAACAGTGTCCATCTCCACCAAGACGGACGACTGGTGTTTCAGAAACAAAATCCATCTTACTATGATCGTACCCGGCTGTTTGTGGGAGAAATGAAAAATGGAAACGTGTCCCTCAAGATATCCCAGGTGAAGTCCTATGATGAAGGGGAGTACAGATGCACCATTACCACAATGAACAAGGAGGCTTCTATCAAACTCACTGTTGGTGAGTCAAGACATTTGGACTGAAACATATCAACACAACCTCCAAACTGAGGGAAAGGTGGAGGAGTTAGAACCAGTTTTAAATTATCTCCTGTTTCCATCCCCTCAAATTTAGGCAAAGTCTAATCTGGTCTCTCTATGAACCTTCTTTTGAAAGTGTTCTCTTTAGATTTTAGACTTCTGACCACTGAACACACTGTGTTTGAATTCAAGTGTAAATATGGAGAAATTGTTCCTATAAATACAGTTAAAGAATTGTCATTTAGAGTCCTTTTTATTATTATAACCTTCATTTAACCAGATAAAAAACCCATTGAGATCAAGACCTCTTTCACAAGGGTGACCTGGCCAAGAAAGGCAGCAGCACACGTCGTGGTGATCAATACAGACAAACAACAATTATGACAAACAACCAGTGAAAAATAAAACATAAAAAATCGAAAATTTAAGATGCAGGAAATAAAATGCAGAGATTGCTGGTACAGTAAAAGTTTAAGAACATAGGCACTGCTCGAATGATTTCCATTGCCGTTTTTTTAAAAATAGAGCGGAATGCTTCCATCGAAATAAGTTCTGACATTTTCAGTTCAGATTGGAGGGCATTCCAAGCGGAGGGGGCAGAGAAACTGAATGCTTTTTTACCCGTTTCAGTTCGTACACGAGGAGCAGAAAAATGCAGAATGTCATTTGATCTTAGGGCATAACAACTTCTAGTTCTCTGAAGAAAAGTACACAAATATATGGGAGCCAAGTCAAGAAGAGCCTTATAGAGTCATCCAGTGTGTATATCGTCTTATCTCCAAGGAAGGCATGCCAGGCATGAGGCGGCTACAACCAGTGATAAACCTCAGAGCACAGTGATAGACAGGAGTCAAGGACTGAAGGCAGCTGGTTGAAGCTGACATATACACAACATCTCCATAATCAATCACAGGCAAGAAAGTAGCTGATATCAGGAACTTTCGAGCTCTAAGGGAAAAACATGATTTGTTTCTGTAATAGAAACCAAGCTCCACCCTTAATTTGGAGATCAAATTTTTAACATGCAATTTGAATGAAAGCTCCTCGTCAATAATGAATCCCAGGTACTTATAACTGGTAACCAGCTCTAGCGTATCACCCCGGACAGTTTTGATTTTGGGGACATTCTCCATGGGAACAGATGAATTTGAAAAAATCATTAGTTTGGATTTATCAGCATTTAAAACTAGCTTCAATTTCTCCAAACAAATCTGCACTTCATCAAAGGCGGATTGCAAAAATTCAAATGCCTGAGCAATTGAATGTGAGCAGCAGTAAATTACAGTGTCATCCGCATAAAGATGGTATGAGGCATTTGACATGTTTGCACAGAGATCATTTATGTAAATTGTGAACAGAATGGGTCCTAAGACTGAGCCTTGAGGTACACCTTTTGTGACCTCAAGAAAGGTGGAGCTAACTCCAGCCATCTGAACACATTGTGTTCTATTTGCCAAATAATTAGCAAACCAAGAAGTAGCTTGTTTGGAGATGCCAGAAGAGAGTTTCTAACAGAATATTGTGATCCACAGTATCAAATGCCTTAGACAGGTCAATAAATAGAGCCACACAGAACTTTTTCGAGTCCAATGCCTCAAACACATCATTAAGGAATTTTTTTAGCGCACTATGGACCTCAGAAGTAGACACAGGTTCAAAATGAAACCATCCTACCATCCTACCATCATCTGTCCTTGTTGTCTTCTAAAGGCAGAGCCACAGAGTCAAATGTCCCTTCACTAGTGTGGTAGATAGTCTGCCTGTCATGTAGCAGACTGGTTCCAACAGTAATCTAAATGCAGTGTTTGTTTCTCCAGATGTTCCTCCAGATGTTCCTGTGGTGATCGGCTCACGTGAACCAGTTATAGGAGTAGTTGGTGAAGACGTCATCCTGCCGTGCCACCTGGAGCCTCCATTTGATGTGACACCTCTAACGGTGGTGTGGAGACACAATGAAGAGTTTGTTCACGTCTATCGTCGTATGAGAGATGATTTCAGAGATCAACACCAGCAGTTTAAAGGCAGAACTTCTCTCTTCCATGATGAACTGGTTCATGGAAACATTTCCCTCAAACTGACCAATGTAACTGAAAATGATGCTGGAGATTACACCTGCCATGTTCCCAAACTGGACAGTCAGGTCAGGAAGGGGAACCTTTCCTTAGAAGTTGGTGTTGGTGAGTGTTGCTGATGTATCACATGTTAAAATGAGACAAGAAATCATTTTAAACATGTTAATGTTTAACTCACTTTTTCTTTTCAACAGTTCAGGAGCGACCTGGTGAGTGTGAATATTTGTTTTCTCATCTCACTTTGGGTCAAAATGTTTATTTCTTTCATCACATATTTAATGTTTTATTTCATGTTTATCACTAGATGAAAATTCCAAAGGAGAGGAAGGAGATGACAAAGGTAAGAACAGAAACGTGCAGATAAAAGTAAAAAAATGTATGTAATTTTTTCTGAATTGTTGGGAGTTAGGAGAAGTCCTGGAGACATCTGGAGCTTCTAAGCTGATCATCAGCAACATCTTGTACGATAAGGATAGACTGCACATATGAAGAGATGAAATGTCTGACAGCTCAGTAAAACCAGAGGCAGCATGAAAATAGTTTTAAACTGAATCAAATGGAAGCTTGTCAGCTGTTAATATCTGCTCTGTAGCTTGTTTCATCTCCCTGGACTCAACTCAGTATCTCTCACATTGTCCCAGGTCCTTTGATTGGTGGGATGATAGGTGGTGTTCTTGTTCTTGTTCTTCTCGTCCTTGTTGCAGTACTTATATGGAAACGTATAGAAGGTAAGATACCCATTTCTTCTTCCACTCATGTTGACATTAAACATAATGTACAGTATGTGAAACATCCATCCACAGCAACCTGATCATTCAGCTCAGTTTCCTCAGTTACATTCATGATGGTGTTAATGTTTGGTGTCGAGGCAGAAAGATGGAAAGGATGTAGGTGTCATGGACACAGAGAATGTTTTCTTTTAGTGACTTTAATCACTAAAAAGAAAGAGATGCATTCACAGACCTCTAATAAGTCACTGGTCTTTATGTATTTATCTGCGGTGGGATGGAAAAGACCAGTTTCTGCCTGACTTAGATAAATGAATACTTTGACTATTGCCTCTAGTTCTGACATTCAGTCCTGTGGATCCCTTTCTTCTTCAGTCAGATTCTGATAAAACCTGACATGCAGCTTTATCTGAGTACTCTCTCATCTAAACTTCACTGTTTGTTGACCAGGGAGCAGAGAAGGAGGTGTCTTAAAGAGGGACTACAACTACAAGGTAATTCTATGGACGACACAGACACCGTTGGTGTTCTGCTTCTGATAGTTTTGCCAGATGATACTTAAAGCAAATGAACAGCTGTGCTGCTGATTGATACTGACAATATGTTGCACATGGTGCATATAATGTTTACAGTTCATGTCAGTAGTTTCAGATCTCCTCACCCCAGAAGGGGGAGGAGTTAAATATTTGAATGGCCAATGGAAGGACAGACGTCTTGTGATGTTCTGAGTTGATCATCTCTAGTCTCAGTCATTCCACCTCCACCACAGATCTAACCTCAGGACAACATTTCCTCATTTTAAACAACAAGAATTTTGGTTTAAACTAACTGACATTTTTTTACTCATACATACTGGTCACAGTTATTAAAAACTAAGAAACGTCAGCATACCCAAAATATGAACACTTTCAGTGTGCAACACAGTTTTCATATAGGTGGTACAACAAATTCACAAGTTAATATCTGAGCTGTCTTTGAGTTTTACTCATTGACCAAACTGCACAAACAACAACAACAATGCTAACGCTACTGCTTTTGTGTCTTAACAGATCAACCGTCACAACCCACAAGAATCAAAGGACGGTGCTGAGAACCAAGACCAGGCAGATCAGCCCTTCATTCAACAACACTGGGGAGCTGAAAGTACCACCTGAAAAAAGAAGATTCTTTTACTCCATTATTTTTATTCTGTGTTTTTAAATCAGGTACGTTCAGTACGGCAACAATTTAGATAGGAGAATCCAGAAGAGGAAATACAACTACGAGGTAATTCTATGGACGACACAGACATCAGACATGGACAGACGTCCACTTAGCACCGTTGGTGATCTGCCTCCAATAGTTTTGCCAGATGATGCTTCAAGAGCAAATGAACAGCTGCTGATTGATACTGACAATATGTTGCACAGGGTGCATTTAATGATTACAGTTCATCAGAATCAGAATCAGAAAAGACTTTATTGGCAAGCATGATCGTACATACAAGGAATTCGCTTTGGTGTTGTTACGCCTAAAATAACATAAAAATAAGATAAAATATAGAAACTATATTATAGAATAAATATAGAAACTTCCTCTCAGATATATATTCCACCATCACAAAGACAGGTAGCATGCCTTGTGTCTCCTTTCCCTGAGGACAGATCTATATTTTTATGGATTTCTACTATCTAATCTTTAACCTCTCAGCATCCTAGTGGTGAAGAATTTCACAAGTTAATATCTGAACTACCTTTCAGTTTTACTCAATGACCAAACTGCACAAACAACAACAACAACAACAATGCTAATGCTACTGGTTTTGTGTCTAACAGATCAACCGTCACAACCCACAGACAACCCACAAGAATCAAATGACGGTGCTGAGAACCAGGACCAGGCAGATCAGCCCTTCATTCAACAACACCAGGAAGATGAAAGTACCACCTGAAAAAAAGAAGAGCCTTTTATTCCATTATTTTTATTCTGTGTTTTTAAATCAGGTACGTTCAGGACGGCACATGAAATAACAATTTAGTTAGGAGGACGTTCTTTCTTTCAGTTTTGGAAGCTGTGAACCATCTGCTGAAAATGTGAGATTTTTGTTATTAGAAACCGTTTTTGAACCAGATCTGTTCTGCAGACCTAACTGTTTTGAATGTTCATGTTTGAGCCACAACTCTAATTCACAACGTGTTCTTCTCAGTCTACATCCTGGACATGAGCCTGTAGTTCCTCTGCCCACAACATTTGAAGTAGAAAAATTTCAGTCTGGAGTCTCTCCATTGGAAACTGATTCTCCTGCAAATATCTGCTGGGCCAGTCAAATTGTGTGGGCGGGGCTTAACATGGTGATGGACTGAAAAATACGCATCATCTGAGCTCTGTGGCTACTCAGTCCAGTTTCATTACAAAATGTGAAATACAGCTGTACCAGCAAGGGGAGGTGACTTTGGCAGAATACCTGGAGCTTGATAAATTGCTCGTCCTCAAGCTAGGACCAGGAAAAGATGGTGAGGAACAGTTTAGGTTTAGGACGGGTTAGAATGAATGCTGAAGTAAACTGGTTGTGCTGCTGACTTTTAAAGTTTGGAGGAGAGACCCTGAGAGAAAGTGAAGCAGAGAAAGATAATCTGAGTCAAGATGATTTGGATTTACACTCATGGATCATTTAAGCTTCTGTTTGTTATTACTACGACTAGTCTATTGAGCCAACTGCTGAATGGACTAGACATTTGGACAAGCTGGACATGTGATGCAGCTCTCGGTTGATTTTGGCATCACTCCAGGCTGAACTGGTTTGATAACAAGTCCAAAGTCTTTGTTTATTGACAGTGATCTAACCACTTACAGTAACTGTACCAGTGTGACTGAACTGAAGAGCACTATAACAATAGAGATGTAGGAGATAGAGTTAAACATTTTTTGTTTTCATCTGTATTGGCATTTTGTTCAGTGATTGATAACAATCCAGTGTCTCCTGCCATTGTGCCTTTTGGCTGAAAGGCTTAATAGTTGCATCACTGGGAGTGGAGTCAGTCATTCAGAGTGGCTGCTGTTAAAAGTGAAACTAGCTGAGATGCTAACAGTTGATAATCACTCTGATAATAACATGAATGAGTACGTATGCAGGAGTTTGTTTGAGTTGGTACAATGGAGACAATAAATCATGGGTGTGTTGTTGTGTTGTGTGAACAGACCTTAGCATTAATCTCCCTCTGATTGAACTTTACACTATCACTGTACTTATTGGTGTTAATGTGTCACTCTACAATGAGACACAGGTGTTAACTCAGGGTGCAGATGAGGAGATTGTTTTCTGTTACTGTTTATAGATATCCAGGTTCATCTTTTATTAGTTTTTTAAGCTTTAATATGAAAAGAACAACTAGTTGTTCATAGTGAGTCGCTGTTTTATCGTGTTAGTGTTTTTTTACTCCTCAAGGATCAACTGTAATGTGAAAATGTCATTACTTAAAGTTATTTCTTCAATTTAAACCTGTTATTTCCTTGTGAATCTCTTGTTTTTGGTTATTGTCATTATTTATCATATTTTTTGTGATGATGCTCATATGCACTTTATAAAATGTGTTTTTAATGAATCATGTGATAGGAGAATGTTTTTTTGGGTGATTCATGTGAAATGACAGAACAACATTAAAAATGCTTTGAGTCAAACCCTGGATGTGTCTTTAACTGAAACCAGAGTGAACGTTCTCTGTTTTATTATTGAACACGTTTCTGCTGTAAATCATCTGAACATTAGTGTGATTAGAGTTTTATCATCTCTCTGTCTGATTGTACTGATCTGTACACAACTTCATCTTTGGAGGCAAGTCACTACTTTTTTAAAGACTGTGGCTGAGGTCAGACTTTCATGGTGCTGACCCACAGCCTTTATGTACATTCACACTATTTGGAAACAGAGAGAAGGTAAGATATCCATTTCTTCATGTTCTTCTTTTTACCCTCTATTTATTGCCTCTTGGTAAGATAATTTCCACCCATAATCTCCACTTTCACTGCTATGCTGATGACATTCAGGTTTACCTCCCGATCATCCCCAATGCTCCAGCTGCACTAAATTCCCTCTCTAAGTGCCTTAAGGACATTGACCGGTGGTTAACACAAAATTTTCTACACTTGAACCAGTCTAAAATGGAATGCATTGTTTTTGGAACCACTGATGTATGTGAAAATGTGATTAGTAACTGTGATTCTTCTTCCTTTGCCTCTCTTTTTAAACCGACTGTACGGAACTTAGGAGTTATTTTGGACCCTGGTCTCTGTTTTGACCAGCAAATCGACGCTGTAGTGAAGCTGAGTTTCTTCCAGCTACGTCTTTTAACTAAAGTGAAGCCCTTCCTTAGCAGGAACGACCTTGAAATGGCTATCCATGCTTTTATCAGTTCTAGGTTAGATTACTGCAATTCTCTGTACTTTGGCATCAAGCAATCCTCCCTCTCCCGCCTTCAATTGGTACAAAATGCAGCAGCACGCCTTCTAACCAACACCCCCCGTTACAGTCACATCACTCCCATTCTTCTTTCACTACATTGGCTCCCGGTTAGATATAGGATCATTTTTAAACTGATATTTGTTTTTAAAGCGATCCACGGTCTTGCTCCAGTGTATCTGTCCGATTGTATAAACCTTAGACGACACTGTAGAGCCCTCCGGTCCTCAGAACAGCCCCTGTTGGAAGTTCCTTTTTCTAATTTTAAACAGTGGGGGGATCGTGCTTTTTCATTAGCGGCCCCGAAATTGTGGAACTCCCTACCCCCTGAATTACATTTCATTAATGACCTGGCACTTTTTAAATCACATCTTAAAACTCATTTATTTAGATTGGCTTTTAATACTGAGTAACTCTTACTTTGTGATATGCATTTTATTGTTGTGTTTCTTGCTTTGTATGTTGTGACATTTCTTTCTTTTTGTAAAGCACTTTGAGCATCTTTCTGATGTCGTAAGGTGCTATATAAATAAACTTTATTATTATTATTATTATGTTGACATTAAACATAACGTACAGTACGTGAAACATCCATCCACAGCAACCTGATCATTCAGGTCTGACAGAGACAGATCGTCTCATGACTCCTTTCGCTGCAGAGTTATTTGTGTCTACAATATGGAGGAAATATCCACATTTTTATGGAATGTATAATGTGCACACTTGTAAAATGTGTTAATGCACAGGCTTAATAAATGCTAAATTCAGAAATGATTGAACTGCAGGAGGCAATGTACACACAAACAATGCCTCCTGTGATGGGAATCAGTCGCATGTTGTGGTTCAGATGAGCTTTCAAGAGGTGGAAATGTTCAGGTTCTTCTGCAACTGAAATCCTTGTTGGTTCTAAGTCCACTCTATTTAAAATTAACAACCTCCACAACGTCAATAGATACTTTGACCACAAGGGGGCGACAGATACCAATGAAAAGAAAGACGACCACGACGATTCCTCAACCAGCGAGGCTTCACTGGTCATTAAAAAAGGAAATAAAAGCAGAACATATTCAAGCTGATATAGTTTAAACATCAATTTCAGATGTTCCTTTAGAAAATAATTATTTTATAAAGTGTTCTTATATTAATCGACCAAAACTTTGAATTAAAGTGAAGCTTCAGATATAGATGTCTCCTGAGTGACACTGATGTAACATTTACATTACGAGGCAGTTCATCTGACTCTTTGATGAAGGCTGAATTTTTCTGTCAGCAAGAAACCAAATACAAATATACCGTGAAAATATACATATTTTTATTTATTCACTCATTTGTTGGCAGTTTATATAAAGATAGAATATGTTACATTTAAGAGAGGAAATGTAAATAATATACTTTACATAAAAGGCTTGGCATCAAACACATTACAGCTTTTAATGATTAAATACTGAACATATCAAGAATAGTTCACGTTTAGAATCATCAGAGACCATTACAGATGTTGTTTTATGTTCCTAACAGTTTTCTGAATATATACGTCCGTGCATGTGTGAATGCGTAAATGAGAGGAATTAATTTATAACACCTTGTAGCAGACACTTAATAAAGTTCTCTCCATTGACTCGTATTGGTTTGCGGGGCAGAGTTGCCATCCCCAAGATGCCAACCCGCTCAATGAGGCGTCTATGTATATATGTCTATGGTTAAAACCATAGATAAAACATTGGGGAGGTGCATGCAAGCACGACGCAACAACGCAGCGGGCTCTACGTCATTGCGTATCGACGTACGCGTCAGTGTTGCCAGGTGTACGATAATTATCGTATTTGTACGATAATTTGGCCCTCTGTACGATAAACGATCAATAATCCCAAAAAAGGCCAAAAAAACGATAATTTGACCATTCAGTGAATGTGTGGTTGTAATCGGTTGTAATCAGCCTGTCGCAACTGTCTGTCGGATTTTTTTTGTGAACCCTGAAGGCATCTCTTTCCATGTGACAAATTTCAAGCCAATCGTGCTTTTCTAAATGTGAGCTTGCCTCAGAACAACGGCAATGATTGGCTGAATAGTCCGCTGCGCCCGCCCCAGGAAAAAAAAAAAAAAGAAAGAAAAGAAGAAGAAGCCACAGTTGCCAAGTCCGCGTATTATACGCGACTTTGGGCTTCTTTTTTTGTGAAGTTGCTTATAAATATTGGTAGTCGCGGGTCGCGGTTTTCTTGGGCTTTTGTCTAAAGTGTAGTTGCTTATTTGGGCTTGCTCCCAGCTCCATAATAAGTTGTTAAGCTGATTTTCGATGTGTTATTTAAACGTAGGAACTGCCCCCGCCCCTGCGCACCCTCTCTCTCTCACACACACACACAGGAGCAGAGTTTTTTTCCCCACCCACCACATCCTGCTTCTAATTGGCTCTGGCTCTGATGGCAACGAGTACTAGCCAATCAGAGCAGAGGCTGAGCAGGGCAGTCTTTTTCTGTTTAGGAAGTGAGAAGAAACACGTTGTTGATGTTTAAATGAAAGAGCGCGACTGATTGACTGCAGGAGAGTTTTTTTTTTTTTTTTTTAGCAACGATGCCCGGCCCTGGGACAAAGTGGGCGAAATACGGAAAGAAATACAATAAATAAAAATAAATATTTAAACTGAAAGAAAGAAGTTTCTATTGAGTTATGTTCTATGACATTGTTTCAAAGTCATAGCTAAAAGAAAAAAAGGAAGATGAGTGCATAAAAGAAACAATAAAGAAATTGTGAATTCAGGATATTTGTGGAGCTTTACTGTGTATATAATGTACTTGGTACATCAGTTTATATGTGATATCCCATCTGTTTTCTAATGTTTAATATGAAAAGGTGGTTTAACTCCCTCTTGTGGTCATTGTCCTGAAGCTCAGGGGGGAGAAAAATAAAACTGCGCACAGTTCTGTCCACATGGATGCAAATTGGCAATCTGTAGTAGCCACAGTTTATAATCCGTCCACACAGATTGTAAAAACGTGCACACAATTTATTTGTTTTTCTCTCCCCGGAACCCAAGGGGGCTCCGTAGAAAAAGTTGCTTGTTTTGGGCTTGTTTTAAAAGGCCTGGTTGCTTATTTGTCTCTTGAGATCTGGCAACACTGGAAGAAGCAGAGACGGCTCGGCCCGGTCTGGAGAAGCGCGGAAAAGAAAATGAAAGAACCTGGAGGAGGAGGAGGAGGAGGAGGAGGAGGAGGAGAAGGAGAAGGAGAAGAAGGAGGAGGAGCAGTGTTGCCAGGTGTACGATAATTATCGTACAAAATCATCCTCACTGCGTGTCGACTGTAAAAAAAACAAAAAACGGACAACCCCACTTGGGGGGGGGGGGGGGGGGGGGGGGGGGGGGGGGTACTGGGGGTACTGACGTTACAAAGCCGTGAGTGCCCATAGGACGCTATTATACACTAGACTGACTATAGTGCATCAGCATATTTGACTATATATTTGACCTGGCAACACTGGTACGCGTACTTCCCCTTTCCTCCACTCCCTCCTGCGCACATTTGCTTCGTCTACCACGCACTTTTTGCGCCGCTTTCTTTTTTAACAAATCAGTCAGACGTGAATGAACTGCATCTTATTAATTCATTTATTATTAATAATATATATATATATATATATATATATATATATTTTAAGTTCGTTCTTTATCCCTGGAGAATAATGAAGTTACTCGGAATCATTTATGTCTCCTACTTCCTGGTCTGTGCCCTGAGTCAAAGTACAGGTGAGTACTTTAATCAGTTTATTCAACATCTTTATTTGTCTTGTTATCAGCTCAGATTCTTCTCACGGGTCCTTCAGTCGCTTAACATAAACTCGAGAATCCATAATCGGAACATACCAGTAGTTTGAAATGTTTTCATGTCGTCGTGTTTTTTTTTTTTTTTTTTACTTTCGATTTTAAGCTGGAGGCACACGTGGGCAAATAACGTCATAAATCATGAAATGAATGTGCAAACTATCAAGAGCAACATCAATGCCATTAAATGCATTCATCTTTTAAAATAATTATTGTAACAATAATAGGATTAGAATAGTATTAGTACTAGTAGTAATAACAGTATCAGGACACTTTTGTGGACAGTATAATATACTAATAATAATAATAATAAGAAGAAGAAGAAGAAGAAGAAGAAGAAGAATCATAATAATAATTATTTCCATATTTTATTTTTGTATTTATTTACAAAAAATAATGTGTAAAACTGTGTAAACTAGTTCCATGTTAAATGTATTTATTTATAAGTGTAGTTTACCCTGTTTCTTTCTTTCTTTTGTTTTTCTTTTCCATTATTTTCCAATTATACAAAACAGTACAAAACTACACAAACAGACATGATCTGAACAAACATAACATGAGTGTACCGTTTTCCCACATATTTTAGAGAAAGCCTGGACATGTCCAGAACATATGCAACAGTGGAACTTGTTAACATTAATCTCAAATTGGATCTAGATCTGGTTTGAATTTAAATAATCTCCTTGGACCAATGAAGACGATGTACAGTGTTGAACTGTACCACAGCATCTCTGAGGCTTACAGAGGAGGAATAAATGCTCTGAATAATGAAATAGGTTCCCCCAAATCTGGAGTTACAACCAGTTTTAAACAGTCTCCTGTTTCCAGGGGCTGAAATTTAGGCAAAGTTTAATCTGGTCTCTCTATGAACCTTCTTTTGAAAGTGTTCTCTTTAGATATTAGAGTTGTACACTGAATAGTGTTTGAATTCTTAGTTTATCTAGACTTGGTCTGATGAAGAGTGGATGGGAAGCATGGATGGATGTACACCAGAAATACTCTTTCTTCTAGTTGTTTCATCCACTTGGTTCATCAAGTCCACTTTTGACAAGTGTAAATATGGAGAAATTGTTGCTATAAATAAAGTTAAATAATAGTCATTTAGAGTCCTACCATCATCAGTCCTTGTTGTCTTCTAAAGGCAGAGCCACAGAGTCAAATGTCCCTTCACTAGTGTGGTAGATAGTCTGCCTGTCATATAGCAGACTGGTTCCAACAGTAATCTAAATGCAGTGTTTGTTTCTCCAGATGTTCCTGTGGTGATCGGCTCACGTGAACCAGTTAAAGGAGTAGTTGGTGAAGACGTCATCCTGCCGTGCTACTTGAAGCCTCCATATGATGTTAGAAATCTAACTGTGGTGTGGAAACACAATGAAGTGTCTGTTCACGTCTATCGTAGTTTGAGAGATGATTTAAATTTTCAACACCAGCAGTTTAAAGGCAGAACTTCTCTCTTCCGTGATGAACTGGTTCATGGAAACATTTCCCTCAAACTGACCAATGTAACTAAAAATGATGCTGGAGATTTCACCTGCTATGTTCCCAAACTGGACAGTCGGGTCAAGAAGGGGAACCTTTCCTTAGAAGTTGGTGAGTGCTGCTGATGTATCACATGTTAAAATGAGACAAGAAATCATTTTACATTTTAAACATGGTAATGTTTAACTCACTTTTTCTTTTCAACAGTTAAGGAGCCAACAGGAGACAGGAGTTCTAGTGAGTGTGAGTATTTGTTTTTTCATCTCACTTTGAGATGAAAAAACAAATATTTATTTATTCCATCACATATTTAATTCTATGATTGGTTCACTTTTAGTTCTGACTTGTTAAACTATGTTTGACGTGAAATAGAGTTGTAGCAAATGTTCATCTTTGAAACTACCTACAGATATGAATTAATTACAGGCCCCCGCAATAAATAATAACTGAACTTCAATCTCACGGTGAAATTAGATCTGGTGTTTGTTAAGATGAATTAGTGTTGAGCATTGCAAGCGTCATAGCAAAAAGGCTAACAAACATATACCACCAATTAACATTAGCCCTTCATTCGTGACATGGATCCTGTAATCATACAGAGAGAACATAGCATACCATTGTCCTTTATTTTTTTCCTAAACTGAGCACCTGATGGCTTTGACCTTTTTCTGTCCATTTCTATTTTATTTGACACTGAACAATCAACAGATTTCCATCCTAAAGCACTGTCACACATGACCAGAAGTCTAGACTAAACCACCTTGGTGACTACATAATCGTTTTGTATTACCAGTTTTTATTTTTTATTTTTCTCCAAAAAACTTCTCCAGGAGGTCCTACGAAACAACACGCTGGACTTCTGTCCTAATCTGAGGAGACAGACAGAAATTATTGATCAACATAGTTCTTGACGTAACATAGGAGGTAGAGAGGGAGAGGAAAGGGTAGAAGAGAGGAGGAGAGGGAAGGAGAAGGGACAGAAGGAGGAAGAGAAGAAGAGGAGAGACAATGAAAATATGATAAGATTTCTGGGGATTACATACAAACGTTTTGATTACCGGTCTCTCATCAAACAACACTGGATACCAGGAAATGACTTCTGTAATGAGTGGTTGATCTCCTATAATTTCTTTTTGGCGCTGTGAAGATGTAGCAGCCATCAGCGTTTCCAGTAGCTGGTGATCAGGGTCTGGCCATTCATTCATTCATTCATTCATTCATTCATTCATTCATTCATTCATTCAGTCATTCATTCAGTCATTCATTCATTCATCTTCTATACCCGGTTATTCCTGTTAAGGGTTTCAGGGAAGGGGTCAGGCCAGGCGACGGAATCTCTACTATTGAGTGATGGATTTCCATTTCATTGAACTGGCTTAAACCCTTAATGTGGAACTACTGTTTACAGTTTTGGACTTTTTACAACCTAGACCTTATTTTTGACATAAAATATGATCATTTATTCATTCATATAACTTTTGTGTAGTTTGTAGACGTTAGGGAGATAATAAGCGTATATCCATATAGTGGGAATGACTGGGGCACCAACACAGCCTCTAAATAACGATTTATCTGCCTCAAATCTCATTAATTTCACCAATATTTTGGTGCCATATGCTAGTATGTTTGTTTCCCTCAACTTCGAGTTCGTATTTAGATTATAACGTTCGTCCGTGTCAGCTGATGAAAACAAACACAGACACAAACGTGAAGTTGGAGAAATTTATTGAATTTTATTTTGAAATGGGCCTGCAAAACAGCGAAATAGAAACTGTGCTCAGCTGTAGACACGGCTTTGAAATCAGCCAGAGACACCTCAAAAGATTCCTGAGTGAGAGAGGACTTTTCTTAAACAATAACACTAGCTTATACCCTGTCACTGACTCGGGGTCTGCGTGGCTACATCAATTAATTTTTAATGAATATGAGTGAATTATTATATAATATTAGCCTATTACCACCTTGTCTCTGTTCATTTGACTTGTGTCCTCTTTTGGGACCTCTCTTGAATTCAAGAAGCTCTCTAAGTCACCCTCCATTGCTTCTCCTCTTTCGTCAACAAAACACCGGTCTGGTCCAGAATACGTTGGGGGACTCTGTCCTATGGATTTACCTGTTATCATCATCCAGGGTTTGTAGATTGACGTACAGACCCTGGATGATGTCGTCTCTGAGCGCACAGATTTATAAAACATCTACCATTTAGCAGGTCAGTCTATAAATGAGTGAACGTTTGGACAAACACATTTTCATTGTAACTGTTTGTTTTCTTGTTTTTGAAGGTCCATCTCTTCTGATATGTTCATCTCAGCCAGTTGTTGCCCAGCTGGGTGAGGATGTTATTCTTCCCTGTCGTCTTCATCCGTCCATCAGCGCCGTCTCTGAGACAGTGGAGTGGACCAAACCAGGTCTAGACCCAAACAGTGTCCATCTCCACCAAGATGGACGACTGGTGTTTGAGAAACAAAATCCATCTTACTATGATCGTACCCGGCTGTTTGTGGATGAACTGAAAAATGGAAACGTGTCCCTCAAGATATTCCAGGTGAAGTCCTCTGATGAAGGGGAGTACAGATGCACCATTACCACAATGAACAAGGAGGCTTCCATCAAACTCACTGTTGGTGAGTCAAGACATTTGGACTGAAACATATCAACACAACCTCCAAACTGAGGGAAAGGTGGAGGAGTTAGAACCAGTTTGAAACAGTCTCCTGTTTCCAGAGACTCAAATTGTCTGAACCCGGCTGGTCTTAGGCAGATGGTTCCTCCATATGAGCTGGTTCTGCTCAAGGTTTCTTCCTGTTAAAAGGGAGTTTTTGCTTGCCACCATCGCCTTCAGGCTGCTCTGGGGGTTTCAGGCTGGGTCTTGTAAAGCGTCTTGAGACGATTTGTGTTGTTATTGACGCTATATAAATAAAACTAAATTGAATTGAAATTTAGGCAACGTCTTATCTGGTTTCTCTATGAACCTTCATTTGAAAGTGTTCTCTTTAGTTTTTATAGTTGTACACTGAACAGTGTTTGAATTCTCCACGTTAATCTTAGTTTATCTAGACCTGGTCTGATGTAGAGTGGATAGGAAGCATGGACTATAGAAAAGTAAAGACACCAGCAACATTTAGTAGTAGATGGATAGATATTAGGGCTGGGCGATAAAACAATAACGATATATATCACGATAGACACGTGGTCGATATCAATAGATAATACGTTCAATAGAATGTTTGATAATTTCACTTGAACTCCGTCAGAGAAAAATAGGAAGAAAACTTTGAGCCACAACTGCAAGTCACTGTGGGGGATGTAGGCAGAGGAAGAGCTTTAGCCTCTGGACCTATCACGGCCCAGCTAAGACAACAACAACAACAACAACAACAACAAAAGAACAGCATAGAGTGAAAGGAGAATATGGGAGCGACAGCGTGAGAGCGTGTAGATAAAACGGAAAGATCACGTTACCACTTTGGTGTCTGCAAACTTGGTGGGGAGTGAGCATATTGGCTCTTGTCTCTCTTATGTTTCCTGTGAGAAAGTCAGTGTCCGGTGTCTGTCTGTCTGTCTATCCAATGCATGATGTAAAACAAGTGGCACAGATGTATATGCATGAACCACTTGGACACCTTTGTCAAACATACTGTACATACCTTATATTTATTTTACCCACTCACCATGGTAGTAGGTGAAGTCTTTCCAGAAATAGTTTTTCTTCTAGTTTTATCCACTTGGTTCATCAAGTCGACATATGACCAATGTAAATACGGAGAAACTGTTCCTATAAATAAAGTCCTACCATCATCAGTCCTTGTTGTCTTCTAAAGGCAGAGCCACAGAGTCAAATGTCCCTTCACTAGTGTGGTAGATAGTCTGCCTGTCATGTAGCAGACTGGTTCCAACAGTAATCTAAATGCAGTGTTTGTTTCTCCAGATGTTCCTGTGGTGATCGGCTCACGTGAACCAGTTAAAGGAGTAGTTGGTGAAGACGTCATCCTGCCGTGTCACCTGGAGCCTTCATTTGATGTGAGAACTCTAACTGTGGAGTGGAAACACAATGAAAGCATCACTGTTCACTTCTATCGTAGTTTGAACGATAGTGTAAATTCTCAACACCAGCAGTTTAAAGGCAGAACTTCTCTCTTCCTTGATGAACTGGTTCATGGAAACATTTCCCTCAAACTGACCAATGTAACTAAAAATGATGCTGGAGATTACACCTGCTATGTTCCCAGACTGGACAGTCAGGTCAGGAAGGGGAACCTTTCCTTAGAAGTTGGTGAGTGCTGCTGATGTATCACATGTTAAAATGAGACAAGAAATCATTTTACATTTTAAACATGGTAATGTTTAACTCACTTTTTCTTTTCAACAGTTCAGGAGCAACATGGTGAGTGTGAATATTTGTTTTTTCATCTCACTTTGGGTCAAAATGTTTATTTCATTCATCACATATTTAATCTTTTATTTCATGTTTATCACCAGATGAAACATCCAAAGGAGAGGAAGGAGATGACAAAGGTAAGAACAGAAACACTCAGATAAAAGTAAGACAAAGAAAAGTTTGTGGACATGAGAGCTGGAAGTGGACGACTGATAAACCATCACAGTTTAGTCACTGAGACAGATAGGATAGCTAGCATACTACCTCTGACCATTTACAACCTTCACGACTGAAAACTGATTCAAGATTCAAGATGTTGATGAACAGTACAGTTCCTCCAGTGTCCACTAGAGGCTGGCTCCATCACCACAGACCTCCACTCATGGAGCTTCTAAGCTGATCATCAGCAACATCTTGTACGATAAGGATAGACTGCACATATGAAGAGATGAAATGTCTGACAGCTCAGTAAAACCAGAGGCAGCATGAAAATAGTTTTAATCTGAATCAAATGGAAGCTTGTCAGCTGTTAATATCTGCTCTGTAGCTTGTTTCATCTCCCTGGACTCAACTCAGTATCTCTCACATTGTTCCAGGTGATAAGACTGTATGGATAATAGCTGGAGTTCTTGTTGCTGTTGTTGCTGTTGCTGCTTTCTTCATTGTCAAAAAACATAGAGAAGGTAAGATACCCATTTCTTCTTCCACTCATGTTGACATTAAACATAATGTACAGTATGTGAAACATCCATCCACAGCAACCTGATCATTCAGCTCAGTTTCCTCAGTTACATTCATGATGGTGTTAATGTTTGGTGTCGAGGCAGAAAGTAGAAAGATGGCTCTCAGAGTCAACAGTTTAGTAAAAAGAAGTTTAAATTATAGAAATCACTATACAACAAAAACATAAATACAACATATACAAACAGTATACCACTGTAATATCACAGTATAAAGTATGAAGGTGTTATGCAGGAGGTGATGATGTGTACACATTTTTAGCTTCAGGTAGTGAACACAGGAGACGACAATGTTGTTGACAGAGCAATAAATAGATAAACTGGTTAGACTGGTTCTAGGAATGTGAGGTGGACATTATACAGACATAACATTAAGTCAGCTATTCATCAAAGTGAGGTGGTGCTTGGTTATTT
The DNA here is from genome assembly GCA_005024645.1 of Planiliza haematocheilus. Classification (NCBI taxonomy): domain Eukaryota; kingdom Metazoa; phylum Chordata; class Actinopteri; order Mugiliformes; family Mugilidae; genus Planiliza; species Planiliza haematocheilus. The sequence goes on along the minus strand of SRSE01000149.1, from coordinate 96,173 downwards.
TTTGCACAGGTTCAGTGGTTATTGTTTTTCCATCAGTCTGACTGTGGCAGAGAAGAAGCTGTTGAAGCAGTGAGTTCTGTGTGTGGTGATACTGTCCACTCTGCTGTGTCTCAGGTTGTACGTTCAGTGTTTGTGTCTCAGCAGAGAGTGAGCTGGGTGGAGTGAGTCTCTGATGATTCCCTCTGCTCGTCTCCTGCATCGCTGCACGTACATAGAGTCCATGGAAGGAAGTTCTGTCCCTATAATCCTCTCCATGGTCTTTATGGCTCTTTGCAGAGCCTTCCTCTCTGTCTGTGTGGTGTTGCCGTACCAGACGGTGACGCCTGCAGTGAAGATGCTCTCTATCAGTCCTCTGTAGGCCTGGGTGAGGGGGCGATGGTTCAGACCAGCTTTCCTCAGCACCCTGATTAAATAGAGCCTTTTTTCACTGTGGCTGTGGTGTTGGGAGTCCAGCTCAAGTCAGACGTGACCTGTAGTCCCAGGAATCTGTAGCTGTCTGGCCTCTCCACCTCAGTCCCTCTGATGAAGAGAGGCTGTAGAGGGCGAGGATTCTTCCTGAAGTCCAGAATTATTCCCTTGGTCTTGTCTGTGTTGAGGATGAGGTCGTTCTCCTCTCCATAGACCAGGATGTTGTTGACTCATTGAGTCAACAACCCCCTTGATGACCCCCCTTGATGACCCCCAGGATGGTGATGTCATCAGCATATTTGATGATGATGGTGCCGTCTTGGGTGGAGACACAGTCGTGTGTGTACAGGGTGGAACACAGAATGTACAGACAGTCTTCACATTTTAATGTCTTTAGTCACTGAAAAGAAAGAGACACATTCACAGACCTCTAATAAGTCACTGGTCTTTATGTATTTATCTGCTGTGGGATGGAAAAGACCAGTTTCTGCCTGACTTAGATAAATGAATACTTTGACTATTGCCTCTAGTTCTTTCTTCTTCAGTCAGATTCTGATAAAACCTGACATGCAGCTTTATCTAAACTTCACTGTTTGTTGAAGACAAAGAGAAGGACAGGAGAATCAGGAAGAGGGACTACATTACAAGGTAATTCTATGGACGACACAGACATCAGACATAGACAGACGTCCACTTAGCACTGTTGATGTTCTGCCTCAATTAGTTTTGCCAGATGATACTTCAAATGAACAGCTGTGCTGCTGATTGATACTGACAATATGTTGCACATGGTACATATCATGTTTACAGTCCATGTAGTAGTTTCAGGTCTCCTCACCCCAGAAGGGGGAGGAGTTAAACATTTGAATGGCCAATGGAAGGACAGACGTCCTGTGATGTTCTGAGTTGATCATCTCTAGTCTCAGTCGTTCCACCTCCACCACAGATCTAACCTCAGACCAACATTTCCTCAATTTAAACAACAAGAATTTGGGTTTAAATTAATATACACTGGTATAGACTGGTCACAGTTATTAAAAACTAAGAAACAGCAGCAAAATATAGTTTTATTAAAAGTGCTGATGAATAAAATGTATTATTACTATTACTGTTATTATTAAAAAAACACAAAAGATATATAAATGTGATCTTATACATCCAAACTCATGATTATTGTGAAACTATGTTTTTTCTTCTATAAATGTATCATCAAAATTGTCCCACTGTTCATGTCATGCATCAACATAGTTTTGTCAGGTGACGTATCATAGAGCTGCACAAGGAGATAAGGGAGGAGAAGCTGGGGGAGATGGAGGAGATGATGGAGGAGAAGATGGAGGAGATGGAGGAGATGATGGAGGAGATGGAGGAGAAGATGGAGGAGAAGATGGAGGAGATGGAGGAGATGGAGGAGAAGATGGAGGAGATGGAGGAGAAGAGGATGGTCTTTATTTATTGCCAGTGATCTCTAAGCACTTAAAGTAACCACCCCAGTGTGACTGAGCTGAAGAGTACTGTAAAAATAGAGACATAGGAGATAGAGTTAAACTTCTATTTGAAGTATTAGAATGACTGCACTGAGTTAGTTTCTGCTGTGTGCTGAATATATGATCACTTCTATCTGGTCTTGATGCCAAGCAAGTAAATTTATTATAAATGTACTCAAAAAGAAAAGATGTTACGATTTTTGTTTGTGTCTGAAAGGCCTAATAGGTGCATCACTGGGACTGGAGTCAGTCATTAAGAGTGAAACTATGTGAGGTGCTAACAGTTGATAATCAGTCTGATAATAACATGAATCAGTACGTATGCAGGAGTTTGTTTGAGTTGGTAAATGGAGACAATAAATCATGGGTGTGTTGTTGTGTTGTGTGGACAGACCTTAGTATTAATCTCCCTCTGATTGAACTAACACTGTACTTATTGGTGTCTACAATGAGACATAGGTAAGGAGAGGTGAGGAGATTGTTTTCTGTTACTGTTCAGATATCCAGGTTCATCCATCATATGTTTTTTAAGCTTTAATATGAAAATAACAACTAATCAGATGTAATGTTTGTACTGTGTGTGTGTGTTTACTCCTTTTATCAATATGTGACGTACTATAATAATGAATGGACGATCAAATGTAATGTGAAAATGTCTTTACATTTAAATGTATCTGTTTAATTTAAACCTTTTATTTTCTTCTAAATCTGTTGTTTTTCATTATTGTCATTATCATATCTTTTACTTTCTCTGTGCTCATATGCATTTCATTGAATCTGTTTTTAATGAATCAAGTGATGGGAGAATGTTTTTAGGGTGATTCATGTGAAATGTGAGAACAACATTAAAAATGCTTTGAGTCAAACCCTGGGTGTGTCTTTAACTGAAACCAGAGTGAAGGTCAGACGAGATCAGGATGAATTTCTATTGAACACCTATTGTAAATCATCTGAACATTAATGTGATTAGAGTTTTATCATCTCTCTGTCTAAACTGTACACAACTTCATCTGTGGAGACAAGTCACTACGTTTTTAGAGACTGTGGCTGAGGTCAGCCCTTGTCTACATGCACATTATTCCTGAACTGTTCTGTTCTGGTTTTAATCATTTTCAGGACCTGATGTTGAACAAAGCATGACTATTCACTCAGTTATTGTTTATCATCACAGGGATGATCAGGAGTTCACACTTTGTCATGATGCAGCAGAACAGGCCCAAACCAGGACATTAGCTTCACCCCCATGTTTGATGGAGGGATGAGGTTCTGATGATTGATCTCATTTAAACCAAACTATTCTACTTTGTTCTCATCTGTCCACTATTGTCCAATATTCTTCTGGTTTGTCCACATGATGTTAATCAAACTGCATCTCAGCTTGATTTCTACTGAACCAAATCATAAGTCATCTCAGGTCAGAGTAATATGAAAAGAACCTCCACATTTTCCAAGAGCTGCAGATGAAACAGGACAGGATGGACACAGTGTCTACAAGAGTGAAGTTCATGCCTTTGTTCCACGGCTTAAAATGAAAGGCATTGTGTTTAGAAAAGCCAGATAACCCAAATAAACTGAAGATGATAAAGAACATAAATCTCATCAGACAAGACTTCAGTCACTGTTCCATGTGAAAGCTGTGCCCGTGATCTCAGCACAAACTCAAAGTCATTTCCCGTAGGTGTTGGACCATCAGGTTGATGAAGGTCTCCGATATGAGAACCTCAGAACTGCATCTCTACTTTTTTACAGATGATGTGGTTCTGTCGGCCTCGTCAGACCCTGAACTTCACTCCAACGTCTGAGGACGTGGTTGTCTCCCAGAAATTTTAAATTGTGGATAATTTTCTCCAGGTTGGGATGAGTTCCTGTCTCAAGTGAAGGGGTTGAAGGATCTTGGGGTGCTGTACAGATGGTTTCACTGTTAAAAACTATAGATTTTCAACCTGTTGCTACCTCAGATTTCTTATCAGGTCATTTTCAATCTAACAGGATTAACAGATGTGATTCATAACAACCACAGCAGCTGCATTAACTGCTCCTCTCTCCCAGTGTTGGAAATACTTGTTCAAGGGCTTAATGGTGCACCACTGGAGGGTGATGTGCTTTATCTGGCGTAACAAGAGAAATGATCCAACGTGCAGACAGGTCTGATTGGACACCATTATTAACATGAACTGATGACTGTGTAACACTTTATTAGCTGTTGCTATTGCTCGCAGTCTGCTTCATTGGAATGTGTTTTAAAGTTTTATTTTAAATGTGAAGCTTTCTGTAGCCAATGAGAAATCCACATAAACGTACTGAAGATGTTGTCATAAAACAAAATGATATAGACCTAAATGACCACAAGAGGGCGACAGACACCAATAAAAGGACGATGAAGAAGGTACCTCAACCAAGGCTTCACAGAACGAGCACAAAGTGAGTCTGGAGGAAGTGTGGGTGCGGCATCGATATCATGACTCATGATGTGACTCCAGTCTTGGACTGTACTGATCAGACTCTGGCTTCAAAGTCACAAGATGATATACCCTGGAAAATGGTGTCAGTTTGGCCAGTGCAAGGAAGTTCTGACACATTGTCCATATTTATATATACAGTCTATGGTAGTTACATTTCTGAGGGCTCTGAGGTGATGGTGTTGCTGCACGCTCCCGTGCTTGATTCACACTACTACTCTCCAGTGTCTGATTTGAGTGAGTCCACGCATGAGGACTCCCCTGGGAGTGCCCAGCCATGTGCACACTTCTCAGGAGTAGCTGTCCTAGTTCTCCTGTTCACTGTCCAGCCGCCAGATTTTCCCTCACACTTCAGAGACATAGTTTCGTACGAGAAGAACTGAGATCTGTTGGGAGTGATGCTCAGTGTGGCTGCAGAGGTGGAGTCAAGGAGGAAAAACGTATGAATGTATACGTGTGTGAAGCTTCTCAGACATTCAGGTTTAAAAACAAGCTGAAACAAGGACAACTGGACTTGCAGATGAACACTAGCTTTAAGTACCCTACATAGGAAATTAAAGATGGACACTTGTGACTGGATTGCCCATAGTCTAGATGTTACCTTGTTCATGTCTAGCAGTTACACAGCAATTGTATCATTCCCTTGAAGAAGATGAATATTATTCCAATGTTTCTTTTGCCTCTGTTTTTGGTCACCACCAGCTCTGAAAATTGACTCTTGGAGGGTGATGAGAACTAAACAACTAAAATACCAGAGAGTCAATGGAACTGTAAGGTTAAGGTTTGTAGATTAAGTTCTTCGCTACAAGTTATTGTTCAGGTAAACTTTCACCAATATAATCCACGTGTAAATTATTCTAGGATGATTCTTTATGTGGAAACGAAGTTTTAAAGAAAAAAACACCAGTCACTGAAAAGTGAAAACTTTTCCTGCAAACCAACAGAAGAGGATTTAAGTAAAAAGTAATGCTGCAATATCAAGTAACACTCACTTGCCAGGATCAAGTCAATTTTACTTACCATAAAACATAACAGTTGTGAATATATTAAGTTACATTTAGTTCATTGCATCCAAGTTTTAAGTTATATTTACTTAAACAAATTAAGTAGTGTCTACTTGATTTTCATAGGCAGGAAGATAATTCTACTCAAAATATTAAGTCAATTTTATGTATTGGTAGTATTTGCTGTTATGAGGTAATTGTGTGCTTGGAATTTTAATTTACTTGGTTGCTTTACATCACATTACTCAGATAGATAGATAGATAGATAGATAGATAGATAGATAGATAGATAGATAGATAGATAGATAGATAGATAGATAGATAGATAGATAGATAGATAGATAGATAGATAGATAGATAGATAGATAGACAACTTTATTGATCCTTTTAGGAGGTTCCCGCAGGGAAATTGACATCTCCATTGCATACAGCACTGTCAGACATACATGTAGGAAAACAGTACAGTAACCCAAATACCAAAACACCCAGTAAAGAAAATAGATAAATAGTGAAAATAAATATTGTGACTGTACATAGATGGTTGTTGCATAAATAGACAGATGCCGGGTACATTTATATTGCACATTACTGTTGTAGATGAGGTTAAAAAAGTCATTCAGGCCCTTCCTTTTTTGTCCTCCTCCCCCCAAGTGAGTGGTGGTTGAACAGTACTCACTAAGATTAGGTAATCATTGACAGTTTTCTTTTGATAAATGTTACCAAATACTTTTAACCAACACACTATGCATTTAATATATATTTATCACATATCACACAACTAAATTACAATACAATTAAACAGTTTAACAAACAAGAGCCGTCAAAGTAAATCTACTATTGTGGACTGAATTACCCAATCTTTTATGGGGCAGCCATAAATTCAACATTGGCATGGCTGACATAAAAAGAACAAACAGACAGTATTACACAATATACACTGCATCCAATATACACTATTGGGGCAAAATGTTAGGAACACTGTCAATATAATGCTCTATAATGGTAGACCAGCACCATCCACCACAACTTCAGTAATACACATGAAGTCGAATCATCACCTTACTGACTATGTCAATAGAAACAGCATGTAGAAGCTTAACAAAAGTAGAAGCTGGCAGAGCTGTTGTACTGGAAATCAATATGCATTAGATTGTGCAGGTGTCCCAATACGTTTGTACATGCAGTACAGATGGGACTTTTCAAATATGCAGTGAAAAACTTACAACCCTCTGAAACAGAGTTTCAACATTCATTACAGAAATATAATACTCACACAAACATGCTCAAAACAACTTCTGGTAGAGGGTCAGGACAGACCATCTCATATCATAAGAGGCCTACTCCTTCTCCCTGATGAATTTCTCCTAGACCTCTTCTCCCTAGACCTCAAAGTCCACTAGCTCCTCCAAAGGTCACCCTGAAAACGAAGAGACACAATCTGTGGTATTCTGTTCTGATTTACAGCTTGTTGAGAGATAGACAAATATTTTAATAAGACTTAAGAAATAAACTGTATCATGAACAAATGTAAATGAACATTTGTTTTCTCTAGCTAAATAAAACAATTAACACATGACAGGGCAAGGTATGCGATTTTTAATACTGAAAGGAGGGTATTTAGCCAGCTGAATGGACAGTAACACAAAAGCATAGTTCATCTTCACATAACAACTATATCATAGAGCTCTGAACTGTTATCTAAAAGCTCACAACACAGAAATAATACTATTTAACCCACCATACAGGTGCAATTCGCTGTGAGGACGTAGTTTTCTCGTTGCCTCATACATCATTGTCTTGTGTCTTTGTCTTTCACTGGGGAGAATTTCTGATCTCAACACAAAACTCTGAGTCTATGTCAAGGTATTTGACGTTCTGTACACAGACAACGTATTCATACGCATCCAGTGATTTATAGGTAACTTCTCTCTGGTGTAATGGTCCGGTTTCTCAATTACACCTTACTCTATCCTGTAACGTCCGGAGCAGCCCTGTTTGTACTGTGCGCATGCGTCGTGCATGCGTTTCAAAAGTTTATGTAGTGTTTCCAGTATCATGTACATACAAATATTAAACAGTTAAATAATATGAGGAAACCGAAGTAACACTTACTCTCCCCCCTATAATTCATGTATTGCATTAATAAAATGTTTAATTTTGAATCTTAAAAATACAACAATATGACAGTCACCTTTTTTTCAGTGTTTGGACGGTGGGAGGAAGCTGGAGAACCTGGAGAGAACCCACGCAGACACAGTGAGAACATGCAAACTCCACACAGAAAGGAACCAGTCGACCATGATGGATTAGAACCTAGAACCTTCTGGCTTTGAGGCATCAGTGCTAACCTATTAAAATATATAAAACAAGAGCTTTATAAATCTATTTAGTCTGAAAATAAAATCAAGTGTGACATGAATAATGATTAAATGATAGAAATGGATTTCATATTTGAATCTGAATCATTGTTCTTTTATTTCGTCTCACAGGAAGATATTACGAACACATTATAACAACATATTTGCATATTTATTTATAGATAGAGATAATGTCGTGTTATAATATAGAATTGAAATATATAGAATCTAATGTCATGTGTGTCTGCTTCTTGTTGCATAAATCATATTGATTGACAACGTTGGTGTCAAATGTCTTCGGCTGAATTTCCTGTCCTCTCATTTGTCATTCCTCCAGACTGATTCATCCAAAGTAACATTTCAATGTAACTCGTGACGTGTTAAACTTCCCCCTTTTCTCCTCTCCCTCCTGCGCACACCTTTATTGTCTACCTGGTCAGAGTCTACCACGCACTTTTTTACGCCGCTTTCTTGTTTAACAAATCAACCATATGTGAATGAACTGCATCTTATTTATTTTTATTATTGTTTTTTAAAAAGTTTGTTCTTTATCCCTGGAGAATAATGAAGTTACTCGGATTCATTTATTTCTCCTACTTCCTGGTCTGCGCCCTGAGTCAAAGTACAGGTGAGTTGTTCAGTTTAGATTCAACATCTTTATTTGTCTTTTTATCAGCTCAGATTCTTCTCACGGGTCCTTCAGTCGTTTAACATAAACTCGAAAGTCCAATATAAGTACATACCAGTAGTTTGAAATGTTTTAATGTCGTCGTTTTTTTTTTTTTTTTTTTTTTTTCACTTTCGATTTTAAGCTGGAGGCACATGGGAAAAGTACGTCATAAATCAGTAAATGAATGTGTAAACTATCAAGAGTAACAAAAATGATTTTAAATGTATGCATTAATCTAATCTTATCCTAAAATAATTATTTTAACAATAAAAGGATTGTTAGGAAAGTGTTAGGACACTTTTGTGGATAGTATAATACACTAATAAAAACAATAATAATCATAATAATTATTATTTCTGTATTTTATTTTTTGTATTATTTACAAAAATAATTTCCCAGTGTATTTTCTTTGACAGTTAACCTTGACCCATGAACTAGTTCATGTTAAACGTGTGTATGTATGTGTAGTTGACCCTTTCTTTCTTTTCTTTTCAATTTTTCCAGTTATACAAAACAGTACAAAACTACATACATAACAAACATAACATAAACTTGGATGCACTGTTTTCCCATATATTTTAGAGAATGCCTCAAAAATAGATCACCAAATGTATACAGCTTTGGACAAAACACATACAGCAGTGGAACTTGTTTACACTGGTCTCAAGTTAGATCCAAATCTGGTTTGAATTTGAATAATCTATCCTTGGACCCCAGGTACCAGGTACCATGTAGAGGTATTTATTGCATGTGAAACTGACTGGAGCAGGCTAATTTAACCAGTTACCTGCTATTACTCACAGTTTGGGGGAATAATTTTTTAAAGTCTGTTCAACAAACATTCACAAGTTTTACTCTACTACTACTACTACAGAACTTTAAATATGGACATTTAAATGTGAAGTCATGTTACACACTCTGTCCTTCAGAATTTTAATTTTTCATTTATCTAAAACATAGATTTATAAAACATTTAACATTTAGCAGGTCAGTCTATAAATGATTGAACGTTTGGACAAATACATTTTCATTGTAACTGTATGTTTTCTTTTCTTGTTTTTGAAGGTCAATCTGATCTGATATGTTCATCTCAGTCAGTTGTTGCCCAGCTGGGTGAGGATGTTATTCTTCCCTGTCGTCTTCATCCGTCCATCAGCGCCGTCTTTGAGACAGTGGAGTGGACCAAACCCGGTCTAGAACCAAACAGTGTCCATCTCCACAAAGATGGACGCCTGGTGTTTCAGAAACAAAATCCATCTTATTCTGATCGTACCCGGCTGTTTGTGGATGAAATGAAAAATGGAAACGTGTCCCTCAAGATATCCCAGGTGAAGCGTTCTGATGAAGGGGAGTACAGATGCACCATTACCACAATGAACAAGGAGGCTTCCATCAGCCTCACTGTTGGTGAGTCAAGACATTTGGACTGAAACATATCAACACAACCTCCAAACTGAGGGAAAGGTGGAGGAGTTAGAACCAGTTTGAAACAGTCTCCTGTTTCCAGGGACTCACATTTAGACAAAGTCTAATCTGGTCTCTCTATGAACCTTCTTTTGAAAGTGTTCTCCTTAGATTTTAGACTTATTAAAAGTAAAGTAAAGACACCAACAAAACTCTGTAGTAGGTGGATATACACTTAATTTATCCTGTGGGAAATTTAGTGTCCAGTAACTTCTGGACACAGCTGTGTATAGAATAAAGAGTAGCAGTAATGACCACAGGGTCATCAAGAAACACACTGTAAACAATGATTTGCAGTTGAAGTCGTGCCAGAAATACTGTTTCTTCTAGTGGAAAATGTGCACTGTCTTTGTTTCATCCACTTGGTTCATTATGTCCACATTTGACAAGTGTAAATATGGAGAAATTGTTCCATAAATACAGTTAAAGAATTGTCATTTAGAGTCCTACCATCATCAGTCCTTGTTGTCGTCTAAAGGCAGAGCCACAGAGTCAAATGTCCCTTCACTAGTGTGGTAGATAGTCTGCCTGTCATGTAGCAGACTGGTTCCAACAGTAATCTAAATGCAGTGTTTGTTTCTCCAGATGTTCCTGTGGTGATCGGCTCACGTGAACCAGTTATAGGAGTAGTTGGTGAAGACGTCATCCTGCCGTGTCACCTGGAGCCTCCATCTGATGTGAGAACTCTAACTGTGGAGTGGAGACACAATGGAGACATTGTTCATGTCTATCGTAGTAGGAAAGATGATTTAAATTCTCAACACCAGCAGTTTAAAGGCAGAACTTCTCTCTTCTATGATGAAATGGTTCATGGAAACATTTCCCTCAAACTGACCAATGTAGCTAAAAATGATGCTGGAGATTACACCTGCTATGTTCCCAAACTGGACAGTGAGGGGAAGATGGGGAGTGTTTACTTAGGTGGTGAGTGCTGCTGATGTATCACATGTTAAAATGAGACAAGAAATCATTTTACATTTTAAACATGTTAATGTTTAACTCACTTTTTCTTTTCAACAGTTCAGAAGCAACATGGTGAGTGTGAATATTTGTTTTTTCATCTCACTTTGGGTCAAAATGTTTATTTCATTCATCACATATTTAATGTTTTATTTCATGTTTATCACCAGATGAAAATCGCAAAGGAGAGAGAGGAGATGACAAAGGTAAGAACAGAAACATGCAGATAAAAGTAAGACAAAGAAAAGGAGATGGCTGGAGCTTCTAAGCTGATCATCAGCAATATCTTGTACGATAAGGATAGACTGCACATATGAAGAGATGAAATGTCTGACAGCTCAGTAAAACCAGAGGCAGCATGAAAATAGTTTTAAACTGAATCAAATGGAAGCTTGTCAGCTGTTAATATCTGCTCTGTAGCTTGTTTCATCTCCCTGGACTCAACTCAATATCTCTCACATTGTTTCAGGTCCTTTGATTGGTGGGATAACAGGTGGTGTTATGGTTCTTGTTCTTGGTCTCGTTCTTGTTGCAGTACTTATATGGAAACATAGAGGAGGTAAGATACCCATTTCTTCTTCCACTCATGTTGACATTAAACATAATGTACAGTATGTGAAACATCCGTCCACAGCAACCTGATCATTCAGCTCAGTTTCCTCAGTTACATTCATGATGGTGTTCATGTTTGGTTGGATGTAGGAAGGTGGACATAATAAAGCTTTGCTGTTTTCAGTGTAGTTAGTCAGCTCTTAGCAGCTCTTCAGTTTGATCAAAGTCTGTGTGAAACATAAAATCAGATCCCTCACAGAAAGATGGAGAACAAAGCCATTCACTGACTGACTTCTTCATAGTAGACATCAACTTCTGTCATCAACAGTAACTACAGATGTCAGGACCAGGACAGAGATGTTCCAGACTGCCTCTTTAAATAAAATAATCTCTCTTGTCTGCATCCAGTTCTGACCATCAGTCTTCTGGTTTCTTTGTTTCTCAGTCAGAAACTTCTTTTCAACACAAAGGGGACCACGGCGTGACTCAAATGCCAGTGCAACTGAGGAGACCAGACGTACGACAATGCCCCTAATGGATAATCCTAGGGGCGACTCAGGCATCAGACATCGAGACCCGTCACCGTAAGTACTTTGTGGTCTGAAACAGTGGAATCAAGGCTGCCTCCAGTCTTACCAACCAGCTCACACCAAGCTGCTGCCTTTCACTATCAACCTATAACTCCACCACAGATCTAACCACAGGGTTGGAGCATGACATTGAGAAAAACATTTCCATTCTTTTAAAATGATAAATTTGGTTTAAATGAAATTAATACACTTTTTGCTCACTGGTCCCATTTATTAAAAATAAACAAACAGCTGTCTACCCAATATATGAAAGTCGTCAGTTTCCACTATGCAGCTTCCATTTCAAGTCTTCATGTCATTAAGTGGATTTTTAATCTTTGCCAAGTTTTGGTGGATTCAGCTGTTTGGTCAAAAGTGAATGCATCACCTCATGAGATCATGAGATCTATATTTATGTGCCCATTCATGTGTAGAGAGATACAATAAATCATTACACATCAGAATTTCTCACTTTTCTCCTTCAGTCAGATAGATCTCTTAGATCCTTTGACCCATGGAACCTACTGCTAATACAATATAGACATCTTGTTTATAATAGGACCATCACAAAGACAGGTAACATGCCTCATGTCTCTATTCCCTGAGTAGTTACTTGTGTGTACAATAAAGGACAGGTCCATATTTTTATGGATTCTATAATGTGCACAATAATTACATTTGATGATCTACTGTCTGAATGAAATGTTTCCTACTATCTAATCTAGAAGACATTTTAAATTTCTTTTAGTTGATCACACATTAATCAGACATAGTAAGAGTCACAATGATACCAGGAATCTATTCTCTAAAGTCTTACCTATATATAGAGACCAGGGTCATGAATAAGGACCTGATAGTTTTGGATCTATTCCTGATTTATTCTCATTTTAGACACGTTTAACCTCCCAGCATCCTAGAGGTGAAGAAATTCACAAGTTAATATCTGAACTGTCTTTGAGTTTTACTCACTGACCAAACTGCACAAACAACAACAACAACAACAATGCTAACGTTACTGGTCTATGTCCAACAGATCAATGAGCCCAGGAGAACCCACAACAACTGAATGATGGTAATCAGCTGGAGTCTCTCAATGAGCCTGAAGAACACCAGGAAGTTGAAAGCACCACCTGAAAAAGGTTTTTATTCTATTTTTTTTTAGGTATGTTCAGGATGGCACATTATATAACGATCTAGATAGGAGGAGAGTTTATCTGTGCATCTTTCAACACAGATGTCGTTTGTTTGTGTTTTTTTAAATGGTGTTAACATTACGGAAGCTGTGAACCACTGATTAATTATTGTTGTTATTGTGTAAGATCGATACTTAAGTTTCAGTGTTCCTTGTTTCATTGAAGAGAAGATCTGACTGTGTTTGTCTAAATGCTGCTGGTGCCACCTCTCTTGTGTTTGTTGTCACATGACTCCATGATGCCAGGTGACTGAGCACTGCTACCTGTCAGGCTTGGCCAGCAGCAGAGCATCTCACACACAATGTAGTGACAGAGCAGGAGAATGAATGAATGTTTAAGCCAAAAATTAAACGAAAAGCAAGTTGTACTATTTGTAAAAAGGCTGTAAGATACAGTGGTAACACAACAAACTTATATAAGCATATGGACATTTTTAAAATCCCCCTCCCCTTGGCCCCAACAGATCCATGATAGGAGGAAAAAAGTGCACTAAAGGAGAGAAATGTTGCCTTATTTTTGTATTGTACTTCCTAAACACTTCTTACATTATTTATAGTATTTGTTGTGGAGTGATAATTTTGTACACTTTGTTTGTGTTTCTCAACAAAGTATTTTCTATTTACTTACAAATTTTGCCCAGATTCTGTACTGGATTTTAACTCATTAATAATCCAAAAGGCAAATCACAAAACCACTTGAAGGTCGTGAACATTTATTCATATTTATACTGATTCAGATGATGCATCCACCACAAGTATTAAAAGTATGGATACTGGCCCTGTATTCACTTGGGATCAGATTGATACCAAATCTAGTATCAGACACCACTACCTCTGTCAGCTCTACACTGGTGTTCATGTTTACTTCTTCTACTGAGTTGAACAGTTACAATGATAATGTGTCACTCTACAATGAGAGAAAGGTGTTAACTCAGGGAGCAGTTCAGTAGATTGTTTTCTCTATTTTATTTCATGTTATCAGTCTGTGTAGTTCACTAATAGTGAATGGAGAATCAAATGTAATGTGAAAATGTTATTACATTTTACATTTTAAAGGTATTTGTTTCATTTAAACCTTTTTTCTTCTAAATCTGTTGTTTTTCATTTTTGTCATTATCATGTTTCTCTATGCTCATATGCACTACATTAAATGTGTTTGTAATGAATCATGTGTTGTGATTCTGTGAAATGTGAGAACAACATTAAAAATGCTTTGAGTCAAACCCTGGATGTGTCTTTAACTGAAACCAGAGTGAAGGTCAGACGTGATCAGGATGAATTTCTTCTCTGTGTTATTATTGAACACGTTTCTGCTGTAAATCATCTGAACATTAATGTGATTAGAGTTTTATCATCTTCCTGTCTGAACTATACGCAATTTAAGATTAAGATTGTGGCTGAGGTCTGATTTTGATGGTCCTCACCTACAGCCTTTATTTACATGCACACTACTCCTGAACTGTTCTGTTCTGGTTTTAATCATATTCAGGACCTGATATTGAACAAAACCTGATTATTGTTTATCCACACAGGGATTATTAGAAGTATACATTTTGTCATTCAATCAGAAATAACTTGCATCCAATAACTGACATATCAGACTTGGGTTTCCTGTAGATGACAGATCTGCAGTGGATGTATCACCAGATCCCAGTGGACTACATGAACATGAGAAAGGTAAGAACAGAAACGTGCAGATGAAAGTGAGACAAAGAAAAGTTTGTGGACATGGAAGTGGACGACTGATAAACCATCACAGTTTAGTCACTGAGACAGATAGGATAGCTAGCATACTACCTCTGACCATTTACAACATTCACGACTGAAAACTGATTCAAGATTCAAGATGTTGATGAACAGTACAGTTCCTCCAGTGTCCACTAGAGGCTGGCTCCATCACCACAGACCTCCACTCATGGAGCTTCTAAGCTGATCATCAGCAATATCTTGTACGATAAGGATAGACTGCACATATGAAGAGATGAAATGTCTGACAGCTCAGTAAAACCAGAGGCAGCATGAAAATAGTTTTAAACTGAATCAAATGGAAGCTTGTCAGCTGTTAATATCTGCTCTGTAGCTTGTTTCATCTCCCTGGACTCAACTCAGTATCTCTCACATTGTTCCAGGTCCTTTGATTGGTGGGATAACAGGTGGTTTTCTTGTTGGTGGTTTTCTCATCCTTGGTGCAGTACTTTTCTGGAAATGTAGAAAAGGTAAGATACCCATTTCTTCTTCCACTCATGTTGACATTAAACATAATGTACAGTATGTGAAACATCCATCCACAGCAACCTGATCATTCAGCTCAGTTTCCTCAGTTACATTCATGATGGTGTTAATGTTTGGTGTCGAGGCAGAAAGTAGAAAGATGGAAAGGATGTAGGTGTCATGGACACAGAGAATGTTTTCTTTTTAGTGTCTTTATAAAAAAAAATACTTCACCTCGTATGATCTGCCAGCCTTTATTTATAATCCTACTAATCTAGGCATGGAGATATAATGAATCATTTCTCACTTGTCTACCTCAGTGAGTTAGTTCAGTTTGACCCCTTCAACCAAAATAAAAACTCGTGCTCATATATCATAGACGTCTGGGAAAGAGTAAGACCCTTACAAAAACAAGAAAACGTGCCTTAGTGACTCCTTTCCCTGGGGAGTTATTTGTAGTTTGTTGTTTGTTTTCATAGACTCTATAATGTGCACACTTGTAAAATCTGACAATGTCCAGACTTAGTAAGTTGCCCAGTGTTTGAATTGTGTGTACATTTCCTCCTGCAGTTGGAGTCAGTAGTATTTTGTAGCTAGATTCCAGGTCAAGAGGTAAAAGTATTCAAATGTACAGTCGCCCTGGTTCTATTTTTACTAGAACCTTTTTAGAACATGTGTGGTTGTGGTATTTTACAGAGAAGTTAAACCCTGGTTCTCTTGCAGCTTCTTACAAATGAGCAGCAATAAAAACAGAGCTCCTCCTTGTTGGTTCTAAGTCCACCCTAGCAAAAGTTGACAGTTTCTAACTAAACATTGATAACTCCACTGTACTCTTCCGTCCCCTCAGGTTCTTCCTCGGCAGTACCCACATTAACAACGTGACCCAGTCCACTGACTTCCACCTGGTGGAAGAAATATCTTGGGCTGTGGCTGGACAACAAGCTGGACAGCTGTACAAGAAGGCGCAGAGCAAGATGTACTTCCTGAGGAAATTAAGATCCTTTAACATCTGCAAGAAGCTCCTGGGGATCTTCTACCAGTCTGTGGTCACCAGCGTTCTGACCTGTAGTGTGCTGGGGTGGGAGCACGTTAACGCCATCTACTGGCCACTTGTAGTAACGGCAGGTTTGGTGTGCGGATTCTATTTGCGGTTGTATTGTCGTTCGAAACGAGTTTTGTGTTCAGTTAGTTCAACCCTTTGGTAGAGCAAGCTTTGCTCCATGTCGTGACAATTCTGTTTACAAGTTTCTTCAAACGGTGAGCAACGCTGTGTGCAACATAAGGTGTTTTATCTTAGTGGTTTTCGTAAGAGTATTGGGATGTTTAAGAAGGAACTGAATTTGTTGCACTTGGATTTGGAAAATGATTGAAAAAGACAATATTAACTAAAAGGTATTTTTGGTGTTTGCAGTTTTACAGCTTGTTTTTAAAATAAACGAGAGGAGGAAAAAGACCTCGGCAGAAAGCAGCACCTCTTTTCTTTGTTCACCTCACCTGGCTGTTTGCACGCGCTGGGTAGCTAGATACCGATACGTTTAGTGAGGCCAGTACAGACACTAAAACACGGGTATCCTGGACAATGCCAGCCACCCTCTGCACACGACCATCAGTAGACAGAGCAGCACCTTCAGCAAGAGGCTGCTCCTCCTAAGGTGCAGGACAAATAGACTGAGGAACTCCTTTGACAGAACCTTTTTAGAGTATGTGTGGCTGTGGTATTTTGCAGAGAAATTAAACACTGCTTTAAACACCATTCACCTGGGGGGAGGGGGCGAAAAATGAAAGGGACTTAATGACATTTTTAACCTGCAATAACATAAGTGCAATAGTAATAAGAGTAGCAATAAGAGTATGCATCATATGCATATTCCTAGAGATTCCTAGACTCCTCTCAGAGAGCTCCTAGCTTAGCCTAAACGTTCCTAGCTAGGAGTCTTAGCTTAGCAGTGATTCCAGGACATTCTCAGAGACTCTGATAAAGGAATGGACAGAAACTGATCTTAGTGAGGAGGTGTGGTCGACCCCGTTGCTAGGTATGAGTCATCATTTCAAGAGCTGTGATTGGTTGATCCTAAAAGCTACATCAAAATACAGTTTTGATAATTTGATAATTGGTCTAGAATGGACGTCAAATCAATAGACTAAATAACAGAATCTAATCTCTATGAAGACTGTGGAATTATAAATAATACTTTACATAAATAAATAAATAGTACGCTATACTTGATAAATGATCCTATAACATGTGTTAGGCCTCTACCACAGTATTCACATGCTGATAGTTCTATTTATTTGCTTTCATTCGTTTACCACGCTGGTAACATTTTGCACTTCATCATCTGGTATTAACGAGGGTAAAGTGTCTCAGCTTTAGCAGCAGAGCATCTTGCATATTTACCTCATGTAGGAAATCATTCCGTGTACGTTCCTTCATGGTCCTGTTGTCGTTTTAGACTTAGATAAACTTAACTGATCCACAAGGGGAATTGCTTGCTTTCAGCATATTCTGATGCAGTAAGTTTATATGGGACTCTCTGTGGCTGTAGCAAGCTTCACATTTAAAAATAAACAATAAAATAAAACACATTGCAATGAAGCAGGTGGCAAACCATTTACTGAGAGTGATTCATTGCTGCATTAAGGGATGTGACTAAATAAATCTTTCAGGCTCCATGTTGCCTGTTACACTTAAGTATTATTGAACCCATCATAAACTGACTTGAGATTTAATGAAACATCTGTGTCCACTAGAGTTTACAAGACCTTTAATATTTCTGTTTATTTTGTTCTCAAATGATTCTTCCTAAAGAATCTGTTTAATTAAATTCATTCATCCATTCATTTATCTTCTACATCTGCTGATTCCTGTTAAGAGTTCATTCATTTGGAAAATAAAAAATGTTCTCTTAGAACATTTAAAGATCAAACTGTTCAGAGCAGCAAAGACTTTTATTTGAACTCGTCTCTACCAGACCAATACCACAATTTCAACACTAGATGGCGCCATTTGATTTCTGTGTGAGTATTTTCAGACTACCAAGCTACTCTACTGCTATTCTGCATTCCTAATTGCTGGCTAATGTGGTGGCCTTGTTGCTACCTTGCTTATTGAAACTAGTCTCAGCTCACATTACCTGGTGTTTTCTGGAAGAAGTCCTTTGTCAGGCGGACATTGTGAACTGCAGCGTTGTCCTGTTGAAAAACCCAGTCATTACCACACAGACGATGGCCTTCAGTCATGAGGGATGCCCCCTGCAACATCTCCACATAGCCAGCTGCCGTTTGATGCCTCTGCACAACCTGAAGCTCCTTTGTTCCATTGAAGGAAAAAGACCCCAGATCATGATGGTACCCCCTCCACTGTGCCGTGTAGAAAACATCTCAGGTGGGATCTCCTCGTCATGCCAGTAACGTTGGAAGCCATCAGGACCATCAAGGTTTAATTTTTTCTCATCAGAATCAAACTTTCTTCCACCTTTCAGTGTCCCATGTTTGGTGCTCTTGTGCCGTTGAAGGAACCCTTCTCTGGCAGATGCTGTCTAATGGTTATGGGACTGCAGTTGGCACCAGTGACGAGCTTAATCTGGGCCGAGGATCATCCCGTGTCTTGACGGCAGTGCTGGGCAAGTTACTTCAAAAATGCAATACATTATGTATTACTTGTTACTGTCATTTCAAAGTAATCCATTAAAGTATAATATTACTGTCTCTGATTTGTAAGGCATTACACTACTACTGCATTACTTTTAAATTACTTTAACCAAATTAACTGGAACTATACTTATACTATATGTATCTCATTATGCTCCTAGGCTTAAGGCTAACAACAGAAGAATGTATAGGCACAGTCAGCTTTAGGGGTGCTGAGCACCCCCCACCAAAGACTGAAAAGACAACAAGAAATGAGACAGAGATCTCCCTTTAATGTCAAACTACTGTGTCATCAAGCTATCATTTGGTTTAAAAAATAAAGAAAAGAAATCACATTTAAATGAGAAGATGAGGTAGAAACAATGAGTTCCAAACTAACTTAAGGTCAAAAAAGCAACCCCACCTAAGACTACCAGGAAAAATATTATCCAATCACCATTTTTTCTAATTCCTCAGTCTTTGTAAGGTAATTAGAATGCTGAAAACATTTTTTAAAAAGAAGTTTTTATTTTTAAGATTTCATATAACTGATGGATGACATTTACCAAAGCCCCACCCCTTTACATTTGTTAAATACATTTGGTAAATTTTCGGGTTAAATGCATTGTATTGCGCGTTACTGACCTTTGTACCGAGTAAAATATTGTCTGTGAAGGTTCTCAGTCATCCAGGTCATGGTAATCCAAAAGGTTTCAAAAAAAGGCAACTGGACTTGTAGATTTTTGGAGAAGACGTTTCACCACTTATCATTCGAGTATCTTCTTCAGTTCAGTCCAGTTGCCTTTCTTGAAACTTTTTGGATTACTGAGAACCTTCACAGACATTCAGCAGAGAAACGAAACTTAACCGACTCGTGGATCCATGTACATTTTAGACCATAAAATAAGATATTCTTTTGTAATGGTGACATTGTACTCATTCTTTTTTTTTCTTTTTCTTTTTTTATTAGCGTAATGTTAAGCTTTAGACTTATTTAAGCTACTTGATATGATTTAGTTGAGATGATTTCCAGTGGCCGCGTTTACATGATAAATGGCAACATGAATGTAGCTCGAGTTATAATATAATATAATATAATTATGTAATAGTAATAATAATAAAAATAATAATACTACATGATGTCCAATATTAAGGGGCCTACTGTAGGAATAGTAGCAAAACACTGTCAGAACAACTCATTTTTAAATGCCAACCTCAAAAAGTCCAGTAAACAGTTTTACTGTCCATTTCCCCTCCAGCCATTGTCTTTAATCTTGGATTATTTTCTTCATATTTTTTATATTTTACCAAACTGTAGTAGGCATTTTTGTTGGCATTGTGGATATTGTATTGTAGTTTATTCTTAGTTAAGTCCCAGACACTGCCACGGCCATTTCAGGTCAAGTGACTAAATTCGCAACTGCTACAACTGCTTCATGAGCTACCGCGCATGTGTCGGAGCCTCGGACGTATGAGAGTCAGTGTCAATGACTTTCCGGACTGTAACTCTAACTCTGATCACGGAATAACCCGTTTACTGCAGGATGTCTATCACGATTATGATGATCATCTTTTGTCTTAAGACAACACCCACAGAACCAGCTGAGGATAAACAGTTTGGTAATCATCTACCTTTTTATCAGTGTTTCCTTGTTGTCTAGTTTATTTATTGTTTGACTATCCGACGGCTCTGGAAGTGAAAGGATTAAGCAGCCACATGTCCTAACTACTGGAAAACTTGTATTCTCCTCAAGAAACCCAACCTTCTCATTTGAAACGCGATAAATGCTAATTGTCATGCGAGAGTGTTTACAGACAGTTTTTAAAATGAAACTAAAGGCCTGTCCAGACCTGCTTGCATTAAGGTCCGATCAGGGCTGTGAGATCGCAAGTGGGCAGCTTTAAGCGTCTGTCCAGAATTCAGTTACAATATTACAGTTTCTGACATTCTCTCACGCGCACGTCCCCTGCACCTTTTCAAAAAGCCGTTTTGGTCCCTGTACTTTTTTATCGTCCAAAACAATGTTTTGCTTATAGTAAACAGAGAAACGTGAAGCACTAGGACCAAATGACCAAGCGGATAACGACCACTAAAGGTGAGGCATGTTTATCTTAGTTTAGCCCCGCCCACGCGGCCTCTTGTGTGATTGGCCGTCCCCGCTGTCACTCCACTTTGCTGCCTCACCTGTCTGCTAGTCTGCGGTCAGGAGTCCAAGTTAAAGGTGCAGTAGGACACTTTTATAAAACTAACGTTCTGTCATATTTGCTGAAACTGACCCTATGTTCAAGTATAACTGCATGAAGCAGGTCATTTTAAAAAGAATCGTCTCCTCTGGTCCCTCCTAGAGCCTGTAGCTTGATTTGCAAGACATCCACCGCTCCACATTCAGATGCACCAATCAAGACCAGGGATGTGTCTAACAGAGTGTCTGCTCATGGACACGCATTTCATAGCGTCCTCCGCTCCCCCTTCCCCGCGCACGTCGTGCACGGTCATATATCTACCACATAGCAAAGTGATAAATCAAAACTGTGGAATAAAACGCCACAATGACGCTTCTAACTGTTACTGATAGCAAACATCACCGATGTAGGCTACTTTCAGAAACATCCTAACCTTGGTTTTGTCCTAAAGTTGAGTTTGGGAGACCGTTTTGGGCTTTAGCGAAAAGGAGAGAGGGACTGAGAATGACAGGGACTGTCGATGTTCAGATTTTTTGGCTAAATCCTGGATCTTCACAATTGCCTATAGTTTGATTGAAAGTGCTGATAAATTACATTAGTGAGTTCAAATCATGAAACAGAAATAATATACTTGGGCAGTTGTTTATTAAAGAACATTAATCAGTGAGTTGTAA
Organism: Planiliza haematocheilus; assembly: GCA_005024645.1. Classification (NCBI taxonomy): domain Eukaryota; kingdom Metazoa; phylum Chordata; class Actinopteri; order Mugiliformes; family Mugilidae; genus Planiliza; species Planiliza haematocheilus. Next base: position 74,352 of record SRSE01000149.1, on the reverse strand, counting down.
AAGTCAGTGCCTCCTTGTCTCCAGTCTCTGCTGTGACCTCCTTGTAACTAAATGCTTCTGGTAACTGATGAACAGTCGTCTACAGGAGTAGACTCAGTTTCTCTCTTCTCTTCTATCTAAAACATCGATTTATAAAACATTTAACATTTAGCAGGTCAGTCTATAAATGAGTGAACATTTGGACAAACACATTTTCATTGTAACTGTATGTTTTCTTTTCTTGTTTTTGAAGGTCAATCTGATCTGATATGTTCACCTCAGTCAGTTGTTGTCCAGCTGGGTGAGGATGTTATTCTTCCCTGTCGTCTTCATTCGTCCATCAGTGCCGTCTCTGAGACAGTGGAGTGGACCAAACCTGGTCTAGAACCAAACAGTGTCCATCTCCACCAAGATGGACGACAGGTGTTTCAGAAACAAAATCCATCTTATTCTGATCGTACCCGGCTGTTTGTGGATGAAATGAAAAATGGAAACGTGTCCCTCAAGATATCCCAGGTGAAGTCCTCTGATGAAGGGGAGTACAGATGCACCATTACCACAATGAACAAGGAGGCTTCCATCAACCTCACTGTTGGTGAGTCAAGACATTTGGACTGAAACGTATCAACACAACCTCCAAACTGAGGGAAAGGTGGAGGAGTTAGAACCAGTTTAAACAGTCTCCTAGACTTATTAAAAGTAAAGTAAAGACACCAGCAACACTTATATATACTTAATTTATCCTGTGGAAAATTCAGTGTCCAGTAACATCTGGATACAGCTGTGTAAAAAAACGAAACGTGGATTGAAACGTCCTGTCTGTGTTAAATAATTGTCATTCAGAGTCCTACCATCATCAGTCCTTGTTGTCTTCTAAAGACAGAGCCACAGAGTCAAATGTCCCTTCACTAGTGTGGTAGATAGTCTGCCTGTCATGTAGCAGACTGGTTCCAACAGTAATCTAAATGCAGTGTTTGTTTCTCCAGATGTTCCTCCAGATGTTCTTGTGGTGATCGGCTCACGTGAACCAGTTAAAGGAGTAGTTGGTGAAGACGTCATCCTGCCGTGCCACCTGGAGCCTCCATCTGATGTGAACAATCTAACTGTGGAGTGGAGACACAATGAAGAGTTTGTTCACGTCTATCGTAGTCAGAAAGATGATTTAAATTCTCAACATCAGCAGTTTAAAAACAGAACTTCTCTCTTCTATGATGAACTGGTTCATGGAAACATTTCCCTCAAACTGACCAATGTAACTAAAAATGATTCTGGAGATTACACCTGCTATGTTCCCAAACTGCACAGTGAGGTCAGGAAGGGGAACCTTTCCTTAGAAGTTGGTGAGTGCTGCTGATGTATCACATGTTAAAATGAGACAAGAAATCATTTTACATTTTAAACATGTTAATGTTTAACTCACTTTTGTAGTGGAAATTTTCTAAGTACTGACTATCAAAACAAAATGTTGATGAAATGAATGAGTTTTGTGGCAGATGATATGATATGAGGAGAAGTTGAAGATCAAGGAGATGGATTCCATACCACCAGGCATCGTATGTGCTAGTAACCTCTCCATGGTGGTGACCCTCTACTGTGCGCTCAGCACATGGGTTGAAGATCAGTCCTCCTGTCAACTGTTACTACTATTACAGTATTATTATTGCTTTGCTTTGATTACTATAATTCCACTTTGAAGGTTTCATATTTACCTTCATACATTTAGTCTGACACTGATTGCCTATAATTGTCACATTAAATTGTTATGTAATCTGCATATATTATTGTTATTGATTCATGTCTTTTACCAAGTGATTACACACCCTTATGGATGAGACTAGACTTTGGGTTTTCCTCCATGACATTGAGGTTTTTCCCATAGGTCTGGCTCCATGGTTAGGATAGTTAGCGCAGGGGTCTTTTTACCTCCTCTCGTCATCGTGAGCCCTTCTAACACTTAGGTGTTTCAGGGGTTCTTTATCCCATAGAGGGTTTGCCTCCAGCGGTCCTTGTTGACGGGAAGGTGGGATTCATGGATCACATGTTAGATAGGCTGACCTGCTATATAAGAGGGATGTGAATATACTTCATGATACTATTTCATGTGAGTGAAATAATTCTGTGTTTAATTGTGTTTTATTTTACAACACCATCTTTATCAATGTTGATGCATTTATTTGTTTAATTGTTTATTACTTGTTTCACATTTGATCTCATTGGGTAAACATATCTGCACCAGCTCAGCCGTGTCTGTGACGACCTTCTGAAGGTCCCACTGTTGTTGCGAAAACTAATAGAGACGAAACATTGTACGAGAGGAACAAGAACCAATGAGCAGAAAGTTATTGACATCGCCTTGTTTCAAACATAAAAACTATCTGCAAAACTAAAACTGTGAAGAGAATCTGCAGAGGTTTTCACAGATGATTCTTCCCCCTTCATGAACGTTATACCTTTGTTTTTTTGCAATAAAACTCAAGACAAAACCTGACAAGCCGGTACAAAAGGGTCTGGACTCAGATGCAGAGGTTTTCAGAAAATAAAATACTTTATTAAGCAAAAACTCTCTCTTGGATCAAAGCAAAGTACAAACGAAAAACCACTCCGTAGAGGGAAAAAACGAGGCAATGAAAAATACACAAAACAGTAATACTGATCGATTGCGAAGATACACATGAGCAGGGAACACGAACACACTTGGTCAACGAGCATGACACACTGGCACAGGACAGGGGAAAACGCAGACTATATATACACATGAGGGTAATGGGGAACAGGTGGAAACAATCAGGAAGACAATCAGACCGATGACACAAGAGGAAGGGCAAGTGACCTGAAACGAGAGGAGAGTTAGAATTTCAAAATAAAACCGGAAATGACGAGACAACACAAAACCAAAAACACCGCTGCGTGACAAAACCTTTGTTTTGAGATCTTTTTATTCAAAGTTGTGAAAAAGTCCACGACACTTTTTCTTTTCAACAGTTCAGAAGCCAACAGGAGACAGGAGTTCTAGTGAGTGTGAATATTTGTTTCTTCATCTCACTTTGGGTCAAAATGTTTATTTCATTCATCACATATTTAATGTTTTATTTCGTGTTTGTCACCAGATGAAACTTTCAAAGGAGAGAGAGGAGATGACAAAGGTAAGAACAGAAACGTGCAGATGAAAGTAAGACAAAGAAAAGTTTGCAGAATCTAGGTGTCATCTACACACAGTGTTTTCTTTTTAGTCTCTTTTAAAAGAGATGCATTCACAGACCTCTAATAAGTCACTGGTCTTTATGTATTTATCTGCTGTGGGATGGAAAAGACCAGTTTCTGCCTGACTTAGATAAATGAATACTTTGACTATTGCCTCTAGTTCTGACATTCATTCCTGTGGATCCCTTTCTTCAGTCAGATTCTGATAAAACCTGACATGCAGCTTTATCTGAGTACTCTCTCATCTAAACTTCACTGTTTGTTGACCAGAGAGAAGAGAAGGAGAAGGAAAAGGAGTCAGGAAGAGGGAGAACAATGACAAGGTAATTCTATGGACGACACAGACATCAGACATGGACAGACGTCCAGTTAGCACCGTAGGTGTTTTGTAGTTTGAAACAGTGGAAGCAAAGAGCTCTCTGCTGCCTACAATAGTTTTGCTGGAGGATTTAAGAGCAAATAAACAGCAAAATGTACCACATCCAGCAAAAAAAGGGTAAGAAGTAAAAAGTAACAGCTTCGGAAAAGTGGATGCATCACCTCATGTGATCTGCCAGCCTTTATTTATAAGCCTACTAATCTCTGGTTCCATTTTTACTAGAACCTTTTTAGAACATGTGTGGTTGTGGTATTTTACAGAGAAGTTAAACCCTGGTTCTCTTGCAGCTTCTTACAAATGAGCAGCAATAAAAACAGAGGTCCTCCTTGTTGGTTCTAAGTCCACTCTAGAAAAGTTGACAGTTTCTAACATTAATAACTCCACTGTACTCTTCCGTCCCCTCAGGTTAAGAGTCTTCCTCGGCAGTACCCACATTAACAACGTCACCCAGTCCGCTTACTTCCACCAGAAATATCTTGGTGGCTGTGGCTGGACGACAAGCTGGACTGGACGAGCAACACGGGGCAGCTGTACAAGAAGGTCCAGTGCAGGATGTACTACCTGAGGAAATTAAGATCCTTCAACATCTGCAAAAAGCTCCTGGGGATCTTCTACCAGTCTGTGGTCACCAGCGTTCTGACCTACGCTGTGGTGTGAAGGGGTGGGAGCACCTCAAAGACAGACCTCTCCAGGTTGGAGAAGCTGATCAGGTGGCAGAGAGCAGGACACTGAAAAAACTAACGTGCATGTTGGACTTTTTAAGAAAACAGGTTGTGGTCTTTCTATTGGGCCACCACATTAGCCAGCAACTAGAAATGCAGAATAGCAGTAGAGTAGCTTGGTAGTCTTAACTTTTATCCGCTATGCTTTTATCTTTGAAGAACGAGTTTCACCAGCTGTCTGAAAATACTCACACACAATTAAATGGCGACATCTAGTGTTGAAGTTGTGGTATTGGTCTGGAAGATACGGGATTCAAATAGAAGTCTTTGCTGCTCTGAACAGTTTGATCTTTACATGTTCTAAGAGAACATTTTTTATTTTCCAAATAAATGAACCCAAAATAAATACCCACAACAAACACTTGTCCCCAAAAGGATCAGTAAAGTTATCTATCTATCTATCCATCCATCCATCTATCCATCCATCCATCCATCCATCCATCCATCCATCCATCCTACAGCCACAGAGAGTCCCATATGAACTTACTGCATCAGAAAGCAGCACTGCCAGCAGAATCTAAACATCCGAAGACATGTATGTATCTACACTCATTTTGCGCCATATTTATAGTCAACTGGGGCATGCAAGGAGGAATCATATGTTGTCCAGGTTACAGCAAAAATACTGGATCACTAACGCAAACTCTGCTGCTAGAAAGGTAATATCTGACTGTACTGTGTGCAGACGCAACAGGGGAAAGCTGACTGAGCAGAAGATGGTGGACTTACCTGAAGAGAGGGTGTTGAATGCTACATCCTTTCACAAATGTGGGAATTCTGGCCCCATCAGTGTTAAAAGAGGCAGAAGTCTTCTTAAGATACCGAGTGCTATTTACATGTCTAACTAGTCGTGCTGTACATCTGGAAGTGGCTTATACACTGGATACAGACTCGTGTATTAGACGAGGTCCAGTCTCAGCTATCACATCGGATAATAACACAAATTTGGTTGGAGCCAATCATGAGCTAAAGGAAAGTCTGGCTGCTCTGAATCAAATCTGATTCGTTCAGTGAAAAGTGTCCTCACCTCGGTACTTAAACAACAGACTCTGGATGATGAAGGGCTCCACACCGTCTTCTGTGAGGTTGAGGCGGTAGTGAATGAAAGAGCCATCACAGAAGTCGATGATCCAGATGACTTAGAAGCTCTCACACCCAATCATATTTTAATGTTAAAAGGAAAATCATGATGCCACCGGGACTGTTTGACCGAAATGATCTATATATAAGGAAAAGATGGAAGCAAGCACAATATATTGAAGAGCTGTTTTGGAAGAGATGGATTTCTAAGTATCGACCCATGATGCAGGAGAGACAAAAATGGACAAGGCCAAGGAAAAGCCTCACTCCTGGAGATGTTGTTCTTGTTGCAGATGCGTCTCCTCCAAGAGGATCTTGGATCATGAGGAAGGTTTTGGACATCAGACCAGATGCAAAGGGCCTGGTACGCACGGTGCGTCTTCAAACAAGGAAAAGTATTCTGGAGAGACCTGTGACGAAGCTCTGCCTACTACTGGAAGCAGCAGTCTAACATCGTGACTCTCTCTTTCTCTACCTCTATTCTTTCTTTCTTTTTCTCCAATTAACCTGTGTTTTATTTTGCAGATTTGTCAAGAAAATAGTTTATTTGGAGCGGACAGATAGAATAGGTCTGTCCTTATTTATAGATAACTGTAATTGTAATATTATGCACAGTTAGGGGCCGGAGTGTAGGAGCTCTTTGTAAAGTTAGTCTTAGTTGTAAATTTAATCTGCTACCTCCACCTTGAGGACCAGCATGCACCTGGGTGGGCCTATGGTTTTTTATCAGGGCAAGGAGGAACCAGCAGGCACGATGTTCTTTTGTTTGTTTTATTATTTTTGAAATAAATCACCACCAAGCACAAGCTCTGGTAAGGACAATCATCTTCCTTTGCCTGCGTTAAACCTCATTCCCATGGTGCATCAGTGGCCCTTTGATTATGTTTGATTTAAAGTTAAATTCGTTGTTGGCCACTACAATAGTGATGGGCAATCGAGGCTTTGTTGAAAATTACAATCTAAATGGATTATTAATATTTATTTTACTGTGACAGTGAAGAATCATTTACATCCCGCTGTGTAAACCTGAGCCCGTATGCCTAAAGATTCTTAGCGCTAAGAGCTGCTCCTAGTGGACAAGTTCTTAGAATCAGGACGTTTTCTAAGAATTTCCCCTCAAAGTTAGGAGCAGCTCCAAGATAAAAGCTGTTCCTAAAGAATCTCAGCTCTTCAAAGTGCTCCTAAGGTGAAATCTGTTCAGAGCAGGGAGGAGGACTTTTAGGAGATTTAAGAGTTTATTAAGCAGAAGGAGAAAATGTCTGAAAGAAGAGGCAGGAGAAATATTCTCCAAACACTGGATGACAATCAAGTTTGTTACAATCACATTATCACCGGAAATGAAAGTTATCACAACACTGAGGTATTTAGCAACAGAACAATGCAGCAGTGATGACTTGGAGCCAAATCTATGTCTCTAAACACTTTTGACCAGTTGATCAAACACTGATCCTCTGTCCAGTTTTGTTTCCTGCTTCATTTCTTCTCCACTGATGTTCAGTTTGTGGAAGATTTGAACACCAACCATCTCTGCTTCTTCTAGGCCAGTTAGCAATCACAGAGACTGATGAAAGCTGAGACACTTTACCCTCATTAATACCAGATGATGAAGGGCAACATATTACCAGTGTCTCAAAGACAAATCACAGATACAAACTGCACTTTAAGTAACTGGTGAATTTTCAGAAGCCTCAGGTCTTAAACTTAATATTAATAAGAGTGAAATTTTGTGTTTATATGAGATGGATGAACAGCTTATACTTGATATTCCTGTTAAGCAAACTGTTAAATATTTGGGAATTCACATTACAAAAGATATTGAGCTTAGACAGCGACTTAATTTTCACCCAAAAATTAAAAAATGCAGGTCAGTTCTTAATATGTGGCTGCAGAGAGACCTCTCCATTTATGGAAGAGTGTTACTCTCAAAAGCTGAGGGTGTATCGAGGTTTGTTTATCCTTCTCTGTCACTCTTTCTTAATTATGCACTTTGTAAAGAAATTAATAGATTATTTGTCAGCTTTGTTTGGAAAAATAGGCACTACTATTTTTTTTCATTTAAATTCCATCTTTAAAGTTAAATGGCTCAAAAAATGTTTGGAACAACCAGAGTCATTATGGAATTTTATTCCACACAATATATTTAAAAAAGTAGGAGGTTTAAATTTTTTACTGAGTTGCAATTTTACAGTTTCTAAACTACCTCTGAAACTCTCAAGGTTTTATCAGCAAGCTTTACTGTCTTGGAAATTATTTTATGTTCACAACTTTTCTCCACATAAGGAGCTGCTTTGGAACAATGGTCACATTACTATTAAAAACAAAAGTATTTACAAAGAGGACTGGATTGAGAGGGACATAATATTTGTGTCAACCTTATTTGATGATAACGGTGATCTCTACAGTTATGAAGACTTCATGAAAGCTAAAACCTTTCCAGTCAAATACAGAGAGTTTGTTTCTATTATAAAGGCTATTCCCACTGGAATGATTGAGTTAATAAAATGTCACTTAAGTTACCAAAATATCAATGTTCAGACACTCTCTCTTAAAGTGGATGGGATTGACTTAATGGATAGAAAATGTACAAACAAACATCTAAGAAAGGTATTACAGGGCCGTAATAAGATTTCAACAAAAGGAAAGTTTGTTTGGAATTCGCAGTTGGCTGGTATAAACTGGCGTATGGCCTGGTTGTGTCCCTTTCAGTTCTGTCTCTCAAATAAGATAAGAGAGGTTCATTTTAAAATCTTGCATAATATTTACCCATGTAACAATGCAATTTCTAGATTTGCAGATGTGGACAAAATGTGTACTTTCTGTGGAGATGAGCCAGAAACAACTTTGCATTTATTCTGTATTTGCCCATCGTCATCTGTTTTTTGGAGGGACATGGAGAAATTTATCTACGACAAAACTAAACAATACATAATGATAAGACCCAAAGATATTATTTCAAAATTGATGTATAATGATAAATCTGTTTGTTTCATAGTAAATCTCATGATTCTGATTGGTAAATTTCACATCCACAAGATGAAGTTCTCTAGGTCCCTCCCAAACTTTAATGTCTTTATGACAGAGTTTAATGTTTATATAGACACCTTAAAATTAATGACAAACAAGAAAAGTGAACACACACTGCTTTGCTTAGAAGATTCATTTTCACTTGCCCCAAGATAAGTGCCTTATTGGTTTATTATAGCTATATTTTGGATTACATTTATTATTTATTTTAATGTGGTATTTTGTTGTATTATTTTTGTACCATCCCTGTTGTCTGTTTCTATGTTTATCATGCTTTAATTGAAATTCTCAATAAAAAAAAAAAAAAAAAAAAAAAAAAAAAAAAAAAAAAAACCTCCTCTAAGATCAGAGTCTCTGAGACTTTTCTGGAATCACTGCTAAGCTAAGACTCCTAGCTAGAAATGTTTAGAGGATTGTTAGAATCTTTAGGAATACGGCCCAGGTCGCGATCAGCGGCAGCTTTGCGCGTGCGCCCTTCGTTTGCCGTCTGGACGCAGAGTGGCGTGGGTCTCCCATTGACTCTATATAGGGGTCTCCTCAGCTCTGACTGCTGCTGCGCGGGGCTACTGTGAGACTGACCGCCTGCGAGTGCTTTGGGACGGGAGAGGGGCTCACGGCGGCACCCGCTGCTTGTTGAGGAGAGTAACTGCAAACCGTGCTTTCACGTCAGAGTCTCCAAGAACCAGAAAAGTCTCCAGTAACACCAGCAAAAGTCGCTAGATTGTCGCTAGTCACTTGTATGTATGTGTCTATGCTTGAACTGCTCCAAATGTCTCTTAAGTGCTCCAAACATCACTAGACAAGTGCCCAAACCACGCCCACAGTGGTTCAGTACAACCGCTTCATGAGCTACGGCGCATGTGTCGGAGCCTCGAGCGTATGAGTCATTGTCCATGACTTTACGGATTGTAACTTTTATCACGGAAGAACCCGTTTACTGCAGGATAATGTCTATCACGATTCTGATGGTCATATTTTGTCTTAAGACAACACCCACAGAACCAGCTGAGGAGAAGCAGTTTGGTAATCATCTACGTTTTTATCAGTGTTTCCTTGTTGTCTAGTTTATTTATTGTTTGACTATCCGACGGGTCGGGAAGTAAATGGATTAAGCAGCCACATCCTAACTACTGGAAAACTTTCTGTTTTAATTCTCCTTAAAAAACCCAACCTTCTCATTTGAAACGCGCTAAATGCTAATTGTCATGCGAGTATACACAGTTTTTAAAACGAAACTATAAGGGCCTGATCCGACCTTGCGTTAAGGTCTGATCAGGGCTATGAGATCGCATATGGACAGCTGTAAACCTCTGTCCAGAATTCAGTTACAATACTTCAGTTTCTGACATTATCCCACGCGCACGGACGTAATTTGGGGGTATATGTCCTCTGCACTTTTTCAAAAGGCCGTTTTAGTCCCTGCACTTTTTACCGTCCTAAAACAATGTTCCGCTTATAGCAGAGAGACGTCATGCACGGAAAACGGCCGTTCAAGCTGGGACCTGTTTCTCTTAGCCCGTCCACAAGCTCCTCCCGTGGCTCTGCTGTCTCTTGTGTAGTTGTGTAAAACCCGGATCTTTTGAGGGATTCGGATCAGTCTGAATCACTCACTGATATGATCCGGGTTTTGCGAATCACTTGAGTCACTTGACCTAAAATGGCCCGAAAGAAAGTGTTTCCAGTACATACAGTTCCTCGCGACTTAATAAAGCATATACACTTGCCTTTTTGGGTTACTATTTTCTCCTTAAATTAATCTTTAGTTATATTTCATGTGGCAGCAAGTAGGTCCATTCAGCAGAATGTTAATAACCACCAGGTATTAAAAGTAGCCTACCAATAGTTAAACCGTTGAGTTTTTATGATAAATAAACGGGGCATAAACATCCAACAAATTTCTGCAAATAAGGTAAAGTTTCCTTATATATTAAAGGCACAGACAACAAACTGCAGAGTAATCTGAAAAAGTGCAAACTGCTTTAAAGTGACAACTTGGGTATTTGTTTATTAAAGACTCACTCAGTCGTCTACAGGAGCTTAGAGGTCCATTCCTCAGAACAGATCCTGCTGCAAGACTCAGTTTCTCTTAAGATTCATCTAAAACATAGATTTCTAAAACATTTAACATTTAGCAGGTCAGTCTATAAATGAGTGAACTTCAGGACAAACACATTCTCATTGTAACTGTATGTTTTCTTTTCTTGTTTTTGAAGGTCACTCTGATCTGATATGTTCACCTCAGTCAGTTGTTGTCCAGCTGGGTGAGGATGTTATTCTTCCCTGTCGTCTTCATCCGTCCATCAGCGCCGTCTTTGAGACAGTGGAGTGGACCAAACCTGGTCTAGAACCAAACAGTGTCCATCTCCACCAAGATGGACGACTGGTGTTTGAGAAACAAAATCCATCTTACTATGATCGTACCCGGCTGTTTGTGGATGAAATGAAAAATGGAAACGTGTCCCTCAAGATATCCCAGGTGAAGCTTTCTGATGAAGGGGAGTACAGATGCACCATTACCACAATGAACAAGGAGGCTTCCATCAAACTCACTGTTGGTGAGTCAAGACATTTGGACTGAAACATATCAACACAACCTCCAAACTGAGGGAAAGGTGGAGGAGTTAGAACCAGTTTGAAACAGTCTCCTGTTTCCAGGGGCTCAGATTTAGACAAAGTCTAATCTGGTCTCTCTATGAACCTTCTTTTGAAAGTGGTCTCTTTAGATTTTAGACTTTAGAATTCAAGTGTAATTATGGAGAAATTGTTCCTATAAATAAAGTTAAAGAATTGTCATTCAGAGTCCTACCATCATCAGTCCACTAGTGTGGTAGATAGTCTGCCTGTCATGTAGCAGACTGGTTCCAACAGTAATCTAAATGCAGTGTTTGTTTCTCCAGATGTTCCTCCAGATGTTCCTGTGGTGATCGGCTCACGTGAACCAGTTATAGGAGTAGTTGGTGAAGACGTCATCCTGCCGTGTCACCTGGAGCCTCCATTTGATGTGAGAAGACTAATGGTGGTGTGGAGACGCAATGAAGAGTTTGTTCACGTCTATAGTAAGAAAGATGATTTCAGTCCTCAACACCAGCAGTTTAAAGGCAGAACTTCTCTCTTCTATGATGAACTGGTTCATGGAAACATTTCCCTCAAACTGACCAATGTAACTAAAAATGATGCTGGAGATTACACCTGCCATGTTCCCAGACTGCACAGTCAGGTCAAGAAGGGGAAGCTTTCCTTAGAAGTTGGTGAGTGCTGCTGATGTATCACATGTTAAAATGAGACAAGAAATCATTTTACATTTTAAACATGTTAATGTTTAACTCACTTTTTCTTTTCAACAGTTCTGGAGCGACCTGGAGACAGGAGTTCTAGTGAGTGTGAATATTTGTTTCTTCATCTCACTTTGGGTCAAAATGTTTATTTCATTCATCACATATTTAATGTTTTATTTCATGTTTATCACCAGATCCTGATGGAAGCCGAGGAGATGACAAAGGTAAGAACAGAAACATGCAGATAAAAGTAAGACAAAGAAAAGTTTGTGGACGTGAGAGCTGGAAGTGGACGACTGATAAACCATCACAGTTTAAACAGAAGTGAGGATGACTTTCCTGTGGTGTGAGAAGATGAATTCCTTAATTACTTCTAAATTTGACTCTTGAACAGGAGGATGACATAACATAAATAAATGAAAGAAGAAAACACACACATATCTTCTCTTGAATGTCAAACTTTGACACATTTCAAGGTTTGCAGATGATACCAACGTGGATATCATGGATATCACTCACTGAGACAGATAGGATAGCTAGCATACTACCTCTGACCATTTACAACCTTCAGGACTGAAAAGTGTTTCACCTCCTTTCTGAATTGTTGGGACTTAGGAGGAGTCCTGGAGACGCTGGAGCTTCTAAGCTGACCAGAGGCAGCATGAAAATAGTTTTAAACTGAATCAAATGGAAGCTTGTCAGCTGTTAATATCTGCTCTGTAGCTTGTTTCATCTCCCTGGACTCAACTCAGTATCTCTCACATTGTTCCAGGTCTGATTGGTGGGATAACAGGTGGTGTTCTTGTTCTTGGTCTTCTTGTTCTTGTTGCAGTACTTTTCTGGAAATGTAGAAAAGGTAAGATACCCATTTCTTCTTCCACTCATGTTGACATTAAACATAATGTACAGTATGTGAAACATCCATCCACAGCAACCTGATCATTCAGCTCAGTTTCCTCAGTTACATTCATGATGGTGTTAATGTTTGGTGTCGAGGCAGAAAGTAGAAAGATGGAAAGGATGTAGGTGTCATGGACACAGAGAGTGTTTTCTTTTTAGTGTCTTTAGTTACTAAAAAGAAAGAGATGCATTCACAGACCTCTAATAAGTCACTGGTCTTTATGTATTTATCTGCTGTGGGATGTTAAAGACCAGTTTCTGCCTGACTTAGATAAATGAATACTTTGACTATTGCTTCTAGTTCTGACATTCAGTCCTGTGGATCCCTTTCTTCTTTAGTCAGATTCTGATAAAACCTGACATGCAGCTTTATCTGAGTACTCTCTCATCTAAACTTCACTGTTTGTTAACCAGAGACAAGAGAAGAGAAAGACAGGAGAAACTGGAAGTGAAAGTACAACTACAAGGTAATTCTATGGACGACACAGACATCAGACATGGACAGACGTCCAGTTAGCATCGTAGGTGTTTTGTAGTTTGAAACAGTGGAAGCAAAGAGCTCTCTGCAGCCTACAATAGTTTTGCCGGATTATTTAAAGGTGCAGTAGCCAAGTCTTATAAAACTAACTTTCTGTCATATTTGCTGAAACTGATCCTATGATCAAGTATAATTGCATGAAGCAGGTCATTTTAAAAAAAATCGTCTCCTCTGGCCCCTCCTAGAGTCTGTAGCGCGATTTGCAAGACATCCACCGCTCCACTCTCAGATGCACCAATCAAGGGAGACCGTTTTGGGCTTTAGCAGAAAGGGGGGAGGGACTAAGAAGTTTTTGATGTTCACATTTTTTGGCTAAGTCCTGGATCTTCACAATCCTGCCTACTGCACCTTTAAAGAACAAATAAACTGCAAAATATACCACAGCCCCCAAAAAGCCATGCCTAATCTAGGCATGGAGATATAATGAATCATTTCTCACTTGTCTACCTACCTGTGTACATTTCCTCCTACAGTTGGAGTCAGTAGTATTTTGTAGCCAGATTCCAGGTCAAGAGGTAAAAGTATTCAAATGTACAGTCGCCCTGGTTCTATTTTTACTAGAACCTTTTTAGAATATGTGTGGTTGTGGTATTTTACAGAGAAGTTAAACCCTGGTTCTCTTGCAGCTTCTTACAAATGAACAGCAATAAAAACAGAGGTCCTCCTTGTTGGTTCTAAGTCCACTCTAGCAAAAGTTGACAGTTTCTAACTAAACATTGATAACTCCACTGTACTCTTCCGTCCCTTCAGGTTAAGAGTCTTCCTCGGCAGTACCCACATTAACAACGTGACCCAGTCCACTGACTTCTACTTGATGGAAGAAATATCTTGGGCTGTGGCTGGACGACAAGCTGGACTGGACGAGCAACACGGGGCAGCTGTACAAGAAGGTCCAGAGCAGGATGTACTTCCTGAGGAGATTAAGATCCTTTAACATCTGCAAGAAGCTCCTGGGGATCTTCTACCAGTCTGTGGTCACCAGCGTTCTGACCTACGCTGTGGTGTGAAGGGGTGGGAGCACCTCAAAGACAGACCTCTCCAGGTTGGAGAAGCTGATCAGGCGGACTGGCTCTGTGGTTGGCATGAGGCTGGACCCTCCGGCTACTGTAGCAGAGAGAAGGACACTGAAAAAACTGACGTGCATCCTGGACAATGCCAGCCAGAGAAGCACCTTCAGCGAGAAGCCATCAGGAGGTCAAATACACTGAGGAAGTTTTTAAGAAAACAGGTTGTGGTCTTTCTATTGGGCCACCACATTAGCCAGCAACTAGAAATGCAGAATAGTAGTAGAGTAGCTTGGTAGTCTTAACTTTTATCAACAATGCTTTTATCTTTGAAGAACGAGTTTCACCAGCTGTGTCTGAAAATACTCACACAGAAATCAAATGGCGACATCTAGTGTTGAAATTGTGGTATTGGTCTGGTAGAGACGAGTTCAAATAAAAGTCTTTGCCGCTCTGAACAGTTTGATCTTTAAATGTTCTAAGTTCAAATCCATGGGTCGACTGTTTCCTTTCTGTGTGGAGTTTGCATGTTCTCCCTGTGTCTGTGTGGGTTCTCTCCAGGTTCTCCAACTTCCTCCCACCATCCAAAGACATGCTGGTTAGGTTCATTGGTGATTCTTAAATGGCCGTAGGTGTGAGTGTCTCTCTGTGTTAGCCCCGAGATCGACTGGAGACCTGTCCAGGGTGTACCCCTGCCTCACGCCGGATAACAGCTGGGATAGGCTCCAGCAGACCCCGCAACACTTAACAGGACTATGATGAATATAACAGGAATAGGAAATGAATGAATTTAATTAAACAGATTCTTTAGGAAGAATCATTTGAGAACAAAATAAACAGGAATATTAAAGGTCTTGTAAACTCTAGTGGACACAGATGTTTCATTAAATCTCAAGTCAGTTTATGATGGGTTCAATAATACTCAAGTGTAACAAGCAACATGGAGCCTGAAAGATTTATTTAGTCACATCCCTTAATGCAGCAATGAATCACTCTCAGTAAATGGTTTGCCACCTGCTTCATTGCAATGTGTTTTATTCTATTATTTTTTTTTATGTGAAGCTTGCTATAGCCACAGAGAGTCCCATATGGACTTACTGCATCTGAAACTGCAATTGTTGCAAGCAAGCAATACCCCTTATGGCTCAATAAAGTTTATCTAAGTCTAAAACGACAACAGGACCATGAAGGAACGTACACAGAATGATTAGCTACAAGATGCCCCGCTACAAGCAGAGATTGCAGGAGCAACTTAGAACGTGGCTATTGAAGATCTCTCCAGTTATGGAACTCTGGAAGGGTGGTCAGCATGCATGCAGGAACCCCTTCTGGATCCTGAGCAGGCATCCATATAAGCACATGTCAAGTGCTCATATGGAAAGAATTCTTAACTCGAATGTAACACAGCAAATGAAAGAGCTGGACTTACCTTCTTTAGCGACTATCCTGTCCTTTAGTCACTGGTGAACAGGTGTGGGAGACTGCTTTTGACGCGCTCTAAACGACTCTCCATACGCTTATCCATGTTTGGGTGATGTTCCCATTTAATGATTCAAATTACAACAAAACGGAATTATACAGATGCAAAGAAAATAACTGATGTGATGCTATTGGAAACTGAGGGGAGTGAGCCATGCAAGCGGTAAAAATCGCATGATCTTCCAACCCGTTTTTTCCTATGGCCCCCTGACCCCGTACTTATGAAGACAATGTTATACTGCCACCTGTGGAGACCTGGGGGGTATTGCACAAAACTAGGACAAGCGATTTAAGCCGGGATATGTTGATTATCTGAAGGCTAAATTATCTCTGATTGGCTAATTCAGCCGGGATAATCAACATATCCCGGCTGAATCCCTTATCCTAGTTTTGTGCAATACCCCCCTGATGTAACCCACGAAATAAACAAATAAACAGACGTGGCTCCTACACCCTCTAACACAGGGGTGTTAAACTGATCTGTGAAAGAGACGCTGTGGCTGCAGGTTTTCATTCCAACCATGCAGCAGCACACCTGACTTGGCTCAATCAATCAACTGAACTGCCTTCACCTCGTCATTTCAGGTGTCCTCTTGCTTGATTGGAACAAAAACTTGCCAGCCACACCCACTGCTGGGTGCTGCATGGTTGGAATGAAAACCTGCAGCCACAGCGGCCCTTTCACGGATCAGTTTGAAACCCCTGCTGTAACATGAGAAGCATCATCATAAGACTTCCTCACAAGCTAAGGGAAAGATGGAGGAATTTTGCTTGTGATCTACTTGAGAAAAATGGTCAGAGAGCTGGTCAACTGTTTGTTGATCTTGTTACTTTCACTGAAAAGCAAGTCAGATCCGCTTTTTGGCAACGTTCAAGACTCTCCATCTTCCAAGACAAGCCATTTCATACAAAGGAGGAAGGAAAGCAAGATTAAGATTAATTTCATCAGGGAAATGAGCAAAGACTCGTTGTTTGGATTGCAACATGTGTAACCAAAAGCACTCAGGAATCTTTTACATCGAGCGGCAGCATAAAGGCATATCCTCCAACCATCAGAACAGACTGTGAGTGTTTCTACTGTAATGACACAGACCTGTGGCCAGACTGGGGCCAGTGGTGAAGATGATTCTATCTTTTCTGTTGTTGCAGTTAAAGTTAAGAGCCACAAGAGTAACACACTTGTACAGACATATGCTTTTCTGGACCCAGGAAGCTCATGAACGTTCTGCGCAGAGAGCCTGGCAAGAAAATTAAATATGAGTGGCAAAAGAACAAGTTTATTGATGAAAACAATGGGACAAAAGAAAATTGTAAATGCTCATATTCTGTCAGGTCTTGAGGTGTCTGGTGTGGACATGAATGATGTCATCCAGTTACCTGACGTTTTAACACAGATCTATGCCTGTCTCTGTCCCTCGACAAGAGGATCTTGTTCAGTGGTCTTATCTAAAGGATGTAAAGGTCCATGACATTGATTCAGATGTAGACCTCCTAATTGGAACTAATGCCCCAAAGTAATGGAGCCTTGGGAGGTAATAAACAGCCAGGATGAAGGACCCTATGCAGTAAGGACCAGGGTCGGTTGGGTCATTAATGGTCCTCTTCGTGGCACAAGCAGCAGGAGCAAGAGAGGCTGCAGCCAACCGAACCGAATCTCTGTTCAGCATCTTCAAGACATGTTGGTTCAACAATATAACCATGATTTTAATGAGAGATGAGCTGAGGAACAAACTGAAATGTCCAGAGAAGAGATGAACAAGTTCATGAATGTTGTAAGCAGCACAGCAGAAATGATTGAGGGACAATATTGTATTGACTTACCTTTCTGACAGTGCCTCTGAGGCTTGAAAAGAAAATCTGACAGGAACAGCACAATTAAGGAGGAATACGCAACATTCTTAAAGGACATGATTGCTCAAGGATATGCTGAAGTGGTGCCCGCTGACCAACTAAAACAAAGTGATGGAAAGCTGTGGTATATTCCCCATCATCCCAGAAAAGGTAAGCTGAGAGTTGTGTTTAACTATGGAGAAACATATAAAGGGGCATCACTGAAATGCCAACTCTTGCAGGGACCTGATCTAACCAACACTCTCACTGGAGTCCTTCTTCGATTTAGGCAAGAACCTGTAGCAGTAATGGCAGATATCAAAGCCGTGTTTCACCAAGTGCGTGTCCCAGATAAACACATCGATTTTCTGCTTCCTCTAGTGGCCAGATGGTGGTACTGCACAGCCTCCACAGGGACATTGCAGGAGAGTTCATCTTTTTGGTGCTGTATCACCAAATTGTGCAAATTATGCTCCGAGGAGAGGAAGCTTTTGCGCATGCGCCAGTCTGGACGCAGTTGCGTGGGTCTCCTATTAAGTGACCCATGACTTTCCGGACTGTAACTCTGATCACGGAAGAACCCGTTTACTGCAGGATAATGTCTATCACGATTATGTTGATCGTATTTTATCTTAAGACAACGCCCACAGAACCAGCTGAGGAGAAGCAGCTTGGTAATCATCTACGTTTTTATCAGTGTTTCCTTGTTGTCTAGTTTATTTATTGTTTGACTATCCGACGACTCGGGAAGTGAAAGGATTAAGCAGCCACATCCTAACTACTGGAAAACTTTCTGTTTTAATTCTCCTTAAGAAACCCAACCTTCTCATTTGAAACGCGCAAAACGCTAACTGTCATGCGATTAGACAGTTTTTAAAACCGAAACTATGGCCTGATCCGACCTTCCGATAAGGGCTATGAGATCGCATATGGACAGCTGTAAACCTCTGTCCAGAATTCAGTATCAATATTTCAGCTTCTGACATTATCCCACACTCACGGACGTAATTTTTCAAAAGGCCGCTTTAGTCCCCGTACTTTTTACCGTCCTAAAACAATGTTCCGCTTATAGTAAACGGAGAAACGACAAGCACCCGGAAGCGTAAAACGGTCGCAGCCGGTTTCCCTTAGTTTAGCCCCGCCCATAAGCTCAAACTCATCCATTGCCTCTGTCTGCTAGTCTGCGGTCAGGAGTCCTTCTTAACCTGCTACTGCAAGTTTTCTGTTTGTTCTACCTGGGTCACGTCAACTAGAAGGATTGTAATATCAGAGCTTTCATTTACATTAACATTTGAATCGGTGTCCGTGTGCGTGCGCGTGTGTTTGTATGCGCGACCAGGACATATAAATGTATTTTATTTACTTATTTCGACTTGTCCACTGTCTTATTTTAACTAAATTATTTAATACATTTATTTAAATGTAAAATATCCGTTTTTGTGTCCTTCAGAATTTTCTCAAATTTTGCATAAAAATGACTCAAAACATCAACAGATTTTTGTGTTTTGTTTTGTGTAAATGTTTCTGGTATCTGCTGACCAGTCGTCTACAGCAGCTTAGAGGTCCATTCCTCAGAACAGATCCTGCTGCAAGGCCCAGTTTCTCATAAGATTCATCTAAAACACAGTTTTCTAAAACATTTAACATTTAGCAGGTCAGTCTATAAATGAGTGAACTTCAGGACAAATACATTTTCATTGTAACTGTGTGTTTTCTTGTTTTTGAAGGTCAATCTCTTCTGATATGTTCACCTCAGTCAGTTGTTGTCCAGCTGGGTGAGGATGTTATTCTTCCCTGTCGTATTAATCTGTCCATCAGCGCCGTCTCTGAGACAGTGGAGTGGACCAAACCCGGTCTAGACCCAAACAGTGTCCATCTCCACCAAAATGGACAGCTGGTGTTTGAGAAACAAAATCCATCTTATTCTGATCGTACCCGGCTGTTTGTGGATGAAATGAAAAATGGAAACGTGTCCCTCAAGATATTCCAGGTGAAGTCCTCTGATGAAGGGGAGTACAGATGCAACATTACCACAATGATCAAGGAGGCTTCTATCAGCCTCACTGTTGGTGAGTCAAGACATTTGGACTGAAACAGTGATAATCCCACCAAGAAAAATAAACTTTGCATTCAGATTATTGAAAATATTTCATTTTTTGTGTTTTAAATTTTGGATGCCATCACAAACACTGGCATATAAAGGGTTAAAATATTGAAAATTTATGATTAGAACTGAAGTAGATTTATTGAAAAAGGAAAAAGCAGAAAATATATAATATGCCATTTTTATAGCATTTTAAAAATGTTGTCCCCTAGTGGTAACAACGTGACTATTTTAAAATCAGGTATGAGGTTAAGTATTTAGACATTGTTCCTATAAATAAAGTTAAAGAATTGTCATTTAGAGTCCTACCATCATCAGTCCTTGTTGTCTTCTAAAGGCAGAGCCACAGAGTCAAATGTCCCTCCACTAGTGTGGTAGATAGTCTGCCTGTCATGTAGCAGACTGGTTCCAACAGTAATCTAAATGCAGTGTTTGTTTCTCCAGATGTTCCTGTGGTTAAAGGAGTAGTTGGTGAAGACGCCATCCTGCCGTGCCACCTGGAGCCTCCATTTGATGTGAACGATCTAACTGTGGAGTGGAGACACAATGAAGAGTTTGTTCACGTCTTTCGTAGTAAGAAAGATGATTTCAGAGATCAACACCAGCAGTTTAAAGGCAGAACTTCTCTCTTCTATGATGAACTGGTTCATGGAAACATTTCCCTCAAACTGACCAATGTAACTAAAAATGATGCTGGAGATTACACCTGCTATGTTCCCAAACTGCACAGTCAGGTCAGGAAGGGGAAGCTTTCCTTAGAAGTTGGTGAGTGCTGCTGATGTATCACATGTTAAAATGAGACAAGAAATCATTTTACATTTTAAACATGTTAATGTTTAACTCACTTTTTCTTTTCAACAGTTCAGGAGCAACATGGTGAGTGTGAATATTTGTTTCTTCATCTCACTTTGGGTCAAAATGTTTATTTCATTCATCACATATTTAATGTTTTATTTCATGTTCATCACCAGATCCCGGTGGAAGCCAAGGAGATGACAAAGGTAAGAACAGAAACGTGCAGATGAAAGTAAGACAAAGAAAAGTTTGTGGACGTGAGAGCTGGAAGTGGACGACTGATAAACCATCACAGTTTAGTCACTGAGACAGATAGGATAGCTAGCATACTACCTCTGACCATTTACAACCTTCACAGCTGCTTTGGGACTTTCTGACCACTGCCTGGTCCACCTCATCCCATCCTACAGGCAAAAGCTGAGATCTGCTAAGCCTGCAGTAAAAACTGTGAAGAGACGGACCTACCAGTCAAAGATGCATTTACTGGCTTTGACTGCACTGATTGGAGCGTCTTTGAAGCAGCAGCCTCAGACCTGGATGAACTGAATGATACTGTGACATCCTACATCGGCTTTTGTGAGGACATGTGCGTGCAGACCAAAACCTTCTGCACATTCAACAACAACAAACCATGGTTCACTGCAGAACTGAGACGGCTACGCCAGGACAAGGAGGAGGCCTTCAGGAGTGGGGATCAGGACCTGTACAAGCAGACCAGGAACAAGCTGACAAAGGAGAACAAGGCAGCAAAGAGGATCTACACCGAAAAGCTGAAGGACCGCTTTTCTGCCAACGACACCTCTACAGTTTGGAAAGGCCTGCAGACCATCACCAACTACAGGAGACCATCCCCCCACCCAGTGTGGAGCCCCTGCCTGGCAGAGGACCTCAGTGACTTCTACTCCAGGTTTGAAAGGACTGTCACACCTTTCACTTCCCCCATCTCCATCACAAAAGGCCTTGCAGCTCCACAAACCACACCCGACCCCCTGCCTGCGCTGAGGATCTGTGAACAGGATGTGCGTCAGCTCTTTCAGAGACAGAGGATTAGGAAGGCCCCGGGACCCGATGGAGTGTCTCCGTCCTGCCTGAAAGTCTGTGCTGACCAGCTGGCTCCCATCTTCACCCAGATCTTCAACAACGACTGTGGCTAAGTAGGTAGAGCGGGTTGTCCACGAACCAGAGGGTTAGCGGTTCGATCCCCGGAATGTACCACATGTCGAAGTGTCCTTGAGCAAGACACTGAACCCCCAGTTGCTCCCAGTGCGTGGCACTGCTGTGTGAATGTGTGTATGCTTGTGTGAGTGAATGGGTAGATGTGTCTCTGACTGTAAAAGCGCTTTGAGTACCAATAGGTAGAAAAGCGCTATATAAAAGCAAGGCCATTTACCATTTACCATTTAACTCCCTGGAGCTGTGCGAGGTCCCCTCCTGCCTCAAACGCTCCACCATCATCCCGGTTCCCAAGAAGTCCCCTGTCACAGGATTAAACGACTACAGACCAGTCGCCCTGACATCTGTAGTCATGAAATCCTTTGAACGACTGGTGCTGGCCCATTTGAAGGACATCACGGACCCCCTGCTAGACCCCCTGCAGTTTGCCTACAGAGCAAACCGGTCAGTGGATGATGCAATCAACATGGCTCTCCACTACATCCTGGACCACCTAGACTCTGCAGGGACCTACGCACGGGTCCTGTTTGTGGATTTCAGCTCTGCGTTCAACACCATCGTCCCGGAGCTCCTCCACCATAAACTGCCCCCCTCCACCTGTCAGTGGATTACCAGTTTCCTGACCGACAGGAGGCAGCAGGTGAAACTGGGTAACTTCACTTCCAGTACCCGGTCCCTCAGCACTGGTGCCCCCCAAGGATGTGTTTTCTCCCCACTGCTCTTCTCCCTTTACACCACTGACTGCACCTCAAAGGACCCTTTTGTGAAACTCCTGAAGTTCGCAGACGACATCACCGTCATTGGACTCATCCAGGACGGAGACGAGTCTGCTTACAGAAGGGAAGTGGAACAGCTGGTCCTCTGGTGCAGTCAGAACAGGCCAGTCCCAACAGTCAACTCATTCAGGTTCCTTGGGTCCACAATTTCACGGGACCTGAAGTGGACCTCCCACATAGACTTCGTGAGGAAGAAGGCCCAGCAGAGGCTGTACTTTCTGCGCCTGCTCAGAAAGTTCAACCTGCCTCAGGAGCTGCTGATCATCTTCTACACCGCAATAATCCAGTCTGTCCTGACCACGTCCATCACTGTCTGGTTTGGATCCTCCACCAGGCAGGACAGGGACAGACTGCAGAGAACAGTCAGGTCTGCAGAGAGGATCATTGGCACCAATCTTCCCTCCATCCAGGACTTGTACCGGTCCCGGGTCAGGAAGCGGAGTCAGGAAAATCTCCACAGACCCCTCACACCCTGGTCACAAACTGTTTAGACTCCTCCCCTCAGGCCGGTGCTATAGAGCACTGTAAGCCAAAACCACCCAGCACAAGGACAGTTTCTTCCCCCGGGCTGTGGCTCTGATGAACTCTGAGCAGTCACAGAGTGGGAGACCATCCACATGAACAATAGACAATGACTCTGCCTTGTAAATATTCACTGTACAATAACCCTGGTGTATATATTATTCTTATTATTCTATATTTTATTACAGAGTGAGATTTATTTTATTTTATTGTGTTTTATTTTATTTATATTCTATTCTTGTTTCGCTATTTAAGTTGTACTAGAGAGTGAAGTTACCAGAGTCAAATTCCTTGTATGTGCACATACTTGGCCAATAAAGCTGATTCTGACTCTGATTCTGATTCTGAACTGATTCAAGATGTTGATGAACAGTACAGTTCCTCCAGTGTCCACTAGAGGCTGATCATCAGCAACATCTTGTACGATAAGGATAGACTGAAAATAGTTTTAATCTGAATCAAATGGAAGCTTGTCAGCTGTTAATATCTGCTCTGTAGCTTGTTTCATCTCCCTGGACTCAACTCAGTATCTCTCACATTGTTCCAGGTCCTTTGATTGGTGGGATAATAGTTGGTGTTCTTGTTGGTGGTCTTCTTGTTCTTGTTGCAGTACTTATATGCAAACGTGAAGAAGGTAAGATATCCATTTCTTCTTCCACTCATGTTGACATTAAACATAATGTACAGTATGTGAAACATCCATCCACAGCAACCTGATCATTCAGCTCAGTTTCCTCAGTTACATTCATGATGGTGTTAATGTTTGGTTGGATGTAGGAAGGTGGACATAATAAAGCTTTGCTGTTTTCAGTGTAGTTAGTCAGCTCTTAGCAGCTCTTCAGTTTGATCAAAGTCTGTGTGAAACATAAAATCAGATCCCAGTAGCTCACAGAAAGATGGAGAACAAAGCCATTCACTGACTGACTTCTTCATAGTAGACATCAACTTCTGTCATCAACAGTAACTACAGGTGTCAGGACCAGGACAGAGATGTTCCAGACTGCCTCTTTAAATAAAACAATCTCCCTATTGTGCATCCAGTTCTTACTGTCAGTCTTTTGGTTTCTTTGTTTTCTCAGTCAGAAACTTCTTTTCAAGACAAGGGAGACCACAGCGTGTCTGCTATACAGCGGCGGCACAGACATGGTAAATGGCCTTTCTTTTATATAGCGCTTTTCTACTTATTGGTACTCAAGGCGCTTTACAGTCAGCCCATTCGCTCACACAAGCACTCACATATTCACACACCAGCAACTGGGGGTTCAGTGTCTTGCTCAAGGACACTTCGACACGTGCCACATTCCGGGGATCGAGCCGCTAACCCTCTGCTTCGGGAACAACCTGCTCTAACGACTGAGCCACAGCCACCCCATCAGACATCAAGAGCCGTCCCGTTAGCGCTGTAGGTGTATTGTGGTTTGAAACAGTGGAATCAAGGCTGCCTCCAATCTTACCAGCCAGCTCACACCAAGCTGCTGCCTTTCACTATCAACCTATAACTCCACCACAGATCTAACCACAGGGTTGGAGCATGACATTGAGAAAAACATTTCCATCCTAAAATTACATGAAGTTTTTACTCACATATACTGGTCCCAGTTATCAGAAACAAACCAACAGCTGCCTACCCATAATATGAAAGCTGTCAGTTTCCACTATGCAGCACAGTCTATCATGTGATACAGTGGATTTTTACTCTTTGACAAGTTGGATTTGGTGGATTTAGCTGTTTGGTCAAACCTCAGAAATGTGGATACACTGCCTAATGTGATCTGTCTGTCTTTATTTATGATCCTATTCATCTAAGTAGACTACTATCTAATCTAGAAGACATGTTTCTCCTTTAGTTGATCACACATTAATCAGACATAGTAACAGTCACCATGATACCAGGAATCTGTTCTCTAAAGTCTTACCTATATATAGAGACCAGGGTCATGAATAAGGACCTGATAGTTTTGGAGCTATTCCTGATTTATTCTCATTTTAGACAAGTTTAACCTCCCATCATCCTAGAGGTGAAGAAATTCACAAGTTAATATCTGAACTGTCTTTGAGTTTTACTCATTGACCAAACTGCACAAACAACAACAACAACAACAACAATGCTAACGCTACTGGTTTTGTGTCCAACAGATCAAAGACCCCAGGAGAAGCCACAACAACTGCTTTCAATGAGCATGAAGAAGACCGGGAAGTTTAAAGCACCACCTGAAAAAAGTTTTTTTATTCTATTTCTTTTAATCAGGTATGTTCAGGATGGCACATTAAATAACGATCTAGATAGGAGGATGTTCATCCATTTTATTTGTGCATCTTTCAACATAGAAGTTGTTTGTGTGTGTTTTAAATGGTGTTAACATCTCAGGTTTGTAACACTAGTCAGTTTTGGAAGTTGTGAACTATCTGCTGAAATGTGAGATTTTTGTTTTTAGATTTTGTTTAAATGCCTTACTTTTGTATTATACCTCCTACTTCTTACATTATTTATAGTATTTGTTGTAGAGTGATAATTTTGTACACTTTGTTTGTGTTTCTCAAAGTATTTTCTATTTATTACAAATTTTGCCCAGATTCTGTACTGGATTTTAACTGATTAATAATCCAAAAGACAAATCACAAAACCACTTGAAGGTCATGAACATTCATTCAGATTTAGACTGATTCAGATGATGCATCCACCGCAAAGTATTATAAAGTATGGATACTGGCCCTGTATTCACTTGGGATCAGATTGATACCAAATCTAGTATCAGACACCACTACCTCTGTCAGCTCTACACTGATGTTCATGTTTACTTCTCCTACTGGGCTGAACAGGTGCAATGTGTCACGCAGTTCAGTAGATTGTTCCCTCTACTTTATTTCATGTTATCAGTCTGTGTAGTCCACTAATAGTGAATGAAGGATCAAATGTAATGTGAAAATGTCATTACATTTTAAACGTATTTGTTTCATTTAAACCTTTTATTTTCTTCTAAATCTGTTTTTCTTTATTGTCATTATCATGTTTTTTTACTTTCTCTATGGTCAAATGCACTTCATTAAATGTGTTTGTAATGAATCATGTGGTGAGAGAATGTTTTTGGGGGGTGATTCTGTGAAATGTCAGAACAACATTAAAAATGTAATGAGTCAAACCCTGGATCTGTCTTTAACTGTTATTATTGAACACGTTTCTGCTGTAAATCATCTGAACATTAATGTGATTAGAGTTTTATTTTCTGTCTGAACTGTAGACAACTTTTAAGATTGAGGCTGAGGTCTGATTTTGATGGTCCTCACCTACAGCCTTTATTTACATGCACACTACTCCTGAACTGTTCTGTTCTGTTTTTAATCATATTCAGGACCTGATATTGAACAAAACGTGATTATTGTTTATCCACACAGTTTGTTAAACTTTAAAGAAGCGATTCCTAACCCTTAGAGTATTTTTAATTTGATGTTAGTCTAGATTATGCAACACACAGATTCAGGACCTCTTACATGCTAAACTAACCATCCTTCCTCTAACCTGCATCTCATAAATCTCTTCACGCTCCACACATACACTCAGCCAGCACATGGCACATGAGTGTCCCTACTCAGCAGCCATCTTGTTTTCTCTTTGTTCAAAGCCTCAAGGCCCTAGCAGCCATTTTGACGCACCCACACACAAACCACTGTATAAAGTACACTGTAGTTAGATAGTATGTTTTTACTTTTATTCTTGTTAATAAATAAACATGCCTGTTGTCTGTTTAAGAGTGAATGTTGCCAACCTCTACACTGCCAAGAACTCCATATTCCTTCAACCTTAATGTGATAATTTTGGTGATAGTTATTGAGTTAATTATTAATCAGAGTACCAAATTGACAGTTTAGTAAATATTATGAGGCTGATTTGATTCATTGGTAAATCGTTTACCTTCACAGAAGGTTGGTGCCCCAAGGTGATCTAGTAATTCAGATCCAATTATTTTGAATACTAAATAATTATTTTTGATAATTATTATTTGTGATAGCTAAACCCCAGTATTTAGGGCCTTAGTACATAGGCTCAACAACATGTTAATGTTTAACTCACTTTTTCTTTTCAACAGTTCAGGAGCAAACAAATGGCAATAGTTCCAGTGTGTGTGAATATTTGTTTTTCCATCTCACTTTGGGGTCGATGACTATCATTACATCGTTTCTTTTGCTGCTTTTGGACTCTGAAAATAGACTCTTAAAGGCTGCTGAGAACTAAACAATGAGGCAAATGCAGCTAAAAGACCAGAAAGTTAATGGAACTGTAGGATAAGGGTTTGTGGAATAGGTTCATCACTACAAGTCAAACAGCCCTATAGTCACACCTCTTGGGAAAAAAATAACATTTTAAGATTGTTTCTCTCTCCTTTTCAAGCCTCATTTATTTCTCCAAACTTTGTAGAGGTTTAACTTTCAAAAACTTTTTCAAAACTCTGGCTTATAAGTGGAAATTCTTCTGGTCAAGTTGCTTTTTTAAGTTGTTACCACGAGCTCAGTAGTTCTATGTGAAAGCACAATAAATTATTCAGTCCGCAGTCCTCATTAGCAAGTGAAAACATTTTTCAATTATATTTTGAATTTGGCTGAATTTGGTGTTTTTTTTCTGAAATACACACAAATCCCAAAATTTTAAGTTTATTATCATAGAAACAACCGAAAGTAACAATGCACAGTTTTGAATGTATTCTCTCTGTGGCATCACAGCATCAAAGTATGTTAAAACAGCTCCACACACACACACACACAAAGTACGGCTGAATTACAGCACGTTTAATGCAACTTCCTGTTTCATGGCGCATCATGAAACTTTGAGGAGCCAGAACTCCTCACTAAGTCAATCTGATAAGGCATCAAGCCTGAGGGCAAACCCTACCAAAA
Organism: Planiliza haematocheilus; assembly: GCA_005024645.1. NCBI lineage: Eukaryota > Metazoa > Chordata > Actinopteri > Mugiliformes > Mugilidae > Planiliza > Planiliza haematocheilus. The sequence goes on along the minus strand of SRSE01000149.1, from coordinate 46,681 downwards.
AACTCATGTCCAATTTTGACAGTTTTATCAAAATAGCAGACTTCCAGTTGGGTTTAAAATACGGCTCCAATTGACTTTCTTGTGCGTCCTGGGATGTTACATATACGTGACATATTTCCAGATTTTTAGATGCAACGGGCTTCAGGGGATGGTCTGAAGATGGTGCTACAGCTCAAGGCCCTTATACATTAAATATTTTGGGTGAATGAAGGCGTTTGCAAATTTTCAAGACTTCTCATACATTTATACACAAACAAAGCAGAGGCAAGAAGTGGAAAGTATGAAAACAATAGAGTACTTGCAACTCCTGTTGCATGGCCCTGTTGTGCCCATGCTACTTCACTGCTCAGGCCCTAATTAGCTAAAAAACTAAACAATAAATCACTGTTAACAGGAGAAACTTTCACCAATATGAGGAAACTATTCAATAAAAATAAAATCTCAGTGATGGAAACAAGGAAAGAACAAAATCTTAAAAAAAGGGGTCGCTTACTTACAGAGCATCAAGCAGAGCGATCCAGTCACCATTGTGCACCAGTACGTTCTACCTTCAACGTGTAGTCTACCACATCCTGACCTGTGAGGCAGGAAATCACAAGCTACTGCAGAACAGCTCGAGCTCACTGCCGTTTGTTTCTTTTCTGAAAGCCACAAGTGCACCAGGAGGCTACACTAGTGCCTCACACCAGCACAGCGAAATCATCTTCACATCCGTCCTCACTCTGAGAAAACAACCAATTTACTTTACATTTCAACGTTTGTCATCATTGAGCACGGTCACATTTTTTCACACCATTCAGTGACTATCAACAACCCAGAAATGAACCTAGCGCTTTTCTGCAGCAATCAAAGCAAACAATGAAGCCTAACAGAACCATTATGGTCCTACGATTCACCCCGTTGAGCCAAACAACCATTACAGCCCCAACACAAGACTGTTACACTTCAACTTCTTTTAATTTGCCCCATTCATCTGCAGACTGAACCCCGACCCAAATACTTTATATAATACTACAAATTACCAGCCATCCTTACCTGTAGCGAGCTCCTCAGCTAGCATGTTTCCTCCTTACCCACAGCCATTGTCTTGCTCTCTCTGCTACCATTGACATAGCGCAGTACTCTGGCTTTTGTCGCTTTGCCACGTTCGCCCATCTCGTTTAGGAGAGCAATGGTGGATCTCGCCACAAATCTACAGCAACCTCCACCGGCCGCACACGGGCACTTCAGCCATTCTGCTCTGCATCTGCTGCCATCTCTGCATATTTAGCTCTCTTGTGCTCGTTAGCTTCCTCAATTCTATCTTCCCACGGGACAGTGAGTTAGATGACATAGACTACTTTCTCTGGCCCAAACCACAACAGCAGATCTGGCCGTGGCCGGGTGCTAACTGTCTGGATTGGAGTAACTAGCTGCTCGTTTAAGTCGGCCCTCATCTCCCAGGCTCCTCACACTCTCATCTGCCCTGCATTATCCCTGACGCTCATTAGTCTAGCCTTGTCCCCCTCCTGTACAAACTTGAAAGCCATGTAATTTCCTTTGGTTTTCCACAATTGCAGCTGCTAAACATTTCAATACCTGATTGTGACGCCAGGTGTAACGTCCTTGGGAGAGACTAACCATACAACCTGTCAGAATATGACTAAGCGTGCAGACACAAGTGCACAGTGGACAGGCAGCATCCTCACCTACCCACTGGTTCAGGTTCTGGGGAGTTGGCAGCACATCATAAGTAGCCCCTAACATAAATCTAATCCTGCTAGCCTCCATGCTCCAAAGCTCTCTCCACTTAACCTTCCTCTTCTCAACACTCTCCCAGTTCACCCATTGACCCTGCTTAGCCTGCGACACTGCCTTCGAGCATCTAACTGCTTCCTCTTGCCTCTGTACCTCTTCCACTATCATCTTTCTCCTTTCTACTGCTGACCTCCACAGAGGTTTCCCTGCACACAGTCCTAGGCCTCCAAGCCCTTGCTGTACATGGCCTATGATATCTCTATGCCTGAGGGCTGCCTGTGCTTGCTGCACTGCCTCTTTTGCCTTCCACTTCCTCCCTGTTTTCACAGTAGGCGCTACGCTCCTAACCACTGGATCCTTTGACTGAGTCAGAGTCATTTCCAGTCTAACTTTAGCACACTAAAACTCTTACACTTAATCCTAAACTGCTAGACTAGATTTAGGATTATATGGTACAATAGCATGCAGAGTAAGGTATGAAATAGGTCCTGGTATTAATCTGGAAGAAATTCCAAATCCAAATAAAAGTCACTCTTCACACATAAATAGATCAAAACAAATAGAATAAACTAACAGGTAGTGTGAGCTGAGATTAGTTTTAATGGGCGATTCAGAGTCATTGTCTCAGTTGTATTTGGACTCAATTCTCTTCCAGACCAGTTCCAAGGATTTCAACACTAGATGTCACCATTTGATTTCTGTGTGAGTCTTTTCAGACGCAGCTAATGAGCTCAGTATGTATGAACGCAGTGAAATTCAGATTCTCATTGCTGAATCGTTGTCGTTCATACACAACTAAAATAGTATCTTACTGTTCTCACCTTTAATGTCCATCGTTTTATTCAAAGCTGGTGTTGTTTGGAGACTTGAGTGGTGTTTGTGTTGTTCTGGCAATAAAGTGTACCTAATGAACTGGCAGGTGAGTGGTGTTTCATGTCAAAAATAAAACTTGTGTCTACTTTTGTCAGGCAGTACTGTAACCTCAGAGGATCAGTGGTGAGCTCCATCATGGTGCGGGAAACCCGCCCGCTCTGCACTCCTATTTTTTTAAGTTTACATGTGATTTATACATGGATTACATGTATTTATGTTGGACACAAGACAAGTTGTGTCTATTTGTTAGTTTTTGTAGTGGTTCTTGGAGTCTTTTGTGTCTCGTTGATGTCATTTTTGCTCAGGGTTTGTGTTGTGATGATGTTGCTTTGCATCTCTTTGTAGTTCTATTGTGCTACATTGGAGTGATTTTCCAACGTTTCACACCTCTGCTGACATTGCTAGATGCTACTGTATTTTGTGTCTTTGTTGTGCATCTTCAGTACTTTGAAGTTGTTCTGCCATGTTCTCAAATTTCTCGACACTTTGTAGTGTTTTTTTTTTCTCTGCGGAGTGCATCTTGAATCATGCATTGGATCTGAAGACATTCATGATCTCCACCTTAAGTCATAAAGCCTGTTGTTAGAAACTGCTGTAACGTTGCACAGAAAGATAAACAGTATAATCCTGTAAATATTAGTCAGGGAGACAAAACCTTACAGTGTTTCACAGTATCGACAGCTCAAAGCAAAGAGAACAGCAGTTTAACGTCTGAAGTCAGTTGAATTTCAACAATTCAACAAATTCAGACCTCCCTTTTGCACTTCACGGTCACACACCAGCATACACCTGAGAATCAGCTCTGCCACACTAAAGTGAAAGTGTTTGTGCTTGTTGAATGTGAAACTTGTCCAACAAGTTTTTTTTTGTTGCCTCTCGGATCGCAACCGATATCTTTGCTTTACAAGTTCCTCCCTTTGGGCTGGGTTTTACCATAAATTCTGCCCCTTATGTAGTTTTATCAGTGTTTATTTGCAGTTTTCTATATATGGCATAAAAAAACAACAGTCCCTCACCACCTGTCTTTAGACTTAGGTAAACTTTATAGATCCACAAGGGAAATTGCTTGGTTACAGTAGTTGCACAAAAAAAAACACAAGTATATACGTAAAATAAATAATAAGTAATATAAGTAAAATTTAGTGAAATAAAATAGTATAAGCAATAAATGTACATAATTAGCATATGCACAAATGTCCAAGAAATAGGGATGGAATAATATATATTATATCTGTGAAGGTTCTCAGTCATCCAGGTCATGGTATATCCAAAAATAAATAAATAAATAAATAAATAAAAGGTTCAAAAAGGGCAAATGGACTTGTAGAGTTCTTTTGAGAAGACATCCGAGTAGCTTCTTCAGTTCTAGGGGACTGGTGGGAAGTCTGAGGTTGAATAGGAGCTCCTACTGGAACTTGTTTGCTATGCTAATAACTGGTGGTGAAAACGTTTTCTCAAAAAGCTCTACACGTCCAGTTGCCCTTTTGAACCTTTTTTTGGAAATATATATTATATACATAGGAATGATGCATTAACATGAATAACATGGAGTTATCTGTTACAGAAAGGTGAGTTGTTGAACAGCTGCATAGAGTAGCGTCTGAATGACGTCCTGTAGCGTTCACTGTGGGAGTGGAGCTGGATCAATGTGTTGGAGAATGACCTCCACTGTCCCTCTATAGTCTGGTGTGGTGGCTGAGATGGATTGTCCACGATGGACAGCAGGTTGTCCAGTGTCCTCCTGTCCCTGACTGAGACAAACATCTCCAACTCACTGGTAAAAACATGTCCTGCCTTTTGGATCAATTTTGTCCATCCTTCTTATGTCCTTTCTTCTGGTGCTACTCCCCCAACAAACCACAGCAAAGTACAGACTGGTAGGAAGTTTATATATTTAAAGACCTGAGATTCCTCAGGAAATGGAGTCTACTAAGGACCTTCTTGTCCACAGCAGTGGTGCTCACTGCTGTTCATGTGGGCTCCCAGGTACTTCTAGTGGTCCACTACTTCCATTACCTCCAGGCCCTGGATAGTGATGGGCTCCTCTGGTGTCCTCTTCCTCCTGAAGTCAATGACCAGCTCCTTGGTCTTGTCCACATTCAGGAGTAGGTGGTTTGCCTGGGACCACTCCACAAAGTCTCCAATCAGTGTCCTTTACTTGTCCATCTCTAATACACCCAACCACTGCAGAGTCATCAGAGTGTCAGGACCCAGAGCTGGACTGGAGATCAGAAGCGTAAAGAGTGAACCTCCTCTTGAGCAAGGGATCAGAACCGATGCTTGTGGAAAGGTGTCACACTTTGCAGACTAGTGGGACAAGTGAAAGATTGCAACGACCATTAGACTTGGACTTTATTGATCCACAAGGGAAATTGCTTCTACACAGTAGCTTAGTTGCACATAAAAAACTCTCTTTACAGGTGTAAGATAGTTAAAAATAAAATAAAATAAGAGAGTACAACAATTGCATAAAAGAACAAGAAATAGAGACAGACGTAAATACACACTATGTACACAGGAAGGATAAATAAGGCTGGTGTTTTTTACGTCTGTGCACAAATGATTTGATCTGAACATTTATGACAAAATCTAACTTACCAGTCGGACACTTCTGCTTATAAAGACATCCACATCCTGCACCACCCAGGACGAGTACCAAGAAAGCCAGAGCAGCAATCGCTCCTTTGTGGCACGTACCGCCTAATGATCAAACAACCCCACGGATTAGATGGAGCATCAGGCGAGCAACAACGTACAGGAAGAGTCAGTTCTGTTCAGTTAGAACATTTTCACCTGCGACAGACCACGTTACCACATTTAATACAGCTTTACAGCAAGGACATGGGGTCAGAATTTATATTCTTGTCGATTGACCAGTGCTGTAAATGCACCTATATTTGTGTGTAACGTGTATGATTCAAAACATCAGTGATAAAGGAAAATAGCATGCATGTCAAAGAATGATCAATGACTTCTAAGGATCTTGTCTCACCTTTAATGTCCTCCTCTTCATTCAAAGTTGGTGTTGATCTGGGTCTTAAGGGTGGAAGTGGTCTCTGTGTCCCACTGGTTTTAACAGCCGTAGGTCCTGAAGGTATATAAAAGAGAAAAAGTCAGACCTGAGACGAGACAGTCTCTGATTCAAATCTCAACAAGGAATGTGTGGGTGGCAGTGAATGAGCAGCGTGTTCCCTCCCTCATCAACTATGGCTAAAGGATTTGTGTGTCATGACGTGAGGAATGTGGTACAGTATGCAAAAATAAAAACTCACCAACAATAAGCCGGATACTCGTTGCCCTTTTTGGGCTCTGCAACAGAGGAAGGAAACATCTGTACCATCCTTGGTCAAAGACATTCACATTTAGGATCTTGAGCGACACGTTGCCGTCTCTCAGGCCGTCTTTGAAAAGCTCCGTCCTCCCGGCGTATGATGACATTTTCATGTCCTCCACGTCGTGGCGGTCGTGGTAACGGTGCACATACTTGTCCCGGCTCAGTGGATCTCCTGGGTCAGGACGGAGGTCAGGCCTCCACCATTCTACTGTCAGCTCCTCCTCATCGACCGGAGGCTCCACGTGGCACGGCAGGATGGCGTCCTCACCCAGAGCGACCACGACTGGACGAGGCCAACCAATCACCTGAGAATCCCCTGAAACATTGAGAGAAGAGCACGATGAATAACAGTTTGGATAAAGATGTTTCATATCCAGTACGGCTTCAAAAGTCGTCCTGCAGGATAAACTAGTTGGTCTCACGTTGTCAGGGACATAAATATTCCTGAGGGACGGTGATTGTTGCTCAGCTGAATAAACCCAGTAGTCTCAGTCCAGTGTTGTCTGGTATATTGTCAGGAAGAGTAAAATCAAAAGGGTTGTGTGGTGATGTGGTTATGTGGTTGCTTCTTCGTTTGTTTGGTTTGTGTATTACGTGCATGCATAGTGTGTGTGTGTGTGTGTAGTGTAATAGGCTGCTATATCTATTGATATTAACTGAAGTGTAAAATAACTATAAAGTATGCGTAAACTATGTCGCACAGCCCTGTATTATGAAGAAAAAGAAGACACAGGCACATGTTGGCTTAGACTTTCTGATTATTTATAGAGTTTTCAGTGCAGTATTCTCAGAACTGTACATATTTGTTCAAGTATTTCATGGCTTAACTATAAGGACATTGTAGATATAAATGGGCAGAGCAGAATTTAAATGCCTGCACTTGGATTCGAGCAAGAGGAGCCACTGCTCAGTATTGAATGCAGTCAAAGTAGACGTGTTTTGTGTAAGGTGTAGTAGGGCATCTAAACATTAGCCCTATCTGGAAGTGCAAAAATACAAAAATGTATAAACACAGAAGAATCTGTTTTTGTCATCATATAAGCATCCACTTATTTTTATTTTTCATTTGCATACTTAATGGTTAATGTAGCTATTTATTGTTATTTTCAATTATGGCACTTTGGGTCCTCCACAGTTACAGACCACCAATCGTGTTCCTCATAGAAAGCTATAAAGTTACACAAAACACATTTGAAAAATATATACAAAATAACAATGCTCTGAAAAATATATTGAGAAAAAAAATTGAAATATAAAGATTCTGTATGTACAGTTTGCCAATGATTGAATAAAAAAAACGTGCAGTGTACAGAGCAGATTTATTGATTGATGGAGAAAAGTCACTATTGACTCAGGCTGGTGTTGAACAGCCTGATGGCTGCTGGGATGAAGGACCTGTGGTAGCGTTCCTTCTTGCATCGTGGATGCAGCAGTCTGCCACTGAAGGAGCTGCTGAGGTCTGAAACAGTCTGATGCAGTGGGTGAGAGGGGTTGTCCATGATTGATGTCAGCTTGGCTAACATCCTCCTCTCACCCACCTCCTCGATGGAGTCCAGAGGGCAGTCCAGGACAGAGCCGGCCCGTCTGACCAGCTTGTTCAGTCTCTTCCTGTCCCTCTCTGAGCTTCCACTGCTCCAGCAGACCACTGCATAAAGGATGGCAGAAGCCACCACAGAGTCATAAAAAGTCCTTAGCAGTGTCCTGCACACTCCAAAGGACCTCAGTCGTCTCAGCAGGTGGAGACGACTTTGGCCCTTCTTGTACAGGGCGTTCGTGTTGTGTGTCCAGTCCAGTTTATTGTTGAGGTGAACACCCAGGTACTTGTAATCCTCCACGACCTCGATGTCCAAGCCCTGGATGTTCACCGGTGCAGTCAGATGTGGTTTCCTGCTGAAGTCAATCACCACCTCCTTTGTCTTGCTGGCGTTGATGTGCGATTCAAACGTTAGATTACCATATGTATATTGTACAAGTTGAGCTTGTCACTTTGTTTCTGTCATTTGTCTTTATTGTGACAACAAAACGCAATAAAGTTGGAAAAAAACAAAACAAAAACAAAACATCTGGGTCTGAAAATTTAAGCCAATGCGGAAGCGCAAAAAACTGCAGTTCATCGAGTGACCACTTGAGGCTGGCTCCAAAGGGAAGCAAATCCCCATTGACCCCCATGTTAAAATGCCCAACTTTACAGCAATATTAAACATGTTTACAGCCTGGTACAAAAAATGGTTTTAGACTCAATGCATTATTTTACTATTCATGACAACTGTACAGGGGGTGAGTTTTTTTCTAACGCGTTCGTTTATTTTTTATTAAGGTTTAAAAGTCTGCATAACTAAGGGAGTTCCCACCTTGAGTGACAGGTGACGTCACCACATGCACCAGGCAGTCCAGGAAAGTGGAAGAAGACTGAAGCCTCAACATTGAAGTATATAGAAAACCAACCCCCTGGAGCACAAACTAGGGGTCATCAGAACGCTCCAGCACAGAGCACAGACTGTACCCACAAGACCGGATGGCCAGGAGAAGGAGCAGAAACACATAAAACGGGCACTCAAGACATGTGGGTATCCTAATTGGGCCTTTGTGAAAGGCTCAAAAAGATACCCCAAAAGGGACAGAGAGGAGGAGAACGACAGGAGGAAAAACATCGTCATCCCCTACGTGGCTGGAGTGTCCGAGAAACTCAGGAGGATTTTCAGGAATCACCGTATTCCAGTTTATTTCAAACCAGGAAACACACTTAGGCAGAGACTGGTCCACCCTAAGGACAAAACACCCAGAGACAGAGACAGAGACTGGTCCACCCTAAGGACAAAACACCCAGGCAGAAACAGAGTAATGTGGTGTACGCCGTTCAGTGCAGTGAGGAGTGTACAGACTTATACATTGGGGAAACTAAACAACCTATCCATAAACGCATGTACCAGCACAGGAGAGCCAGCTCATCAGGTAATGATTCAGCGGTCCACCTACACTTGAAGGACAAAGGACACTCTTTTGAGGACAACAACGTCCAGATCTTAGCCAGAGAAGACCGATGGTTTGAAAGAGGAGTTAACGAAGTATCTATGTCAGACTGGAAAAACCTTCACTAAACAGAGGAGGTGGACTGAGATTCAATCTGCCATCTATTTACAACACAGTGTTAACTTCTGTCCCCAAGAAGTTTCAGTCTCCTTCACACCTTGACACTGGAGCCTCAGACGGACAAGAGTCGTTAGAGAACCATTCATAGGGAAGAGGACAGGGACCAAAACAGTCCCCCCCTCACAACAGGTAAGTACCCAGTCGTTAGTGGAAATAGCTGCACCAGTTTCAGGTTATTAGCATAACAAGCAAGGTTTCTCAGGAGGAGTTCCTATTTAAACCTCAGACTTCCCACCAGTCCCTCAGAACTGAAGAAGCTACTCGGATGATGAGTGGTGAAACGTCTTCTCCAAAATCTACAAGTCCAGTTGCCTTTTTTGAAACCTTTTTTGGATTACCATGAGCTGGATGACTGAGAACCTTCACAGATGGATGACATATGACTCAAACAGTTCATGCCTGGACAACTATTTTAAAAACTAATTGAAGTACTAAGCAGAATCAGAAAATCAGATCCATTGCCAGGAAGTACAGATGGATAATAAATAAACATAAACTCTGGAAATTGTGGGAATTAATAAGCGGATTGTAAAATAAAAAAAATACTCTTTGTTATTTACACAATGAAACCAAAATACACAAGGACATGTAAACAGAACAGGTAAAGTAGTTTTAGAGACATGAATAGATATGAAAATATAATTTAAAAAAAAAATGTAAAACAAGGAAATAAACTGAAAAACAAAGAAAAATGTAAATTAATGTAAGATATATAAATATAGAATGTTCTGTTTTGTCACATTACATAAATTAATTAAAACATACATATTTACAGGATTGTTTTCATCTTTAGTTTTGGCACGTTGGGACCACCATATTTAAAGACCACCATGTGGTTAAACCTCAGACCAGCACGTGGTTCTCACATTGTTAGATGACTTAAACAGATCATGCCTGGACAAGTATTTTAAAAAGTGAAAGCTTTAAACGCTGACAGCTGCCACGACGCTCTACGTCAATACAGAACTTGCCTGAGTTTATTGCGTGTTTAAGCTTTTTTACGTGTCAAAGTAATTCATTGATATTTTTAATCAATGTCAGTTTTCATACAGCGAAGAATAAATGCCAGTAATGAATTCGGCGTACTTTATTTTTCTTATTTAACTTGTGTTAAGACACGTAAGATTAAGGCTCACGTGTTTAACTTAACAGTAGCGTCCGTACAATACAAATATTCGATATATATCTTTACACAGAATAATATATAGTTTCTTTTTACCTTGAACGGGTATCCAAGTGACGGAGGCCAAGAAGACGGTAAATGTCCAGAGTGGAAAAGAGTAAACAGCCTCTTTAAACTCCAATGTAGAGAGACGCATCATAGGGAAACTCGTGTGGAGCCGAACAGCGAATGAATGAATGCGTCATGTACGCGCAGGCTTTTAACTTACGTCCTACGTCTTACGTATTTGCATGGGCGTGTCGTTTCCTTGGTATCGATTGTTTGTTTGTTTTTCCATTACAGTCTTAAATTCTTCCTAAAAAATAAACCAGTTGAACGTGGAATAATAATTAACGTCACAATCAGTTAATCTGTGAACGTAATAAAGAATTTAGATTTAATCTGGACTAACTGAGAACCCAAGTATGTATGTAGTAGTATGTAAAGACTAAGGTCAGTGGAGGCGGCAGTGGGAGGAGAGGAGTGGGTGTTTGTTTGCTGAAAGTGGAGATTGTTCTGGTATCACCCACGGGAGCCAATTTCACTGATCACATGGGGCCAGTTGTTCAAAATAAGTAATCTGGATAAAAATTATCCGGATTTGGAAATCCCATTTCTTGCTATCCAGGATCAGGTAATCCGTCTTACTTTTATGCCGGTTTTTCAAAGCAACATTGGATTGGATCATCCTGATCCAGATACACAGTTTTTGAGTTTACCAAATCCGGATTGCCAGTGCTTTAAAGGGGAAAACATAACACAATGTGAGCTACCGGCAATGTAAAGAACAGGTAAAACAGCCAACATGCTTTTTATTTTGAGACAAAACACAAAAATAAGATAAACATCCGCTACTATATTATGTTTTTTTATGATCACTCAGCTGAGCAACAACAAATAAATACATTAACACACCATGGATATTTTTGAAAAACTTAAATTGAAAAAAGGCTAGATGTCCAATCATTAACTGAATAAAGAATGTTCAGGGTTCTTCATCGGAGTATGAGAGACCAGCATTTTCAAGCCCGGCTTTTAGGATCTGAAGTTTAGCCCTGGTTTGCTGCACTTTGGCCAACTTGATTTGTTCTTCTGCCAGGAGTATCTGTGCTTCTGCTCTTTCAGTTTCTCGTTTAATGAGCAATTCGTATGCATCATTATTAGTTACCTGGGCCCGCTGAAGAACCAGACCAACCTCTGGCGTTCTGTCAGGATGAGGGACTGACTGGACGTGTAGCGAGGGACGCAATTGTTAGAAATTATTTTTGACAGGGTCATCTCTGGTGAATGTTTTTCAATTAATATGCAGTGATGAATCACAGAAATACCGAATATATTATTTTTGTTTGTTATTCAAATCTGTTTGGGGAAATCCGTTTATGTCTTGGGGACAAGATCATTTTTATTTTATTTTTACTTTACTATACTGAAAGGGGTAATTGGTAGACTATGTCTACTTTATGTACTTTATCACTAACAACAAACAACAACAAATCAAGTGCAGAATATAAATAAAAGTATATAGACAAAATGATACAAATTTATCATTTGACCAATTGTACAGTTTTGCTACATTTTCTTCCTGAAATCCACCTTGAAATCCTACCCCCTGTTGGGATCAGGATAATCCTGCTTTTTTGGATCAAAGTTATCCACATCCTACTGAAATGCTTTGAACAACACAAATTGAAGGTTTGATCCGGATTCAAACTAGGATTGGATTACATGATCTAATCCGATTTCAGAATCCGTCTTTCCCTTTTGAACAACCCATTTTCAAGATTTGATCCAATCCGATAACCAAAATCCAATCAGATTACCTTTGAACAACTGGCCCATGAGGATTACTCTCAAGTGATTCACCAGGAATAACACCATGAAACCACAGGTAACCCATGATCTCGTTTGGATTCCCCCTAGCATCAGGATCACCTGACTAAGATTGTGTACGTCTTCTTTTTAAGATATGATTAGTGGAGATGCGATTAGATAAGTTTATCAGATAAAATAAGACAAACCTTTATTCATACCACAGGGGGGAAATTTGCTGCCAAAACAGCCCTGACCTGTTGAGGCATTGGCTGTTTATCAACACCAAGTGTACAAACTTCGTACTTTGTAATTCTATACTAGACAAGTTTGACCGTGAAATACATACTCTAGAGGACAGGATGCTGTCCACAAAGTGCATTCTGGGACTCCTCCTGTACCTAGTCCACACAAGTTGCCTCCCAAAGCTTCCTGGAAGAAGAAAATGGGGCGAACAAGAACACGTCTGGGTATTTGTACTGATGACGTTTCACAAGAACACATTGATAGAGGGCTCCTCTAGACCTCTGAAGGTATCTGGCACCAAAACATTAGCGGTAGATGCTTTAAGTCATGAAAGCTGAGAGGTGTGGCCTCCATGGATCACGCTTGTTTGTCCAGAACGTCCCACAGATTGGACTGAGATCTGGGGAACTGGGAGGCCAAGTCAGCTCTTTGTTGGACACGTTGTTTGTTACTCACAAGGCTCAAGTGGCCACTGCCATCAGGGAATACCGTCTCAATTAAAGGGTGGACATGGTTTGCGGCGATGCTTAGGACGGACCCAAGGTCTCTGAGCAAAACACAGGCCAAAGCATCACACAGGCTTAACTGTCTCCTTCCCATAATGCATCCTGGTGCCGTGTGTTCACCGGGACGAGATCAATCAGACCAGAACCACCTTCTGCCAGTTCGGATGTGTCCATTGCAGGAGCTTTTATCAGAGGTCAAGGGACATCCTGACTAAACAAACCGTGATCCACTGAGTATCCTGATTCCTTTCTACCAAAACCGGAATCAATGTCTTGATTCGTCTCATCTATTAGGTCAGAACCACACGGGTCAGACTCAGTGATCCTTGGTCCATGAGCCTGTCTCTGGTTCTTCTCAGTCCTTGAACCACTGTTGATAGATACTGACCACGGCAGACCAGGGCCACCACACAAGAGCTGCAGTTCTGGAGATGACCCAGTCGTCTAGACCAGTGGTTCTCAAATGGCCTGGCTTCGGGACCCAACATCACTCCTTCAGGACAAGCTGCGACCGAAATCAAAGAAAAATTTAAACTTCTCAAATAAATTTGAGAAGATGGAGCTGAAATAGTAGAATAGAATGAAACACACGGTATCAAAACGCAAAAACAAAACAAATGTAATGATAAACCAAGATGACCAGCAAGTGCCGATGCTTGAGAGGGAACTGTCCCATTTGACGCCCCATTAGCTGCATTTTAATTAAAACCAAAACTCTTCACTTCAGTAACTTCAGCTGACTTTTAACAAACTCATTAGTGGTTTAATGCACAAACATGAAATTAAAAAAGTCCAACTAATGAAAAGTCGTTTCAAAAAGAATCAAAATATGAAGCTTTAGCTGAGTACCCACTCCCACTCCAATATATAACAATATCCTGTTAAAACTATTCAGTCACTTTTTCAAGCATTTATCATAAGGCCGTCATGACAATCAGAACATTTCTATCACTAGTAGTCAGTAACAGTAGTCGTCTTCTAAAGTACTCAACAGGTTTATCTTTGGCGTTTTGTTTCCAAACGCCAAATGTCAGTTTTCACGGCTTTCACCTCGTAAGACAAAACACGCTGAGGTTTTTGGTGAAAACACTTCGTGCGACCCACTTTTGGGTTGCAACCCACCAGTTGAGAATCACTGGTCTAGACGGCACAGTTTCCCGCTTTTAAAAGTATCTCAAATCCTTCCACTTGATCATTTTTTCCTCCTAATCTAACTGAGAGGAGCCATGAGAACCTGATAACTAATACTACATACACAGTCAAAGACATATTTTTGGTTTCCCCAGTCAAGTAAACGATGGGTAAAAAAATCTGTTCGTGCTGATAACCTATAACATAGCCCCTGTGGTCGTGCAGCCCCGCTCTGGTAGGTGACATAACACTTGACATTTGAGGTGTTGATATAAAAGCAATTACACACATCCTACACAAACAAGATCTTCACACATTTGGACGCGGAGTCTGCAGCAGGAAGCCGTGGCCTCTCGAACATAAAATCAGGCGCTGGGTGTGATGCTCACATTGCAAGCCGATCAGCATGGAGATAACAACGCTGTGTGCCGTCGTCGGTGAGTTTGAAACGATACTCAGAAACTTATACGCAGGTTTGCTTTAATTGGTACGCAGAGAAGTTTTAAAGTTTGTGTTGCGTCTTGATTTAAAAAAAATAAAATAACGATTGTTCTGTTGAATCTCTGGCTCCGTTAAAAGGCCTTCGTACCCACCTCACGACACTCCGCTAGTTCAGATAATATACTACTTTATTTCATTATATCAACACATATATTGGCATTTTTTTTTGCACTAATGTTTAACTCATTACTGACAAATAAATGCACTGAAAACAAAACCAAAACTAGCAGAGTTTCAACGGAAACAACTCTCCTCCCTCGAGGACAGATCAGATGGCTTTATCAACGGAAGCATCTTGCCATCAGCTTTATCATTAATAGTGCTTCCTTTCTAATGTGGTCACACTGACAGAGGTTTGAAACGCTGTTCTTCTCTTTTTGATCTAGGGTGACACACAAAGCTTTTGGTTATATCTAAACTATGAGTGTTGTCGTTGTCAGCAGCTGCAGATGCTGTCGACCTCTTTATTTTTTTATAGCACCACACTCTCTATCTTTAAAATGTGAAAAAAAAAACCTTTGACCTCAACAGTGAATGCAGCAGTGTGGCTTGTTAAATTTGCTGAGAACAGCAATCGCTTATCGCTTGGTTGCCAGTCAACAGGAAAGCAACAACCTGTAGAGAAGGTGACAAAGTTGAGCTGGGTTTACATGTTGTTTACTGTCTCTTTGTTTCCTGCAGCTTCTCTGAGAATAGTTCCCAGCAGATCCCAGTTCTTCCAGTATGAGTCTGTCTCTCTGAGCTGCGAAGTGCTGGGAAACTCTTCTGAGTGGAGAATTAAGAGGAACACAGACAACACCATAAATGAAAACTGCCCGTCCAGGAATGGAAAAAATAGATCTGAGTGCATCATCAATGACATTTATCCACATGATTCTGGACTTTACTGGTGTGAGTCTGAATCAGGAGAACGCAGCAACACCGTCAACATCACGGTGACAGGTGGGTTTAAAGGATCTACAAGCTGTGAACGGCAGACTCTCGAGTCACGTCTCATATTTCACTCGACCTGTTGTTAAGCAAGGTTTCTGTGGACTGTTGTTCAACAATCAAGTCACGAAGGTACAAAAGTTGTTCTATTCTTAATCGTATGTTCTAAATCTGTACTTTTCAGATTTGCGCTTCCCTTGGACAATATCATTTGGAAACGCTGCATAAACATCTAATACTATGCAGATGACACCCACCTGTAATTATATGAATGGACCATATGCTCAATGCTTACTTTGGCACATATTAGGAGATACATTAGGATACATTGGTTAAATTTTGTATTGCTACACAGATGACAGCTAGCTGTATGTAGCATAACCGTCACTAAAAGAAACTAGTCGAGACAGACCAAACTGTGTAAAGTTGTTTCTATTAATCCTCTTCATTGTATGTTCCAAGTTTAAGTAAGTTGAGTTGGAATTCAATTATCTGAATCTGTAAATGTCAACCATGATTCTAGCATATACTTGTGGGGTTCCACATGGTTCTGTAGCAGGACCAGTATTTTTCAGGTTGTACACACTTCCCTTGGGCAATATACAGCATAAATATCTGTTGCTATGCAGATGACACCCAGCTATGTTGTGTTTAACCATCAGTAACCTTCAAATTTACATGAACACAATAGATATCCTGGATGGTTTTAAATGTGGAAAATGTCATTCAGGTGGCTCTGTGATCCTGGAGAGTCCCGCCCATGCACTGACAGAGGGAGACTCTGTGACTCTGCGCTGCAAAACCAAGAATTCCTCCAATCTCACAACTAATTTCTATAAAGATGAGCTTCTCGTTGGCAGCAGCTCTACGGGAAACATGACCATCCACAGTGTTTCTAAATCTGATGAAGGACTCTACAAGTGTAACATCTCTGGAGTTGGACAGTCAGCAGACAGCAGGCTGAATGTCAGGGGTGAGCAACGTGGTTCCACATGGGCATTTTAAACAGTTACACCTTCACGTACAGTTTTCATATTTGAGTTGTTTTTTGCATATGTTGCTTAGAAAATATGTTAACTCGCAAGGCAAGATACAGTTTATACATACTTTTTTTTTTTCTGATTTTTTAATCAGAAAACAATGCACGAGGCAGGTAGACTTTCACTTTGTTTGCATTTAGGTCAACATGTGGCATTTCTGTTTAGAGACACGCCGCCCTGAGACACGAGACACCCCCCTCATATACATTCTACTTCCTGTGGTGGGTGTCTGCCTGATGCTGATCTCGCTGATGCTGCTGTTCCTCTGGAGAAGACTCAAAGGTCATCATGTTTTTATATAAACAAAAAGTGTGGTGTAGCATCCTGCGGTTTCAGCCTCACATGACAGACGTGAGGTTTTATCCTCTGTTACGAAATAAACGTTTGAGACTTAAAAGACATTCTGCTTTAAAAAAAGAAGAAGAAAAAAATATGTTTTCACAGCAAAAAAAAAAGTGTCTTTTTGAGCATCACTGCTTTTCTTCAGTTAGTGGGATCAATTTATTATGATTATTATTTTTAATTCGTGGCTGACTATTGACCCAGCATCACCTCTTGTTTGGTCTCATGTTGGCATTTTCTCACCACTATATCCATGGCTGATAAATAGATCAATACAAGTAAAGTAGAGTAGTTGCTCTACTTTGACGTGTGGCTCATCCAGAACAAAAGTAATTAGACGTTGAATAGCAGACATTGCATGCATAGCAGTGTCTTTTGATATGCAACGCCGCCTAAAAAGTCTGCACGAACGTCAACGCTGAGAATGATAACAATACAGACACATAACAGACGGACAAGATTTGCTGAATGAACATACTTTTAACATACTTTCATTGACTTAAAAGCCTTTCATGAAGTTTGGACGTCATGATGTGTTCTAAAACAAAACATCTTCAGTTCTTCAGTGCATAGTTTTGCGTGTATTGCAAGGAAGCAAATAGTTCAATGAACAGAAATAGTAACAGCTTATAGCTACAGTATTTAATTATTAAATTATTAAATCAGAAACGAAACGCACTAAGTTATCAATGCTCAGACAGCACATGTAGGATATACTACCACAATAGATGTGGGGATATATTTGGAGCTCAGAGAACAGATAAGAACAGATAAATGTAAAATTGATTAATTAGTAAATAACAAAAGTTAACCAAAGCCTAAAAACAGGACCAGTAACACATAAAATAAAATCATATAATAATTAACTAAATTATTGTAATAAATTAAAAACTATTTGTATTAAACAGACAAAATGATATTTTCATAACAGGCCCAACAGTTCACTGAGGTAATTTTATCCATTAAAAGCACCGGCCAGTTCATTAGGTACGCTAGTGAATGCATCCTGATATACAGTAAACCCTCCTAATGCTGAACACCAGAACCTTTGTTACGCTACTGTACCTAATGAACTGGCAAGCGACTGTTATTTCACAGCAAAAACATAAAGAAACTCACTTATGTCAGAACCAATGAATGTGTCACTGGCTGCAGTTTAACATGCAAATGTGTTGTGTTGCAGGTAAAGTGGAGGCCGCTGTCTCCTACACTGACGTCACCATCACAGAAGGTGTGAAGCCTCAGAAGATCAATGGTGAGCTCCATAAATGGACGTGTTTGTAATCATCTAATTGCTTAGTTCCCTGGATACAAACACATACAAATAAACTAAAGCAGCCCTTCCCTCTAACATCAGGAACTTGTTTGTTCCAGTTACGTAATCATTTATGCAATGCTCTCACGTATTTGGTTTCACTTCCTGGGAATCCCGCCCACGCATTCCTATTGGTCACTATTGTTCTCAATGACCGAGTTTCTATTTTTAACTTTACCTGCTATTTATACATGGATTACGTAAGTAGTTCATGTCGCGGGCGATCTTTGAACGCATTTTAATACTTTCAATGCCGGTATTTATGTGACAAGACTTTTATGGTGATTGAAACTAACATACTCATACCATATAATGTAAAAACAAACTTTTTGGAGCCAGATCTGAAAATATTTGGGTGAAATACTGAGTATTTTTGACGGAGACACAGGCACAGTTACAGTATTCCACCAAAAATAAGGATTAAATATCACGGAAAAACAAACAGGAGCATGTGTTTATTCCAAGCTGCAAAAACCTTGTCTGGCTGTCTATAATTTAATTTAATATTTTTTTTTATCATTATGTCTGTGAAGGTTCTCAGTCATCCAGGTCATCGTATATCCAAAAAAAAAGTTTTGGGGATTTTTTCATCATTCTCAACGACGTCCTAATGTGGATCAATCCACTGCTGATAATAGTCCACTATAGGTCACACTAAACAAATAGAAAGCTTATAAAAAATTTTATAAAATGTTTACGGCTAGAGCGTCACCATCAGTGACTGGTGATAAGTGAACAGAAAGCTGGGCTCTTGTGTCCAGAAAACCCCCCAAAACACCGGGACTGTCCAGTGACACGTGAGTCTCTATTAGAGGGGAAACCCCACCTCTTTCAGTTTTGATGAAACCACTTCTTCAGATATGGTTATTCATTAACATTCAATAGCCATTAAAAGTACAACTGCAGCATTCTGTGCCAATAAAGTTTATTTAACAAGCCTCAAAACCGAAATACAATACGGGTTTTATTTTATTTTTGTCTGTCCTCCACAGATGAGGAGGAGGCTACATCGACCTTCTACTCCACAATCCAGCTGGGCGCCACCTGACAGGAAGCAGAGTAGGAAAGTTTGTAATATATTTAAGCAGGAAAGAAAAGTCCAAGGTCCCCCCTTTTTTTTTTTTTTTTGTTAAATGGCAAACAGAACTAAACTCAATCTTCTCGTTTAAGGCCTTGCGTGTCTCTTTGAGGTCCGTTTTCATTTGTTTTGTGTCTTTGTAGTAAAGGTTTGACTTGTTTCTGTTAATGAATTAAACTCTGTATTAAACTTTTGGGGATTTGTTTTGTGGTGCTGTTTTTCGTCTCTGAAGATGTGAGATAGCTGTGCATCTCTTTGTGGACACAAGTTGTATCTTTCTGGTCAAATTGTGTGTTTTTTGTTTTTTTGCATTTTGTTTTTGCATTTTTTCGGAATCACTTTCTGTCTTTGTGGTGGCGTTTTGTTTCTTTATCTCCGCGGGGAAATTTAGGTCTTGTAGCCCTTTTGTGTATCTTAGTTGTGTGTTTTCATTGCTTTGAAGTTGTTTTGTGATGTCCATTTGTGTCCATTTCTTTGTAGTGGGGTTTCGTCTCATTAAAGTTGTGTTAGTTTTTTGTTTAAGCTTTGCATTGTGACGTTGCTTTGCACCTCTTTGTAGTTATACTGTACTACACTGTTGTCATTTTTTCAACTTTTCACACCTCTGCACACATTGCTGTCTCTGCAGTGTTTCGTTTCTTCGCAGCCATTTAGTTCATCTTTGTTGTGTGTCTTCGTTACTTTGAAGTTGTTTTGTGATGTTTTGCATCTCAAATTTCTAGACATTTTGTGTCTTTGTTGTCATGTTGTGTCTATTTGTGAGTTTTTTTAGACCTGTCTTGTCTCTTTGCGTCTGTTTTTATTTTGGCTTCTGATTTGTGTTGTTGTGTTGTCGTTTTTCATCTCTTTGTAGTGGGTTTTCATCTCTGAAGCTGTTTCTGACATCTCTTTGGAAATGTGTTTGTGGTCAGATTGTGTCCCTTTATGCTTTATGTTGTAATTGTGTTGTCACTTGCTGTCTTTGTAGTGGTGTTTTATGTCTTTATAACCATTTTTGTGTACCTTAGCCGTGTGTTTTCAGTACTTTG
Source organism: Planiliza haematocheilus (assembly GCA_005024645.1). Taxonomy (NCBI): domain Eukaryota; kingdom Metazoa; phylum Chordata; class Actinopteri; order Mugiliformes; family Mugilidae; genus Planiliza; species Planiliza haematocheilus. Next base: position 26,499 of record SRSE01000149.1, on the reverse strand, counting down.
AGGTCGATGTGCATCCCTTCTTGATTCTGTCTTGTGCTGCAGTCATTTTAAATATTAAAATCTGAGTTTCAGTTTTCATCATCTGCATGAAACCAAGCGTAACATAGAAGCGAAAAATGGTTTTGTGGATGAATCAGAACATGAATCATAGTTTATCCTCCGCTTCCCACCAGAGTTCCTTCTCTCTATATATAGAAAGACTAAAATGATAAATGCAGAGTCTTGGTACAGACATTAAAGCAGATGAACTCTCCCGTCTTTTATTACAGATGTTACTTTCAGACCCAAACGCTCCACTGTGTTCAAGTTGTCAGTTGTCTTGCTAACCGAGAAACACCTGCAGAGGTTTCGTAAGGGAAATGGGGGGTATGCAGCCGAAACAACAAACCAGAATAGACCACACTTTGTTCTCTGTTGCCTTTTCAACGCAAGACCTTTCATATGACTCAACGTCACTGGATGATTACAGTTTTAATAGCTCAAAACAAATAAAACTATTTTTCCACTGCATTGTGGGAAACAAGTCATGTGGTGAGTGCTCATCCATCTCCATCTTGTGATCTAATGAGCAAACACTTAACTTCATGTAAACAGATTTATTTATAGACAAATGTGAACCAGCCTACTTTAAAGTACAAGTCGGCTGATTTTAGGTTTAATATATGGATGCATGATGTTCCTTCCTTTCTAATGTTGAAAAGTTGTTTCATAATGAAATAAATAAATTCTTCAACTGTTTCAGAGGCAAGCTACCAAACACCAACCAAAGAGTGGAGCTGGATTATTGATATACTGTATAGATCTTATTAATCTTTGAATATATGGAATGAAACTTTGAATATATGGAATGAAACTTTGAATATATTGAATGAAACTTTGAATATATAGAATAAAATGTGAATATACTGAATGAAACTTGAATATATTGAATGAAACTTTAATATATTGAATGAAACTTTGAATATATGGAATGAAACTTTGAATATATAGAATGAAACTTTGAATAAATTGAATGCATTGCATTGGTCTATGAATGTGTCTATGAATCTTAACAATATATAAAGAGTTTCTCTTTTCGCAGTTCTTTCAGATAGATAGATAGATTTTAGAGGTTTGGATTCTGTAAATAATAAAAAAAACATGGTCACTTTGAAGCTGCGTTTTAAAATTAAAATACACCATTTATGCATCTCCCTGGTGGGAGGGAGGACCCAAATGCAAGACATTAAGTGAAGGCAGGAGTAGACAACAAAATCACTTCAATAAAAAAATGCTCCCTGAACCACTTTTTCACAATCTGAGCCCCATGAATCCTGACACTGCCATCTTGGAATATGCCCGTGGACAACATGAAATCCATTGATGGAATAAGTTGCTCATTCAGTATATTCAGGTAGTCAGCTAATGAACCTAGACCTGAGCAACTGCAGCAACCCCAGATCATAGCACTGCCCCATAGCACAGGCTTGTACAGTAGACACTAGGCATGATGGCTGCATCACTTCATCTGCCTCTCTTCTTACCCTGATGCTTCTCCACTATCCTTCCAGTTTCTAATAATGCCTTGGACAGTTCTTAACCCAATTTTAGTAGTTTCTTCAATCTCCTTAGATGTTTTCACTGCTTGATGCCAATGATTTGACCCTTCTCAAACTGACTAACATATTTTCCAAGACCACAGGATGTGTCTTTAGACATGGTTGTTTAAGAGATAAAAAGCTACCCATTGCATCAGCTGGGGTTAACTAACTTGCTGTCAGCTGAAAAATAATCACCCATGCAGTAATTATCCAACAGGAGGCTCCTACGTGACAGAAAACACTCAAAATTCAAAACCATGACAAGAGTCTGTTTGTTTTGCGATGTGGACTGATTTTATCTTCTTCAGCAGCCTGGTTGAAAATAGATTTGTGTGTGAATCCCCCACCCACGAACCAACTTCCTTCTTCCTATGCAGAGTCAAATGACCCTGGAGCGGGGGCTTTTTTCTTTAGGGATGTGTGAATGATAATTTCTCTCATGATTTATCTTTGACGGGTGAATACTGAGCTCACCAGCTGTGTCTGCAAAAGACAATCAAATGGGGACATCTAGTGTTGAAATCCTGGTACTGGTCTGGGAGAGCCTGAGACTTTACTCATCCACATGGAAACTGCTTGGTCACAGGAGCTTAGATGCCACACTCAAGAACCACAAGTAAAAGAAAGATTAAAATAAAGTAAAAATCTAGTAAAAATAAAATACTACAAGCAAAAAAATGTATAAAATCAGCATGTGAGCAAATGATATATGTAGCATTCATTAATCACCCCCCTCCACAACCCATTTTCCCCACCAGTCAGTGACTATCAACAACCCAGAAATGAACCTAGCTCTGTTAAGCAGCAATCAGTGTGAACAATCAAGCCTAACTGAACCATTACACTCATGTGATTCACGTCGTTGAGCCAAACAACCATTACAACCCCAACACAAGCCTCCATTAGGACCCAAACACAAAATGAATCTAACAAACCATTGCTGTCTTGTGATTTGTCCCATTCATCTGCAGACTAAACCACGACCCAAATACTTTTTATATAATACTACAAATTTCCCAGCCAACTTCACCTTTAGCGAGCTCCCCAGCTAGCATGTTTCCTCCTTACCCACAGCCATTGTCTTGCTCTCTCTGCTACCATTGACATACCGCAGTACTCTGGCTTTTGCCGATTTGTTGCGTATGCCCCGCTTGTTTAGGAGAGCAATGGTGGATCTCGCCACAAATCCACAGCAGCCAACCTCCACCGGCCGCACACGGGCTCTCCTGCCATTCTCTTCTGCATCTGCTGCCATTCTGTTCTGCATATTTAGCTCTCTTATGCTCGTTAGCCTCCTCAACTCTATCTTCCCACGGGACAGTGAGTTAGATGACATAGACTACTTTCTCTGGCCCAAACCACAACAGCAGATCTGGCCGTGGCCGGGTGCTAGTTACTCCAGGTTGGAGTAACTAGCTGCTCGTTTAAGTCGGCCCTCATCTCCCAGACTCCTCACACTCTTATCTGCCCCGTGTTACAGGCCTCCACACCCTTGCTGTACATTGCCTAGGATCCCTATGCCTAAGAGCTGCCTGTGCTTGCTGTACTGCCTCTTTTAGGTTCCACTTCCTCCTTGTCTTAACAGTGGGGGCTGCACTCCAAACCACTGGATCCTTCGACTGAGCGAGAGTCATTTCCAGTCTAACTTTAGAACACTAAAACTCTTACACTTAAACTGTTAGACTAGATTTAGGAACAAGGTGCAATAGTGTGCATTAACATGAATAACATGGAGTTACCTGCTATCTGTTGAAGAAAGGTGAGTTAGTGTACAGCTGCATGTACATTCTACTTCCTGTGGTGGGTGTCTGTCTGATGCTGCCGTTTGTCTGGAGAAGCCTGTTGTCTGACATGATGGCCATGAAACTCATTAGACCTTAGCTCCTGTGTTGTGTTCATATATTTGCAGATGTGACTCTGAAAGAGCCAATAACAACGGCGATGTACAGTCATGCAGGTCAAAGAATGATCAATGACTTCTAAGGATCTTCTCAAGATCTAAGGATGTTGTCTCACCTTTAATGTCCTCTTTATTCAAAGGTAGTGGTGTCTCTGTTTTACTGGTTCAAATCTCAGTTTGGATAAAGCGGTTTCATATCCAGTACGGCTTCAAAAGTCGTCCTGCACGATAAACTAGTTGGTCTCACGTTGTCAAGGACATAAATATTTCTGAGGGACGGTGATTGTTGCTCAGCTGAATAAACCCAGTAGTCTCAGTCCAGTGTTGCCTGGTGTATTGTCAGGAAGAGTAAAATCAAAAGGGTTGTGTGGTTATGTGGTTATGTGGTTGCTTCTTCGTTTGTTTGGTTTGTGTATTACGTGCATGCATAGAGTGAGTGTGTGTGTAGTGTAATAGGCTGCTAGTATAAGACATCTAAGCCATGTAGCAATGCAGGTTATTGATATTAACTGAAGTGTATAAATAACTAGCCACTAAAGTAAACTATGTTGCACAGCCCTGTATTATGAAGAAAAAAGACACAGGCACATGTTGGCTTAGACTTTCTGATTATTTATAGAGTTTTCAGTGCAGTATTCTCAGAACTGTACATATTGTTCAAGTATTTCATGACTTAACCATAAGGACATTGTAGATAGAAATGGGAGGAGCAGAATTGAAATGCCTGCACTTGGATTCGAGCAAGAGGAGCCACTGCTCAGTATTGAATGCAGTCAAAGTAGACGTGTTTTGTGTAAAGTGTAGTAGGACATCTAAACATTAGCCCTATCTGGAAGAATAATCTGTTTTTAGTTTTATTTGTTTGTTTTGTTTTGGGTTTTTTTTACCTTTAACGGGTATCCAAGCGAAGGAGGCCAATCAGATGGTAAAAATCCAGAGTGGATAAGAGTAAACAGACTCTTAAACTTGGCTTTAGGCAGACGCATCATAGGAGAACTCTTCCGCGTGAAGGCAAACAGCGACTGAATGAATGAGTCATGAACGCACCGGCTTTAACTTATACGTCACGTGTTTGCGTGGGCGCGTCAGTGCGTCATGGTTTCCTTGGTTTCTGTTTTCAAGACGAAACTATTTTCTCTCGAGTTCTTGCTAAAAATAGACCAGCTGACTGAAAGCGATATAATAACCTCACAATACGTTCATCTGTAAACGCAGATTTCATCTGGACTAACCGAGAAGATATGTTGAATTTAAAACAACATAAAACGGAAAAAAAGCGTCAGAGAAGATGAACCGCTGTTAATTTTAACGCTAAAATGTATTTAAAAAAACAGCGGTGTGGAGGTCAGTGAAGTCGGATGTTTGTTTGGTGAAGATTGTTTTACCAGGGGAGCTCATTTAGTTGACTTTACCACAAACTCATGACCACATGAACACTATACTGTCAAATATCCAGCAAAAGTTCCAAAAACTAGGCAACTGGACTTGTAGAGTTTTAGAGAAAACGTTTCATCCGAGTAGCTTCTTCAGTTCTAGGGGACTGGTGGGAAGTCTGAGGTTTAAATACGAACTCCTCCTGAAAAAACTTTTTATCTTTTTAGCTTTTTATCCTAATGACCTGAAACTGGTGCAGCTAATTTCCATTAACGACTGGGTACTTACCCGTTGTTGATGGGGGACTGTTTTGGTCCCCGTCCTCTTTGCTATGAATGGCTCTTTAAACGACTCTTGTCCGTCACAGGCTCCAGTGTCAAGGTGTGAATGACAACCTCAAACAATTAGTCCTCATGTGAGCTGAGACTTTTCAGTGAGCAAGGGAGCAACAAGGCCACCACATTAGCCAGCAACAAGGAATGCAGAATAGCAGGTAGAGTAGCTTGGTAGCTTTGGCTGGCATGCTTTTATCTAGCTAAACCGAGTTTCACCAGCTGTGTCTGAAAATACTCACACAGAAATCAAAGGGCGACATCTAGTGTTGAAATCCTGGTATTGGTCTGGAGGAGAAGAGTTCACATAAAAGTCTTTGTCACACTGCACAGTTCTTTTACTGTTCTTTAAACGTTCTAAGAGAACATTTGCCCAAATAAATGAACCCAAAAAATGCCGTAAGATAATAAACACAATGGTAATGCGAGCTGAAACGAGGTGTATGAATGTATGAATACATTATAATAACATTATCGCATCAGAAGATCCATTCAGCTTAAAAGTCACGGGGGTCTGCAGGAGCCTATCCCCGCTGTCATCGGGCTAGAGGCAGGTCCACCCTGGACAGGTCCAGTCTATCACAGGGCCAACACAGAGAGACACTCTCACCTACGGCCAAAGAATCACCAATGAACCTAATGACTATGTCTTGGTGGGAGAGAACCCACGCAGACACAGGGAGAACATGCAAACACGCAGAGAGGCCCAGTCAGCCCATGGATTCGAACCCGCAACCTTCTCTCTGTGAGGCATCAGTGATAAACACCTGTGCTGCCACGTATCGGAGGATGTTGAGTCATTTTGTTATGACCACAAGGGGGCGACAGACACCAATGAAAAAAACGATGAAGAAGCTTCATCAACCAGCGAGACTTCACAGGGCAGATCTCCAGGTCAAAGCTACTGCTCATTAACAAAGGAAATAAAAGCAGAAATCAGTTTCAGATGTAATATTTACACGCTTCTGTGTGTCCACATACCATTATTACTTATAAAGACGCAGCTATGACACCTACTCAAAACTCTAATGATGCACAAATCAGTTTGTTTGAACACATATCTTTGATGAGGCTGATTATCTCTAGTTCTGTCTGACCCAATGGGAACTTTTCTGGCAGAAAGAAACCAAATAAAAATATATGGGTATTTTTATTTATTTATCATTTATATAAAGATAGAGCACGTTACATTTGAGAAAAGAAATGGAAATTAATATACATAAAAGGCTTGGCATCAAACACATCACAGCGTTTGACGATTAAATGTACAGCTGCCATTTAAGCATAGCTAATAGATATATAAAATATAAATGAAAATATAATTATCTGCTGCTTCTTCTGTCCCAGCAGAGAACAGGACTCATCATTCCAGCACCAGATGATTAGAAGCTCTCTTTTTGGCATCAGCTCGAGCTGCAGGAAAAACAGAAGACATGTTTGTTGGAGGCGTTTTAAATCTTAAGAAGAACTTGCAACACAAACACACCAAGGAACTTATTTACATTCACACCTATCAGACATCACCTGCTCTGAGGCCTGAGTAAAGCCTCATCAGTGAACCAGGAAGCTTTGCTGCTGTTTCTCTTCCTGCTTTTGACCTTTTGCTCCTGGTGCTGTTGCAGTGACTGACTTTCCTTTGACTACATCTCTTTAGTCACAACCAGTGGCCTGTAAAATGAGAGTAGCTAAACTTTGGTTTTCTAGTTTGTCAACAGCTTTAAAGGCCGTTGGTCAAAGCCAACTCCCCAAAAGATCTTGGACGACTCCAAACCTTCATCACACAAAGAATATCTTCAAAGACCTCTGGTAAACCTGAACGTGATCTAAATGACCAAATTCCCAACAATCAATACTTCATCATTGGTTATCACTTTAATTCAAAGTCAAATAATCAGAGCAAAGGACATTTTTACAGGAACCTTCAGTGACGTTAATTTGAGATTCAGCCTGTTATCCATCGTTTCCCTTCAGGTAGAGGGCGCCACTGTTTTGAACGTTTTCTCTTCTTCCTGCTTCCTAGCAGTGCTGTCTTTGTCTCTACCCGTGAGACATTACTCTACATGTTTTATTTTGTTGAAGGAGCTCCAGCAAACTAGAATGAACTCAATAATAACTCAATGTAGCAGCTCTAACCCTGTCTGCTTAAAAGTTAGGCCGAGATCCACAAACATGACAACTATGCTGTTCAACGTCTACATTTATATTTTCACAGCAGTCGTTACCTCGAACACACCTTCGGTACGAGTACACAGCCAGTATGAGAAGGATGGTGTAGAGGGCGAACAACAGGATGAAACCAATCAGTCGGGTCAAAGTAATGAGAGGAGGAGGAGGAGTAGGAGGAGGAGTGGTAGGAGCAATTAGATTCTCTGTGAAAATGAGAAAGAAATCTGTTAATACCACAACGGTGCCTTCAGGGTCTGAATGCAGTTTGAAAATCTCTTCCACACTATCAGAAATAATCAATACCACATCCTGAAAAGCAGCCAAATTTAAATTTAATGTTGGGATGAACCTTCTGAGAGCATAGATGAATATTTAGTCTGGAAAGAAGTATTAAAAAAGAAAGAAAACAACGTGGAAACATTGCTGATTTGGTATTTTGTGATGATATGGGGATAATAGCAGGAAATGAAAAGTATTAGTCTCAAAACAATGATGGATTATATCCATGGGGAACTACTGTTTTTTACAACCTGGATCTTACTTCTAACATAGAATATGATGGTTTACTCACCCATATAACTTTTGTGTCAGTTGTAGGAGATATTGCAGAATGCAGAAGCATGAACCATGCATAACTCACCTCTCACTGTCAGCAGGCTCTGAGGTGACTCTTTTTTTGAGGGATCATGTTGACATTTATAGAGTCCTTCGTTCTTCTTGGACACGTGTTTGATGGTCAGCTTCCCTGCACTTTCCTTCCCGATGAAAACACCATCTTTGAAGAAGGCGGCAGTGAAGTTCGACGTTATTTGAGATTGTTCGTCTTTCCTGTAGAAACAGCCGAGTGTCACTGTGTCTCCCTCTGTTACAGGATACACAGGGCTCTCCAGGATCACCACATCGTCTGACACGTGGAAGGACAAAGACAAAATGCAATACTTATTGTCCAACGTCCGATAAACCCAAACAAGGTCTGTGCACACATCACGGCCTTACCAGTCACTGTGATGTTGATGGTGTTGCTGCACGCCCCCGTTCTTGATTCACACCAATACGCTCCAGTGTCCGACTTGTACGCGTCCTCAATGAGGCAGGAGGACTCCCCTGGGAGTGCCCAGCCATGCGCACACTTCTCAGGAGTAGCTGTCTTAGTTCTCCTGTTCACTGTCCAGCCGCTGGAGTTTCCCTCACACTTCAGAGAAATGGATTCATACAAGAAGAACTGAGATCTGTTGGGAGTGATGCTCAGTGTGGCTGCAGAGATGGAGTCAAGGAGAAATGTGGTTATATGAATGGATATATAAAAGTATTAGTTTTTATTTCTGTTTGTTAAATGCAAACCATCATTAGCAGCTCATATGATAAACAGTTCCTTTTGCTCTGTTCAGACTTCACATTAACATTCGTCCTGGTTTGATCACTAGGACACCAGGGCCCGTATTCCTAAAGATTCTTAGTGCTAAGAGTTGCTCCTAGTGGCCAAATTCTAAGAAAATTTCTTGCAAGTGGGAGTTTTCACACATTTTGTAGGATAATTTTTAAAGTATAGCGTACTATTTATTTATTTTTATGTAAAGTATTATTTATAATTCCACAGTCTTCATAGAGATTAGATTCTGTTATTAAGTTTATTGATTTGACGTCCATTCTAGACCAATTATCACCAAAACTGTATTTTTATCTAGTTTTAGGATCAACCAATCACAGCTCTTGAAATGATGACTCATACCTAGCAACGGGGTCGACCACACCTCCTCACTAAGATCAGAGTTTCTGTCCATTCCTTGATCAGAGTCTCTGAGAATGTCCTGGAATCACTGCTAAGCTAAGACTCCTAGCTAGGAAAGTTTAGGCTAAGCTAGGAGCTCTCTGAGAGGATGTAGACAGGAAGGAGACAGCAGCTGCTACAATATTCTACTGACCATATGATGGCGCTGTTTATTTGCAGACACACAAACTGAGCTCAGATCTCAGTGCTGGCTGGTGATGCATGTGGAGACACATTTTAATTAATACTGTGTGTCAACAAAGTATCTTAAGGATGGACACTTTAGATTGGATCACCCAGGAGGGTCTAGCTGGAGCCTTGTTTATATCGAGCATCATCCCTTGAAGCAGATGAATATCATTACATCGTTTCCTTTATCTCTGCTTTTGGACTCTGAAAATTGACTCTTATCGGGTGCTGAGAACTAAACAATGAGGCAAATGCAACTAAAAGACCACAAAGTTAAAGGAACTGTAGGATAAGGGTTTGTGGATTAGGTTCATGACTACAAGTCAAACAGCCCTGTAGTCACAATAAACCCACACTTGCACAGTCCAGCTCTTGAAACACTTTGTAACACCCTTTTTTTTTCCTCCAAACTTTGCAGAGTTTTAACTTTCAAAACTTTTTAAAACACTGACCGGATTCAAACGGGTCATGTTTACCATCTTTATAGAAAAAGGGAGAACATGCAGACTACACACAGAAAGGCCCAGCCTCCCTTTCTGTGTCCGGCTTGCTGTGAAGCATCAGTGCTAACCACCTCGCCAACCGGAACATTGTTCAGCAAAGAACAAAATCTTTTAAAAAGGGTCAGTTACTTACAGAGCATCAAGCAGAACGATCCAATCGCCATCATGCACCAGTGTGTTTTACCTTCAACATGTAGACTAGCACATACAAGGCAGGAAATTACGAGCTACAGCTCACAAACTCACTGCATCAACATAATCGTTTGTGTCATTACTTGAAAGCCGCATGTGCACCGAGAGGCTGCACTAAGGCCTCACACCTTTACAATGACGCTGACTTCACATCCGTCCTCACACAGAGACAACAAACACCTTTTATTTTTGTGTTTGAACTCTGTCTTCATTGAGCACTTTCACCAAGCGGTTTTGGATAAACAGTTATTGTTTCACTCTTATGAGGATTGTTCTGCTTACATCACATTTCGTTATTTTCTTGCTTTGCCCTACGTTAATGGAATAACAATATCAATAATGAGAAGGAGCATCAAAAGGTCAAACGTGAACATAGCATACCTTCATCTTTTTCTCATTTCTCCTCTTCTTCTTTTCTTTTTTTCCTAAAACTGGGCACCTGGTGGCCTTGGCCTTTCTCTGTCCATCTGCTCCAGCGCTGTCACTCACGACCAGAAGTCAAGAAACCAAACCATATAAACCAATTCACCTTGGTGGCCACATAATCATTTAGTATTACCTATTTTTATTTGAAAAACACTGAAAACACACTACATTAAATAAAGCCACAAATATAACTAAATGACTGACTTACCTGGGGTGTGTGAACTGCATTTCAGCCATTTTGGGCAAAATAAGTTGGGCAACATCTGGCCTAGATGTCAGCAGGGGCCATACCATCACATCTTTCAGTCCCTTTCTCCACTGTTTAATTGGGCGCATGGTCGTCCCAATGATGTAGACAGTCCAGACCCATACTACAAACCAAAACCCCAATTTTACAAAAGTTGGCACAGCAGGAAAAAAATGTTCATAAAGTACAACGCACTGGTTAGTAAAATACATTCAAACTCTAGTATAGTTCCCAGTTTGCCTGTGATTGAAAATATGTGGTGCTTCATGGTGCTTGCTATCACATTACACATGGCGCATAATGCGATGTAGGTCACATCTGGGTCCTGAGCACAGACAATGTTACTATAGCAACCAGAGGCTCGTCAAGCACTAGGACCAAGCTGAAAACGGTCGCTCAAACTGAAGCCTGTTACCCTTAGTTTAGCGCTGCCCACAAGCTCATTCATTGGCTCTGCCGCTTCTTGTGTGTGTGTGTGTGTGTGTGTGTGTGGGTGTGTGGGTGTGTGGGTGTGTGTGTGTTTGGTAATAGGCACAGCCAGGATGTCTAAAAAATGAGAAGTGCTCATGAGAAACTTCTTTAGAAGTAAAAGTGTAAATGCGTTACAGACATCCTGCAACACCTTCACTGGCTCCTGTAAAGCAGCACATCCTCTTCAAGATCATCATTTACAAAGCTCTCAATAATCTTGTAAAGTCTATTAGTTTTATTGAAAATGTTGATTGATAAAATGTATTATTATTGTTATTAAAAAGGTGAAAATACAACATATACAAATGTGATTTTATACATCCAAACTCATGATAATTGTGAAACTGCGTTATGTCCTCTATAACAGTATCAACAAAATTGATGATTGTTGCACCCCAAATTGTCCCACTGTTCATGTCATGCATCCTAAGTTGGAATGAAGTTGACAAACAAGGTGCGACATAGAATTGGGTGATAATGTTTTGCTACATGCTTTACAAACAGTCAAACCAAAAAAGGGAACATTAAACGTATGTTGGAATACTGTGTTCTCGCCATACAGAGGAAGCGGAAGCGGCCGCGTGAGGTCGCCTGGGGGACAAGCGGAAGATTTTGCAGTGCTATTAGCTGTAGTTAGTGTAGGTTAAAATGTCTAGATCACTGGGTAATCGGTTACTCTCAGTGTCACAACCTTTACCCTCGTGACTGTTAAGCTTCCCCCTACCTTTAGTAACAGTTACGACTATGTAACTAGGGACCACCCTAAGGAAATAAAAGGAGGAGAACAGTGGGTGCAACTCAGAGCAGTTTGGCGTGTAAGGGTATGCACCAGTGGCGGTTGCTGGTCTTTCAAATAGGGGAAGCCCAGTTTTGTAAAATTGGCCAATTATTATCATCATCATTAAATTTATGTGTGTGAAGGTTCTCAGTCATCCAGGTCATGGTAATCCAAAAAGTTTCAAAAAAGGCAACTGGACTTGTAGATTTTTCGAGAAGATCGTTTCGCCACTCATCCGAGCTTGTCACGTGCCGATCTGGGTTGATTTGGACGGGGTCTGAGCCGGTCGGCCACGATGATAGGAGACGCTATCGGTTGCCAGGGGCAACGCCCTCAGAATTTAACGGAGGAGCGACGAAACATTAATTTTTGCGCGTTTATTATTTCGGCGGGACAGATACAAGAAAAGTAATAAAGTAAAGCAATGGAGAAAGTTAAGGGGAAAGAAAATGGACCTTAAAGGGACAAGCTTACATAAAACAGCAAAACAGCGGTATTTGGAGAAGCTGTAGCATGACGACAACTCCTCACTCTCTATAGTCTTAAAGCGCTGTCAATCACGACGAGTTCCAGCCACATAACAGTTCATCCAATCATCATAGAGAAGTTCGGCGTCCAGGTACATCCCACTGCCCATTGACTCCCAGAGACGCCCGGCTTCCCTGGAAGTGACGATTTTGGAGCGTTTGTCCAATAAACGTCCAGCTTTTCTGCCCTGAGATCGGCCCATTCTGAAGCTCCATTGAAAGTCCATTGAAGCCGAGCCTCAGTGGGTTTTTAAACGGGCCGTGCCATTACAGCAATATGAGAAAAAAAATCACGATAGACGAACGGCTAAAACTTAATAATGATTGTGTTATTATAAGAAGTAGCCATTAAGTCGGTCATGTTCTAGCACATTTTAGTTTGAGTAGTAATGTAAATTCGTAGTATTTGACGAAATTGCCAGCGATATTTTAGGGGAGGCTGAGCCTCCCCTGTAGTCTTAGAGCAATCGCCTCAGATATGCACCCATTCTGTTCTCCTTGCAAGTAAAAACCGGAACTCTGGTTGTTGTCTCCCTTCTTTCGTGTTGTTACGAATGTTTTAGGTGCTTAAACCTGACAATAAAAGTAGCAGAAAACTAGAAGAACTACTAGAAAACACAGAGAACTGAAAGAGTTTTATTAAAAATGCTTGTCCCCCCCCTTGTAGTGAAAGTCATTCATTCATCTTCTATACTCGTGTAGCCGAGCGTCCTGGGTTCGCCTATACTGTATGTATTAATAAAACAATAACCGAGACCGGACACCTGAATGTGTTTTTCTCGCCGTAATTCCGCCGGCTCTCTTTATTCTGAACTCACTTTTTTTTCCAACCTTGAGACACACACCCCCCCCCAAATTCCACACTTGAACGTCAGCCCTACAGCAACTCAGAGGGACCCTTTCCATGTCATACAGAATAGTCTGTTACACTTGGTTATTCCTGTTAGGAGTCACGGGGGTCTGCTGGAGCCTATCCCAGCTGTCATCGGACGAGAGGCAGGGGTCCACCCTGGACAGGTCGCCAGTCCGTCGCAGGGCCAACACAGAGAGACATTCACACCTACGTCCGATTTAGAATCACCAATGAACCTAACCAGCATGTCTTTGGACGGTGGGAGGAAGCTGGAGAACCTGGAGAGAACCCACACAGACACAGGGAGAACATGCAAACTCCACACAGAAAGGAACCAGTCGGCCCATTGACTGCAACCGGTGACCTTCTTGCTGTGAGGCATCAGTAATAACCACCTCTCCACTGTGCCGCCCAAATAGTGAAATAATTATGTATATATGTATATTTTACATAAAATGAATTGGTATTTTAATGAATTATAATACTTAATTATGTGCACAGATTGAGATTTATTTTATTTTTATTTCACTTATTTAAGTTGTTTAAGTTGTAGAGAGAAAAGTTGCTGGAGGCGAATTCCTTGTATGTGTACATACTTGGCCATGAAATCTGATTCTGATTTAATCATGGCACTTTTAGCCCCATCCCCCCCCCCCCCCCCCCCCCCCCCCCCCCGAATAGTATAAACTGTTCTACTTCCTCTTACTTACTCCTTCACAGCTGTCATTTACATGACAACGCGATTGTTACGCCGCTTTCTTTTTTTTTACAAATAATCCGGAGAGAATGAACTGCATCTTATCGATGTTTTTTAAGCGTGTTCTTTATCCCTGGAGACTAGTTGGGCTTTTACTTTACTTCCTGGTCTGTGTGCTGGCTCAAAGTACAAGTGAGTAGTGTGGATTAGTTTGGATTCAACATCTTTATTTGTCTTGTTATATTTTTCTCACAAATCCTTCAGTCGTTTAACATAAACCTGAGAATCCAAAAGCAGAACACACTAGTAGTTTGAAATGTTTTCATGTCGTCGTGTTTTTTTACTTTCACTTTCAAGCTGGGGTCATTCTAAGGGGAACTCAAACTCATCCTTCAGTCATTCAGTTAATAAATAAATAAATGCATGCAGGGCTTGACGCTTAGCATTTTCCCAAGTAGCACATGTGGTACTAAGTTGAAAAATCTTGTAGCACACAGATAATTTTAGGGGCATGTTGAAAAGTTAATAAAGTGATATGAGGTCAACAAGGAGGCATTTATAAAGCAAAACTATTAAATTCATAGTTTTTTAAGTTTTAGTTATATTCTTTAAAGAGTGTAGAGAGAATAATACTGTAACAAGTACTGACAACAGACCTAAGCTTATTTGACCTGTGTTATAACATAGATCATTCATACAACAGGCAGGGTTCACAATGCCTATGCGATTTACTGTGTTTCACTAAATTATCTCGTTTGAGGTTCTCGTTGCCTGTGACATAAACAGACTTTCCAGCTGCTTGCTTATGCGCTTTGCAGTACTTACAATACTTTCATTTGTTTTCGCAAAGGAGCCTCAAACCTGTACTTTCACGTTAATTGCTACAGTGTTAAATCCATCTGTCCATCTTTGCTTTTATTTTTATCAAGAAAAATTGGTGCACTGCACCTTTAGAAAAACAGGGAAGTCTCTATAAGATAGACGGTCGTCTTGATTGTTGATTACTGTTGAAGTTGTGCGTGGCTGTGGATTTATGCCGCTGAACTGAGGGTATGTTACAAATATAAAGTAAAAATAAATAAAGATTAACGTTTGTCTTGCTGTTTGCTTTGGAGTGATCTACCGGTGATCTGCATTCAAGTGCACAACCGGCCACAACCTCCAAACGTCAGCAACACATCATAAAACATTTGTTGAACGACAGTCGCACACGTGCTACTAATTGCATTTCACAGTTCGCACTGAACTATTTTTTACTAGCATTGGCAACGAGGTGCTCACACTGTCCAGCCCTGAATGTATGTACTATCAAACAACTATGATATTAAAAGCAGGGGCGTATTTAGTCATTTGGGGGCCCAACTAAGTCATTGGGGCCCTCCACATTCTAATCACATTCACAATGTGGGCAGCGGCAACTAGGTCCATCACTGTATGATTCTGAGAATCAACTCATAAGACAGATTTAAAAAACATTTACCATTTAGCAGGTCAGTCTCTAAATGAGTGAACTTCAGGAAAAATACATTCTCATTGTAACTGTATGTTTTCTTTTCTTGTTTTTGAAGGTCAACCTGATCTGATATGTTCACCTCAGACAGTTGTTGCCCAGCTGGGTGAGGATGTTATTCTTCCCTGTCGTCTTCATCCGTCCATCAGCGCCGTCTCTGAGACAGTGGAGTGGACCAAACCTGGTCTAGACCCAAACAGTGTCCATCTCCACCAAAATGGACGACTGGTGTCTGAGAAACAAAATCCATCTTATTCTGATCGTACCCGGCTGTTTGTGGATGAACTGAAAAATGGAAACGTGTCCCTCAAGATATTCCAGGTGAAGCGTTCTGATGAAGGGGAGTACAGATGCACCATTACCACAATGAACAAGGAGGCTTCCATCAAACTCACTGTTGGTGAGTCAAGACATTTGGACTGAAACATATCAACACAACCTCCAAACTGAGGGAAAGGTGAAGGAGTTAGAACCAGTTTGAAACAGTCTCCTGTTTCCAGGGACTCAGATTTAGACAAAGTATAACCAGGTCTCTCTATGAACCTTCTTTTGAAAGTGTTCTCCTTAGTTTTTAGACTTATTAAAAGTAAAGTAAAGAAACCAACAAAACTCCGTAGTAGGTGGATATACACTTAATTTATCCTGTGGGAAATTTAGTGTCCAGTAACTTCTGGACACAGCTGTGTAAAAAATATAGAGTAGCAGTAATGACCACAGGGTCATCAAGAAACACACTGTAAACAATGATTTGCAGTTGAAGTCGTGCCAGAAATACTGTTTCTTCTAGTGGAAAATGTGCACTGTCTTTGTTTCATCCACTTGGTTCATTATGTCCACATTTGACAAGTGTAAATATGGAGAAATTGTTCCTATAAATAAAGTTAATGAATTGTCATTTAGAGTCCTACCATCATCAGTCCTTGTTGTCTTCTAAAGGCAGAGCCACAGAGTCTAATGTCCCTTCACTAGTGTGGTAGATAGTCTGCCTGTCATGTAGCAGACTGGTTCCAACAGTAATCTAAATGCAGTGTTTGTTTCTCCAGAGATGACTGTGGTGATCGGCTCAAATGAACCAGTTATAGGAGTAGTTGGTGAAGACGTCATCCTGCCGTGTCACCTGGAGCCTCCATTTGATGTGAACGATCTAACTGTGGAGTGGAGACACAATGAAGAGTTTGTTCACCGCTATCGTAGTAAGAAAGATGATTTCAGAGATCAACACGAGCAGTTTAAAGGCAGAACTTCTCTCTTCCATGATGAACTGGTTCATGGAAACATTTCCCTCAAACTGACCAATGTAACTAAAAATGATTCTGGAGATTACACCTGCTATGTTCCCAAACTGGACAGTCAGGTCAGGAAGGGGAACCTTTCCTTAGAAGTTGGTGAGTGCTGCTGATGTATCACATGTTAAAATGAGACAAGAAATCATTTTACATTTTAAATATGTTAATGTTTAACTCACTTTTTCTGTTCAACAGTTCAGGAGCGACCTGGTGAGTGTGAATATTTGTTTTTTCATCTCACTTTGGGTTCAAATGTTTATTTCATTCATCACATATTTAATGTTTTATTTCATGTCTATCACCAGATGAAACTTCCAAAGGAGAGAGAGGAGATGACAAAGGTAAGAACAGAAACATGCAGATAAAAGTTAGCCAAAGAAAAGTTTGTGGACATGAGAGCTGGAAGTGGACGACTGATAAACCATCACAGTTTAACTCTATTTTCTGTCGTGTGAGAAGATGAGTTCATTTGTTTCGTCAAAATGAGGACTATCCAGAGTTCCTTAAATCACTTTTAAATTTGACTCTTGAACAGGAGAAGTGAGGATGACATAACATAAAAAAGAAGAAGAAGAAAAGAAGAAGAAAACACACATATATCTTCTCTTGAATGTCAAACTTTGACACATTTCAAGGTTTGCAGATGATACCAACGTGGATATCTGAGACAGATAGGATAGCTAGCATACTACCTCTGACCATTTACAACCTTCACGACTGAAAATTGATTCAAGATTCAAGATGTTGATGAACAGTACAGTTCCTCCAGTGTCCACTAGAGGCTGGCTCCATCACCACAGACCTCCACTCATGGAGCTTCTAAGCTGATCATCAGCAATATCTTGTACGATAAGGATAGACTGCACATATGAAGAGATGAAATGTCTGACAGCTCAGTAAAACCAGAGGCAGCATGAAAATAGTTTTAAAGTGAATCAAATGGAAGCTTGTCAGCTGTTAATATCTGCTCTGTAGCTTGTTTCATCTCCCTGGACTCAACTCAGTATCTCTCACATTGTTCCAGGTCCTTTGATTGGTGGGATAATAGGTGGTTTTCTTGGTTTTGGTCTTCTTGTCCTTGTTGCAGTACTTTTCTGGAAATGTAGAAAAGGTAAGATATCCATTTCTTCTTCCACTCATGTTGACATCAAACATAATGTACAGTATGTGAAACATCCATCCACAGCAACCTGATCATTCAGCTCAGTTTCCTCAGTTACATTCATGATGGTGTTAATGTTTGGTGTCGAGGCAGAAAGTAGAAAGATGGAAAGGATGTAGGTGTCATGGACACAGAGAATGTTTTCTTTTTAGTGTCTTTAATCACTAAAAAGAAAGAGATGCATTCACAGACCTCTAATAAGTCACTGGTCTTTATGTATTTGTCTGCTGTGGGATGGAAAAGACCAGTTTCTGCCTGAGTTAGATAAATGAATACTTTGACTATTTCCTCTAGTTCTGACATTCAGTCCTGTAGATCCCTTTCTTCTTCAGTCAGATTCTGATAAAACCTGACATGCAGCTTTATCTGAGTACTCTCTCATCTAAACTTCACTGTTTGTTGACCAGAGAGAAGAGAAGGACAACAACAGGAGAATCAGGTAGAGGAAATACAACTACAAGGTAATTCTATGCAGTCCAGTTTGCTCACATATACTGGTCCCAGTTATTAAAAATTAAGAAACAGTTCTGTTGACACGTCATCAGTGTTGATAAATAAAATGTATTGTTATAATTAAAAAAGGAAAAAATACACAAGATATACAAATGTGATTTTATACATCCAAACTCATGATAATTGTGAAACTATGTTTCTTTTATGTTCTTCTATAACTGTATCATCATGTAAATTGATGATTGTTGTACCCCAATTGTCCCACTGTTCATGTGGAGAAGGTAGAGGAGGAAAAGCTGGAGGAGGGAGAAGCAAGAGAGGCTGCAGGAGATGGAGGAGGAGATGAGGGAGAAGCTGGAGGAGATGGAGGAGAAGCTAGAGGAGATGGAGGAGATGAAGGAGGAGAATCTGGAGGAGATGAAGGAGGAGAAGCTGGAGGAGATGAAGGAGAAGAAGCTAGAGGAGATGGAGGAGGAGAAGCTGGAGGAGATGAAGGAGAAGCTGGAGGAGATGAAGGAGAAGCTGGAGGAGATGGAGGAGATGAAGGAGAAGCTGGAGGAGATGAAGGAGAAGCTAGAGGAGATGGAGGAGGAGAAGCTGGAGGAGATGAAGGAGAATCTGGAGGAGATGAAGGAGAAGCTGGAGGAGATGAAGGAGGAGAAGCTGGAGGAGATGAAGGAGGAGAAGCTGGAGGAGATGGAGGAGGAGAAGCTGGAGGAGATGAAGGAGGAGAAGCTGGAGGAGATGGAGGAGGAGAAGCTGGAGGAGATGGAGGAGGAGAAGCTGGAGGAGATGAAGAGTAGGAGAAGAGGATGGTGAGGTTGAAAGAATAAACATATGTTAGTCCTGAGATTCATCACTGTGATAAATGTTAGGGTGATGATAATCTGTATCAGAGGTTTCAAAGTTCAAACACCATGTATCTATATATTTGATCAGATTTACCATATATTCCATAAATAAGTGTAACATTGGTGGTACTGAGTTGGAGTGAAGTGAACTAACAAGGTGGAAATAGGGTGATAAAGTTTTGCTACATAATTCACAACGTACATCCTGGACTTGAGCCTGTGGTTCCTCCGCCCACAACATTTGAAGTGGAGGAGTTTCAGTCTGGAGTCTCTCCATTGGAAAGTGATCAAATTATGTGGGCAGGGCTTAACATGGTGATGGACAGAAGAGTAACAGTAGTCATACGCGTCATCTGAGCACCATGGAGTTGAATTCGTTTACTAATTACAAATTAATTAATAACTAAATGGAGAGAGAGTGTTGCTATTCCAGGCTACTAAGTCCACTTTCTTTACATAAAAGGGCTCCATGTTTTTAGCAGTCTGCACTGATAACAGCTTTCCACCAGGCCCTTCTGCTGGCTTTGTGTTTCCACAGTGTGCAAGAACTAAACAGTCCCTTTGGCTCCTTATGGTGGAGTAGGGTTAGTGTTAGTGAGATAGTAAAGGTTGTAAAGCTGCAGAATGAATTGTTCAGCTGTGACCAAATCTGGAGACACACTGTGGAAAGGTGGAATATCTAATGTGAACAAAGACCAAATAAGGTTTAGTGTTAGGGGTTTGAAATGATGTAATTGATGGCTCAGCCTGGTAACGAATGGGCCAGCACATGTCACTGAAGAGTCATCAGTTTGTATGTTGATAGTTAGATAAAGTAACAAAACTAGAAAGAGATCCATCTGGTGGGTCTGGTGGCCTAAGTTTGGTTACTCAAAATTTAGAAACCATGAGTTGTGGAACACATCATCAGTTACAGTGATACCCAGGATCAGAGGACGTTTCAGCCATTACCACTAGAGAATACATTCAGGGTCGACCCCAAACTTGGGCCAGGAAAAGATGGTGAGGAACAGTTTAGGTTTAGGACGGGTTAGAATGAATGCTGAAGTAACATTTAGTTTGGTCAAACCACAGAAAAGTGGATGAACCCCCTCATGTGATCTGTCTTTCTTTATTTATGAACCTATTCATCTAAGTAGGGAGATACAATAAATCATTACGCATCAGAATTTCTCATTTTTCTCCTTCAGTCAGATAGTTTTCTTAAATCCCTTGACCCATAGAACCTACTGCTAATACAATATAGGCATCTTGTATATAATAGGGCCCTTACAAAGACAGGTAACATGCCTCATGTCTCTATTCCCTGAGGAGTTACTTGTGTGTACAATAAAGGACAGATCCATATTTTTATGGATTCTATAATGTGCACAATAATTACATTTGATGTTCTACTGTCTGAATGAAATGTTTCCTACTATCTAATCTAGAAGACATTTTAAATTTCTCCTTTAGTTGATCACACCAGGAATCTATTCTCTAAAGTCTTACCTATATATAGAGACCAGGGTCATGAATATGGACCTACTCCTGATTTATTTTATCTTTTTAGACAAGTTTAACCTCCCAGCATCCTAGTGGTGAAGAAATTCACAAGTTAATATCTGAACTGTCTTTGAGTTTTACTCATTGACCAAACTGCACAAACAACAACAACAACAACAACAACAATGCTAACGCTACTGGTTTTATGTCAAACAGATCAAAGACCCCAGGAGAACCCACAACAACTGCTTTCAATGAGCATGAAGAAGACCGGGAAGTTTAAAGCACCACCTGAAAAAAGTTTTTTTATTCTATTTTTTTTTTTTAACCAGGTATGTTCAGGATGGCAGATTAAATAATGATCTAGATAGGAGGATGTTCATCCAATTCATCTGTGCATCTTTCAACACAGAAGTTGTTTGTGTGTTTTTTAAATGGTGTTAACATCTCAGGTTTGTAACACTAGTCAGTTTTGGAAGCTGTGAACTATCTGCTGAAATGTGAGATTTTTGTTTTTAGATTTTGTTTAATAAAATTACTGCTTTTTGTTTTTTGTTTGTTTTTTTTGTTTTTTAGCCTGGCTCTGTTCTAAAGTCTTTGTTAAGTGCCAGTGATCTCTAACCACTTACAGTTTTCATTATTGATCAATACGAATGTAATGAAATCGATACTTGCAAAGAGGAAGAGTAGGGCTGTTAGGTTATATGTTCAGGCCGAAAATGAAATGATAGTTAAGTTGTACTATTTGTAAAAAGGCTGTAAGATACAGTGGTAACACAACAAACTTATATAAGCGTATGGAAATCTTGAAAATCCCCTCCCCTTGGCCCCGACAGATCCATGATAGGAGGAAAAAAGTGCACTAAAGGAGAGAAATGTTGCCTTATTTTTGTATTGTACTTCCTAAACACTTCTTACATTATTTATAGTATTTGTTGTAGAGTGATAATTTTGTACACTTTGTTTGTGTTTCTCAACAAAGTATTTTCTATTTACTTACAAATTTTGCCCAGATTCTGTACTGGATTTTAACTGATTAATAATCCAAAAGGCAAATCACAAAACCACTTGAAGGTCATGAACATTTATTCAGATTTAGACTGATTCAGATGATGCATCCACCACAAGTATTATAAAGTATGGATACTGGCCCTGTATTCACTTGGGATTGGATTGAAACCAAATCTAGTATCAGACACCACTACCTCTGTCAGCTCTACACTGATGTTCATGTTGTGTAATGTGTCACTCTACAATGAGAGACAGGTGCTAACTCAGGGTGCAGTTCAGTAGATTGTTCACTCTACTTTATTTCATGTTATCAATCTATGTAGTCCACTAATAGTGAATGAAGGATCAAATGTAATGTGAAAATGTTTTTAAACGTATTTGTTTCATTTAAACATAGGAACCTAAGATGACAGATAAGACATGTTTATTAATCGCACGCATGGGAAATTTCCTTGTCACAGTAGCATGGAATTTGGTAAAAATATACAGAAAACAGTGACAACTTTGACAAATTTCCTTCTAAACATGCTGTTTTTCATTATTGTCATTATCATGTTTTTTACTTTCTCTATGGTCAAATGCACTTCATTAAATGTGTTTGTAATGAATCATGTGGTGAGAGAATGTTTTTGGGGGGATTTATGTGAAATGTCAGAACAACATTAAAAATGTTTTGATTCAAATCCTGGATGTGTCTTTAACTGAAACCAGAGTGAAGGTCAGACGTGATCAGGATGAATTTCTTCTCTGTGTTATTATTGAACACGTTTCTGCTGTAAATCAGCTGAGGTCAGGCTTAAGCAAGATCCTGTTTGGGGGCCTCTAGTTTGTCAAACTCTGATGAAGTGATTCCTAACCCTTAGATGGTCCACTAAGACGAAGTTAAGCTGCACATGGTGGCTTACTACTATGTAAAGATTGTGATTGCTGTTTTATCAGAATAAAGTTCAGTTCTGCATTCTAATCCTGTGCATATGACAAATTTTAGCTTTCATGGACGCTAGGAACAGGATAATTTCTCTAAACAAGTCTTTCTTATATAATTATCTACTTTTCAATGTACTTAAAACAAGAATCTTCATCTTGTTTGAATCCTCCAATAATAAATATCTTATTTTATAATATAAAAAATGCTCAGTCCAGGCTTATATTGAGATTTTCAGCATTCTTATTTTCTGGATTTCTTTTTCTTGTTTCAAGAAATCTTAACAAATGTGATTTATCTTGCTGCACTTGCATTGCTTATAAAAGGAACATTTTATTTATTTTTTTACTTTTTTTTGCAGTGTAGCTACGCTGCCAGATTGTCGCACAAGCATGAACCACACATAACTCACCTCTTACTGTCAGCAGGCTCTGAGGTGACTCTTGTTTTGAGGGATGATGTTGACACGTCCAACGTTATTTCTTGTTGGTCGTCTTTCCTGAAGGAGCAGCCGAGTGTCACTGTCACATTAACTTTCATCCTGGTGTGAACACTGATCTGGTGTCAGTCCACACGTTGTTACCTCCTTCCTTTGGTAGCGTGAACACACAATGAGTCCTGGGTCACATTAAAGACCACCTACTCACCAGGGCTGATCTGAGGAAGAGGAGGAGAACTCATTCATTCATCCACTAGTAGAAATGATCACATGAATCAGTGACGTCTGTTCATCAGTAATGAGAGACCTTTAAAAGAACCTGGCCTTGGAGCTGAGAACCAAACTGAACTAGAAACTAATTTTGGAACAAGATGGAAAGACTCCTGAGAGCATTAACACCTGAGAGTCTTTCCATCAGAATCTGGATCATGTCTCCAAGTCACCAAGCAGCTGTTGATGGTTCTGATCCAGTGGTAGGTAGAGATCCATTAGAGCACAGGTGTCAAACTGATCGGTGAAAGGGCCGCTGTGGCTGCAGGTTTTCATTCCAACTACTGTATGCAGCAGCACACCTGACTTGGCTCCATCAATCAACTGATCTGCCGTCACGCAGTCATTTCAGGCGTCCTCTTGCTTGATTGGAATAAAAGCTTGCCAGTCACACCCACTGCATGGGTGCTGCATGGTTGGAATGGAAACCTGCAGCCACAGTGGCCCTTTCACGGATCAGTTTGACACCCCTGCATTAGAGACAGCAGCTGCTACAATATTCTACTGACCACATGATGGCGCTGCCTATTTGCACACAGGCAAACTGAGCTCAGATCTCAAGTGCTGGCTGGGGACGCATGTGGAGACACATTTTAATTAATACTATGTGTCAACAAAGGATCTTCAAGATGGACACTTTTGACTGGATCACCCAGGAGGGTCTAGCTGGGGCCTTATTTATATCAAGCAGCTATAAATCATCCCTTGAAGCAGATGAACATCATCACATTGTTTATTTTGAATCTGCTTTTGGTGCCGAGAACTAAACAATGATGCAAATGCAACTAAAGCACCAGAAAGTTAAAGGAACTGTAGAATGAGGGTTTGTGGATTAGGTTCATGGATACAAGTCAAACAGCCCTGTTGCGCAATAAACCTACACTTGCACAGACCAGTTCTTTCGCCATCTTGCACCAGTGCATATTCTACCTTCAGTACGTATTTTACCACATCCTGGCAGGAAATATGAGCTGCTGAATCAGACGTTGGCTTCTTTGCTGCAGTCACCAGGTTGTTTCACACCAACCCAGCGACGTTGTCTTCACATCCGTCCTCGCACGAAACAAACACCTTTCTCTGCATTTGAACATTTGTCATCTTTGAGCACTTTCACAAAACAGTTTTGGATAAACGCTTATTATTTCACCTTCACGAGGATATGAGTGTCTGCAGCGCCATTTCTCTGTTTCCTCTCTGCTTATATCACATTGTTATTTTCTTGCTCTGCCCTACGTTAATAGAATAACAATATCAATAATGAGAAGCAGCATCAAAAGGTCAAACGTGTTTAAACAAAGATGCCCCACACGGAAAGAACCTATATACACATATAGGTTTCAATATAGGTTCTAATATAGGTTTTGAATATATGCAACCTACATAAAATTGACCCTTTTCACATATACGCATATATATGTGCACAGATAATTTCAGTCTCAGGTGATTTCTGGTCAAATTTAGTAAATGCTTTGTCTGCAGGTTTGTGATGGTGAAAAAAAACAAAACAAAAGCTTTCCTGTATCTCAAGAGGAAGCAGGCCTGTTGAAGTCAGCTCAGAGACGCCATCTAGTGGTGAGCTGGAATATGTTACCGGTCCGTGGGTGGGGACTGTGGTGACAAATACTGTATGTAGTTAGTACGTGAGTAGAACGTGCGTATTTTCTCTATTTCCCTCTCACCTTAAAGACCACCTCCAAATACAGTGAACTTTTGTTTTTTAGGATTAAACACAGCTCTGACCCCCATTGATAATGATCAGTTTGTGTTTTATGTTAATTAAGGTGCTTAATAAAAGATGCTGACAGAAAACTTTGCACCTCTGCTCGTCCTGATTCCTTTAACCTTAATGATGTTTGACAACAAGTTTGTTTGTACAAGACGTATCAGCAGCATTGACTGTCGGCAGCCGAAACTTTTACTTATTTATTTATTGTTACCATTTAAAGTCAATACTTTCCTGAGTACTAAAGTACTTTTTATGACCCTGTCAGTCAAAATGACAAACAGCGAAAAAGTCTAGCGTATTTCTTTCTGTCGCTGTTATTAACCAGTTACCTTTTTATTCGGTAGGACATTTTGGGAGAGATAAATCTGGGCAACAACAACAATAATAATAAAGAGGCTGAAAACGACGTATTTGTAATTACTGTTACATCTATTAACATATTAAAGTAGACTAAACAACTTGGACGTGTGCTGTCTATAACACTGATGTTTCCCTGAATGTGTTTGGTCATAACTTGTTAAACCACTGCTTGTATAACAGTAATATTTTTGTTATTAAAATAGAAATAGAATTGTTTTCCACTTATTTGTCAGTACTGAACTTCAGAAGTTCTTCTGTTTACAACAAACACCCTCAGAGAAGTGAGAGGAAAGAACAGTTAGCAGAGATTAAAGCATAATTCATTGCTCTGATTGGTTTGTGGGACTATCCAGTTGGGTACTGAGGTACTTTTTTCATTACTTTCCCATCCCAATCCCATTATGAAATCCCATGGGTCGGCTGGGGCTACAAGAAGAGTGGAAACTGTGTGTTCATATAATTGTTATACATCAAATATATTGAAAAATAAGCTTTGTTGAACTGTACCTAATAGCTTTATTAGGATGTTACTGTACTGTAGTTAAAAGTTCGTATTACACTATCTGTACTTTTGTAACCTTATCTGAAATACTTACAGGTATGTATAGGTCATAAGCTCCACTCCCTCCATATTAGCGAATGAGACTTGGACCAAAGTAAAACACTAAAATACAAATATAATTATTTAGCTTTATGTGTC
Organism: Planiliza haematocheilus; assembly: GCA_005024645.1. Classification (NCBI taxonomy): domain Eukaryota; kingdom Metazoa; phylum Chordata; class Actinopteri; order Mugiliformes; family Mugilidae; genus Planiliza; species Planiliza haematocheilus. The sequence continues at coordinate 318 of SRSE01000149.1, read as the reverse complement.
ATTTTCGGTAGCTGATATAATGATGAATGTTCAAGGGTCAATTTTCTGGATATGTTTCGTTTCAGTTATTCGATGCTACAGAAGAGGATGTGACATGATGGCAACTACCTGTTGCCACGCCAACCGCTCTGCAAAGCAGTCCCGTGAGCGTTTTAACAATTTTTAAATATCTTGTCCATATTTATACAGTCTGTAGCCACATGTTACTGCTGTCTCACACTGAGAGACATCTGACTATTAGACTGTGATATGTTTTTGAAAGTATTTGTTCACTTCCTAAAAATGAAACATTAGCTTAGCTACTCAGACAATTTTCTC
>SRSE01000147.1:15000-26177 GCA_005024645.1 Planiliza haematocheilus | reverse complement strand
GTCCTCTCACTCCTTCAGGTATCTGCAGATCATCTCAGCCACGTTCTCACAGTTCTTCTTCGTGGGACAGAAGAGCAGACAGGAGTGTTTGGGGATGACCTCAGTCACCAGAGCGATGATGTGGTCTGGATCCATCTTCTGCATCGCACTGGAGTACTGCAGGAAGAACATCCCATAATGAGAGAGAGGAAGGAAGACTGGTCCTCCAAAAACATCTGACGGACAGGTGAGGACATTTACACCTGATAGTGGACAAAGACTTTAAGAGTCTGAGACAGAGTGGACATGTCTACTAGCTGACTGTTTATTATGTGTAGTAGCACCACTGACCACTAGGTGGAGGCAGAGGACCATGTAGGACACTGACTCCAGTCCCCATGTGGTGGACAGTCATCATGGACAGACTCTGAAGAGTCTCCATCAGCTTCTAGACGTCATGGATTCAGGTTCTGATCTAGTTATTCTGGTTCTTCTTCTTCTGTTTTCTGGCAGCGTTGACTCTAGACAACCACCATTAAATCAGAAGAAGAAGAAGAAAACGACTCTATAGGCGTTAATGGAAGACATAAAACATCTACCTGAGGAAGACCTGATACTGATCAGGACGTCCCTGCTGGACATCTGTGATACTCTACTGGGGCCTAATGATACCTGAGTTTTAACATCAGGTGTGACATCAGGTGTGACATCAGGTATGACATCAGGTGACATCAGGTGTGACATCAGGTGTGACATCAGGTGTGACATCAGGTGGGGTGTGACATCAGGTGTGACATCAGGTGTGACATCAGGTGTGACGTGACATCAGGTGTGACATCAGGTGTGACATCAGGTGTGACGTGACATCAGGTGTGACATCAGGTGTGACGTGACATCAGGTGTGACATCAGGTGTGACATCAGGTGTGACGTGACATCAGGTGTGACATCAGGTGTGACATCAGGTGTGACGTGACATCAGGTGTGACATCAGGTGTGACATCAGGTGTGACATCAGGTGTGACATCAGGTACGTGACATCAGGTGTGACATCAGGTGTGACATCAGGTGTGACGTGACATCAGGTGTGACATAGGTGTGACGTGACATCAGGTGTGACATCAGGTGTGACATCAGGTGTGACGTGACATCAGGTGTGACATCAGGTGTGACATCAGGTGTGACATCAGGTGTGACATCAGGTGTGACATCAGGTGTGACATCAGGTGTGACGTGACATCAGGTGTGACATCAGGTGTGACATCAGGTGTGACGTGACATCAGGTGTGACTTCAGGTGTGACATCAGGTGTGACGTGACATCAGGTGTGACTTCAGGTGTGACTTCAGGTGTGACATCAGGTGTGACATCAGGTGTGACTTCAGGTGTGACATCAGGTGTGACATCAGGTGTGACATCAGGTGTGACATCAGGGCGAAGGCTGAACTCACTTTAAAGTTGAGGAGTCGTGAGAACCTCAAACAGTTCTCCTCCTTGGGGTCCACCTCATAGATGGTGTCGTTCAGTTTGACGTATTCTTTCAGCTCCACCTGGATGTGACACGATAAATGAGATGAAACACTGGTACAGGTACTAAGCACAGGTACTACGTACTGGTTCTAAGTACTGGTACTAGGTACTGGTTTCAAGTACTGGTACTAAGTACTGGTACTAGGTACTGGTACTAAGTACTGGTACTAGGTACTGGTTCTAAGTACTGGTACTAGGTACTGGTACTAAGTACAGGTACTAGGTACTGGTACTGGTTCTAAGTACTGGTACTAAGCACCATCACATGACCAGTACCAGTACCAGGTGCTTACGGGTCTGAAGTCGTTGGTGTAGTTCTCCGCCCTCAGGAACGTCTGCAGGTCTCTGATGTTCCCCAGGGTGGCGCTCATCCCAATAATCTGAGTAGTCTCTGTCATAAGGAGCAGATTAGGATTATTTAATCCGTGTCCAGGTTAAAGAGACGCTAGGAGACACTTACTGCTCGTGTACTGGACTTTGGCCAGAGTCATCTCAATGATAGCCCCTCGGCTGCCGTCGCCCAGCATGTGAAGCTGCAGCAGAAACAAACAGAAGCTTAACCTGAGCTGAAGCACCTCAGAGCCAATCAGAGGAGGAGCTGAAGCACCTCAGAGCCAATCAGAGGAGGAGCTCGTACCTCATCCACCACCACCAGCCCCAGCTCATCCAGCCGCTCGCCCTCGATCAGAGAGTTCACCAGGCTGTGGGCCTTCTCGATCGTAGCCATGTAGAGGCATCTCCTGGTTCTCCTCTTCACTGGAGGAAACCGGCCTTTGCTACCGGCGTACTCCTCCACCAGGAAGTCCAGCTCCAGGCCAAAGCTGGACAGACCACGGACCTGGACGAGAAGAAGACACGTTCAAAGAGACGTCCCACAAGGCTCTGATCTGGGTCTGCTTCTAGTCCTTCCTGTTTGTCGATTAGTTTAAATAAAAACATGGACGGTTGTTTTTAAAGTCTTTTAGAGAGAACACACGTGGCTGTATGACACACTGTTAGTTACAGATCAGTCTGCTGGTTCATATCTGCTCAGACTACCTTCTCCTGCACCAGTGAGACGTACGGCAGGATGAACAGACAGTCCTTCTTCCTGCACAGCAGCTCTCTGAGCATCAGGATCTCTGCAACCAGAGTTTTCCCTCCACTGGTGGGAAGAGAGTAGATCAGGTTCTTCCTCTGCTGGACACAGTCCAGGTTCAGACACGTCTCCTGCCAATCTGAGAAAAACAGAAGCATGGAGACTCGTGTTGGACGTCCCGTTAAAGGACTGAACCCATTCTGGACCAGGACACAGATCCTCACCGTATAAACTCTGGATCCCTCTCAGTTTGAACATCAAGTCCTTCACTCGGCTGGGCAGCCCAAAGAAAGGCCCCAGGTCGGTGGTCTCTGCAGACACCGTCTCCATGGCCAGCATGGCGACGCTGATCTCCTCAGAAACCACCGCCTCTTTGAGAACCGCCGACCGAGACACGGCGGTCGGAGTCGCAGCGTTACCGAGCATCGTCCTCTTCAGGAGGTCAGCCACGCTCCTCCTCGCTCTGCCTCCTCTCTTAGTTTTATCCTCCGTGTCCGTTTCCTGCTGAGCGTCTCTGAGCGGCGTGGACGTTTTGTCTCCGTGCTGCAGTCTGCTCCTCTTCGCCTGTTCTTGAACGTCCTCTTGGAACTGCAGCTGACTGGACGGTAGGTCCCTGAAGACATCGTCTCCAAGGTCGTCTAAGATGGAGTCGGTGAGAGCGTCTTCAGTCGGCGGCTGATGACCGTCCGCCCGTCGTCTTTCATTCTGTTCAGCATCGTCCAGCTTCGCCAGGACGGAGCTGTCCTCCAGGAGACTGTCATAGTCCCCAAATAAGTCCTCACTGTCACTGCAGAACTGAAGACACAGGACAGGACGAGTTAAAGGTGGAGGGATGATGGATAGAAGTAATAAATGATGACTGTCTGACAGTAACTTACCTCCGGAGCTCGAGCATCACTCATGATGAGGCTGATGGGACATCCCGGTGACCGGACACTACCTCCTCTCTTCCGGACAGGTGTCAGGTGAGTCTTCAGGTGGTCCCTCGACCTCTTCCTCGAGCAAACCCGCTTTATTTTCACGTCGAGCCTCCCGGAGTTCATCACAGCTGGAGCTACATGTCAAACAAAGCTAACAACCAGTAGCTGCGTCCATCTCTGTTGTCACATCCCGTCTATAGTGATAAGCTAACTACCTCACACACAGATGCTAGCTTCACTGCTAACCGCTCAACTCTGCTGCTTGTTCCCTCCGCTAGCTAACGAGCCTCTAAACTCTACAGATGAACCACGTGTGTCCATAAAATGTATGAACGTGTGTCATTAAATGTGTTTTTAGCCGTTAAACGTTAACTTATCTGGACGCAGAAGATAAAAATCGGCGCCTTCACCGTTCAAACGTCATGAGCCCTGATTTGAGCAGAGAGAAATCCTGCCGTCACTTCCGCTTTGGGCTGACAGCTAGCATAGCAGTGCTAACAGAGCTAATGCTGCATGATTCCGCTTCGTGTCAGAGATTAGCTAATTATTAGTTTTTATTTTAAAAATGCCGTCCAACATAAAGTGGTTTTAAGATAAACGAATGATTGGCTCTGCGTGCTAAGTATGTTATTTAATGGGATAAATGTTTTACCTTTTATGTCTGTATTATTACGTTACTAACGGAAGTAACTGCTTTCCACAGTCAGGAGTGTTTTTTATCTTGTGTAATTATATCTCTGAAATACGGGACGTTTAAAATATCCCGTAAAGAAAATAGTTTAAATGATAACGTAGTGTAAAAACAAACAAACTACATATTTATTCGGCATTTATAAACAAATGACATATTTTATCTGTCACTTGCTTTCACATAAAAAGCGGTTACTTCAGAAGCGGTAGGAACTAATTATTAATTCCTGGTGTTGCTGCGGAGTCGTTCCGGTGCGGTACAACTTCCTGTCCTGTCCCCTGTCAGGTCAAAATGTTGTGTCTGAGAAGCTTCCAGAGGCTAAAACCTGTTTTATATCTGCATGGAAACGCAGGTGAGTCTGGTTTTAATGTTAGTTTGAATGTTTATATATAAAAATAGACTAAAATAAAACATCGCCGCTTGTTTGAGTTTTTGTTTTAACCAGTAAGGATTAAGTAGTGTTGCTAATGCTAACGTTAGCCGTGTCGTTTATGTGTGTAGGTGTGAGGAGCCTCTCAGCGGCTTCTGTTACGGGCCAACAACAAGAGGACGGGGTGAGCTAAGACTATAATATATAACACATTTATAACGAATGATCAGTGATTATAATAATTATGTGTTTATCTTCTTGAAGCTCGTTGCTATGGAGAACCCGTATAAAGAGCCTGAGAAAGGCTGTGTCCTCTGTAACGTGACAGTGGATTTTAAAAACATTCAGGTGAGAATGATTCTACTGGACTGAATGAATCAAAGTGAACTAAATACCTGGTTATATTAAACTCCTCTCACCTGTCCTCCTATCAGCTGTTGTCTCAGTTCGTGTCTCCTCACACCGGCAGGATCTACGGCAGACACATCACAGGTGACCTGATCAGACCTGATCCGCTCAGACTCATTCACTGATTAAAGCTCAACACAGACTCACGAGGCTTCTGTGTTTCAGGTTTATGTGGACGGAAACAGAAGGAGGTGTCAAAGGCCATAAAGAAAGCTCACGCTATGGGTACGTCCACTAACGTCTCAGGGTCCACTAACGTCCTAAGATCCACGAGACTGAAGACATTAAAGCTGATTTATTAGTCACGACCTGATCTGATCCTAAACATCCTAGAGTTGGTCTCCTGTAGCGTCCTACAGTCTGTCCTTGTCTTCCTTGTCTTCTCCTAGAGTTGGTCTCCTGTAGCGTCCTACAGTCTGTCCTTGTCTTCCTTGTCTTCTCCTTGAGTTGGTCTCCTGTGTCTTCCTAAAGTCTGTCCTTGTCTTCCTTGTCTTCTCCTAGAGTTGGTCTCCTGTGTCTTCCTAAAGTCTGTCCTTGTCTTCCTTGTCTTCTCCTAGAGTTGGTCTCCTGTGTCTTCCTAAAGTCTGTCCTTGTCTTCCTTGTCTTCTCCTAGAGTGGACTGGATTCAGTCCAATAAATCTTCCAGTCAAAGTTAATGTAGTGTGGAGAGGGTAGCTGGTACCTTGTGTTCTCTCTGCTCATCCAACGCTGCCATAAACTCCCTAACCATCTCTGGAAGATGTTTCTCTCCTTTTTAACGCAGCGTTCGGTGATGGTCGTCTTCTTGACTGAACCATGACACAGGAGAAGGAGATTTTAAACTGAATTAAATCTTTCTTATAAGATCGTAAAGCCCCGGGTTCATTGGTTCCTCTTGATGATCCAGATTCTTTTTCTCATGTTCATTAAAACTCTTTTCTTTAATCATGACATGAAGTCAGATCTGCTCTAACAAACATCTCTCTCTGTCTCTAGGTTTCATGTCTGTGACCCACAAACATCCACAGTTCATAAAGGATCCTAACATCTGTGGAATCAAACATCTGGATTAGTCAATCAGTCTGTGTTCATCCTTTAATGTATTAAAGTTTCTCTGCTGTCACTTTGTGGATCTGTTGTTGTTTTTTGTCTCTAAATAAATCAGATGGTCTCATGTGAGAGTGTTTCCATCTGGTTCCTAAATGTGGATCATGTCTCCAAGTCACCAAGCAGCTGTTGATGGTTCTGATCCAGTGGTAGGTAGAGATCCATTAATATTCTACTGACCACATGATGGCGCTGCTGCTCATTTACAGACACACACACTGAGATCACATCTACAGAGCTGGCTGGGGACGCATGTGGAGACACATTAAGACCAGGTGGATGGACAGGTGAGACCAGGTGTGTAAAACAAACAAACATCTGGAGGCCAGAATCAGAACGAACCCGTTTAATGAACATAAAGTAAAAACATCTTCATAATAAACATCAACACTTGCTCCTCCTGCGTTTCCTCTCCCTCCCCCCCACCGTCTCTTTCGGCCTCTTCCGACAGCTCGCCGTGCTCGGCGGCGGTAACGGCGGCGGCGGGGCCGTCTCCGGGTTTACCTGCGTCGTCATGGAAACGTCCTCGGGGACGGGGAAGGCGTCCAGCGTCAACGTTTGAGAGGTGAACAGAGGAGAGCTGATGAACAGAGCTCTGACTGCGTCCTGGAGGAGACGGTTCCTCGGCTCAGACGGAACCACGGCTTCTATCAGACACAAGAATGAAGGAGAACCATCAGAGATAAACATCTCATCAGGAAGTGGAGGACATCCTGCAGCCAATCAGAGACGAGTAGCGCTGTCTTCACCTTTCCCTGCTCCGGCCGGCCGCTCCTCCTCCAGCCTCCTCCTCAGAGACGAGACCTCGGCCTGCAGCGTCTCCACCAGCCTCTCACTCTCCTCCACGTCTCTGCACGTCTTCTGTCCTCAGGACACAGAGAAGGGACGAGTGAGACAAAACACCAAAGAAGAAGACGACGCAGCAGGAAGTCAAAACGCCTCCGCTCACCTTCAGCTCCGACTGCAGCGAGTCGTTCATCTTGTTGACCTCGTTGACTTCCCTCAGCAAACCGTTGGAGCAGAAGAACCTGGACCTGAAGCAGAAGACGTGAGCAGAGACAAGACACGGAAGGCAAGACGTTGGACGTAAGCGTAGCAGCGTACCCGTGTCTCTTCATGGTGAGGCTGTAACCGGCTGCAGAGCACGGAGCAGACACCTTCCAGTACGCCAGCTGCTCCAGGAGACCCAGGTTACCCACGAGGACGGGGACGTTGACGAAGCGTCTTCAGACGGGACAGACGGAGACAATGAAGAACCGAGAGAAACTGGGTCATGCATCATAATCAGTTCATTCCTGATTCATTCATTCTGAATCCTCTGATCAGACGCCTAGAAGAAGACATCGTTTCTCCTTCGGCGGATGAGAACTATAAATGCGTCGTCATGGTTACCTGCTGCGGGAGATGAAGGCCGAGTACTCGGTCCGGTGGGTCGACCCCGGCGCCGTCACCTTGCTGGGCGTCAGCAGCAGGAAGATCATGTGGGGGTTGGACAGGACGCTCTTCAGACTCTCGTGGACCGTCTTCTCCCTGAAGGTCATCTGCTGCTCCGTGTTCCTGCGCTGCCGGTACCAGCCGATCACGCTCTCCTGCACACGCCACGGCACACATGTCACAACCAACATACGACATCCGTGACCGTCTCCCTCTCATGACGTCACTCTCACCTGTTTATTATCAGCAAGCATCTTCTGCACCGCCTCCATGTTCACCTGTCCAGCGCTGTCATACAACCTGAACACACACACACACACACGTCATTCATTCATTCATTCATTCATTCATTCATCAGGATGTGTGCAGGACTCACATGTTCAGTCTGTGGCAGGCGATGTGCTTCTGGATGTCTGTCAGGAAAAACACACAAGTTATGATATAAGTTAGCTTCATAAATGATTAGCATCACATTTAGCATCACTCAGGTGGCAATAAGCCGACAGAGAGACTGAACATTATATTATAGAAGATAGTTATAATATAGACCAGTAGAGCTGGGTGCTAAATGTAGCTTATATTTACTGGAGATATTACATGAGAGGAATAAGTAAAGATCATTAGGGGAGCCAGTACAGAGCCCTGAGGGACTCCTCTGATTATCTAGCTGAACAAACTGGATGCTTTGATTTACTTACTGTACGTCTCCTCGATGTGAATGTGATCAGCCTGGGAGTCACTGATGGTGACCTGCTCATCAAACCTGCTCTCCCCGAGGACCAGACCTTCCTACACAGACACAATGAGAGCAGATATCACCTGGACATGAGCATCACTGAGGGTCTCTCACCTGAGCTCCCGATTTGCACAACAAACAGCGAATTAAAGCTTCACCTTTAACTGCACACACCAATAAATAAATGAGATTTATTAGTTAGACATTCATAGAGACGTCAGCTTCAATCCCGACTGTGTTCCTGTGAATTCCATTTAAAACTATCTGGTTTATTTCACGTCAACACAATGATGCTAGAAGTTAAATTACAACTTGACTCTAATATGATTCGCTTCTAAACAATCACACTAATAACGAGTTTATCAGCAGACTTGCAGAACCTTCCAGATATAGTTAATTGTCTTACAGAGTTCAGCTTTTCTTGTCAGTAATTGATTTCATATTAAAACTTAAGATTTTTACATGGAGTCTGGTGTGTTGTTGCGGCTAGCTTAAAAAAAAGTTGCAGAAAAATCTTAGCGGGAGTTTTAATTTCACCTGAATGGTAATTATTGCTCCACTAGACTAAACTATATACTTAAAACGAGATAATTAAATCAATAAAGTAGAGTTGACCAACTTTAAAAAGAGTCAATAACGGTTGTTGTGTTCGCTAGCTTTCCCTCTCAGACACAAACACTCTATTTAGCCGTGCAGCGGACTCCATTGAAAACACACGGATTTTAATAAGTTGTTAAAAAATCTCCTCACCACGTCGGAGTCGCTGTTAACATGATGGAACATGAGAGAGGCTAAAACAATGCCAGACATCCGCACTGTCGGCTCCGCCATGCCGCTTGTTGACAGCGAGCACGGAGCCGTTAGAGCCGTTGAAGAGGCGCAGAGTGAGCGCAGTAAAATGCTGCGTTTCTTCAGCGCAGTTCGGAACCAGAAAGCAGCCGCGTCAGGGAGGGGGCGTGGCTTAAGGGACCGTCTGACTCGACTTAAATCCGGGGAAACTTCTTTGAGAGTGTCCGCTGCTCTGAGACCCATCTGAGCCCTGGAAGGTATTTCATTTATCATTTAATTCATCTTTTAACGTCTCTGTTCTATGTTGGTCACGTTAATTCACTTTGATTCCGCTTGTAAACCGTCTTTCCTTCGACTAACGGTGCAGCTGTTTCCTCCACCAGCAGCTCCGTTTAAATCCTCCTCCTTCAGTTTATGTTAGATTATTATTAATCTGCTTTATTATTACTGCTTTTTAGTCTTTTAACGTTTAATGTCATAGCTGCCTCAGTTTAGAACTACTCTTTAGTCCGTTGTGTAATTAATTAATTAATTAATTGTATCATATTCTATTTACTCAGAAACATTTAATGGTGTTTTCCTCCATAGTTAATAAAGATATAATTGTTCAGTTAAAACTGTATTTAGTAGACAACTAGAATAAAACTTCTTATTCTTCTTAGAATTAATCAGATATTTAATGATTAATTAATTATTAAATGTGATGTTGTGGCTTGTTTAGGAACAAGCTGAGAGAAAAAGAAATAACTCAGTTAATAAAGTTAAATAAACCACTGGTCATTATTGAGGAAATACTAGTGACGTTTACACTAACTGGCCACTTCATTAGGTACACTAGTGTAACCAGTGCTGCTCTGACTTTAGATGTTCAGCTTTAGTTTCTAATAACTCAGAGAGATGTTGAATCAACTGTATATTGTAGAACTACTGAACTGACATGTGTTCCTAATATTTTGGCATAGCAGTCAGTGGGCTAGGCTAAACAGTTTATCTCCATCCTCCACAACGATCATCAGGTGAATCACCTCCTCTCTGCCTCTGGTTCTACATCAACTCTACATTATATAGATTAGAATGACTTCACTGCTGTACCTAATGAAGTGACCACCTGTACCTAATGAAGTGGCCATGTTTAGCTGCTGACTTGTCAGAAACACGTCCGTTGCTTTGCAGCAGTTCCTCCTCAGAAACGTCTCACCCACGTCTCTCCTCAGACTCCGTCCTTGTCTCTGGTTCTGTCCTCTGGCTGCAGACAATGAGCTGACCTCTGACCTCTGACCTCTGACCTGTGAGCTGTGAGCGATGGAGGACCTGTGGTGTGCTGCTGCAGCTGTTTTCCAGGTGTGGGCGTTCGTGGTGGTGTTCTTCATCATGCTGCCCGCCATGTTCGGCCTGTCTCTGGGCGTCACCGGCGTCTACATCCAGGTCCTGGTCAAACTCCTGGAGGTAACGTGAGATGACGTGAGAACAGAGCGTCTGTGGTCGTGTTTTCATGTGCAGCTGTGACATGATCATACGTGTGTTCACAGTGGGCCACCGTACGAATCCAGAGAGGACAGAGGGAGCAGCCCAGCGTCCCGGTCCCTCTGCCCAACGGTAGGTCTGCTGATCGTCATGGTTACAGAGACAGAGTCAATCAAAGGAGGAAATAAAAATCTAATATCTACTAAAAGAAAATGAATAATTAGTCACATTAAATTAAACATATTTTTAAAATAAAAGACAGAAGAAAATAAGAACATTTTAAAATCAAAAACCAAAACACCATATAAAGAAAATTAGGAAAAATAAACATTAACTAATAATAATAAGAAAAATATAAAATATAGCAGTAAATAATAGAAAAAAAATCTATATTTACCACCATTAAATAATTAATATTAATGTTAAAATGTTAAAATAAATTCAGAAATATAATAATATAATTTTGATATAAGTTTTGTGTGATTTAGATTTTATAAACTTTTTTACGCAGTTTAGAGATTTGACCAATCATGTAATAATAAAATAATAAATTAGTTAATATTTTAATATTTACCAGCTGTTTGTGTATTAAATCAGATTTATTTGTGGTGTCGTGATGTATTTGTAGTTTAGTCGTGCTTCAGTTCTGGACGAGTTTCCAGATGTGCTCAGACTCGTTGACCTCTGTAAAGT
>SRSE01000147.1:0-10000 GCA_005024645.1 Planiliza haematocheilus | reverse complement strand
GACCATCTACCCGGTCGCCATCAAGTACGACCCTCGCTTTGGAGACGCCTTCTGGAACAGCAGCAAGTTCAACATGGTCAGTTACCTGCTGCGTATGATGAGCAGCTGGGCCATCGTGGTCAACGTCTGGTACCTGCCCCCCATGACCCGACAGGTACGCTGCAGGTACACTCACCTGAACGCCTCAGTGGGACGCTCACTAATGACCTCTGTGTGTTAATGAGCAGGACGGAGAGGACGCCGCTCAGTTCGCCAACAGAGTCAAGTCAGCCATCGCTGCTCAGGGAGGTCTGCTGGACCTGGCATGGTGAGAGCAGTACTCAGGGTACTACTACAGGGTACTATGGAGTACTACAGGGTACTACAGAGTACTACAGAGTACTATGGAGTACTACAGAGTACTACAGGGTACTACAGGGTACTACGGAGTATTATGGAGTAGTACAGAGTACTACAGAGTACTACAGAGTACTACAGGGTACTACAGGGTACAACAGAGTACTACAGAGTACTACACAGTACTACAGGGTACTACAGAGTACTACAGAGTACTACAGGGTACTACAGAGTACTACAGGGTACTACAGGGTACTACAGGGTACTACGGAGTATTATGGAGTAGTACAGAGTACTACAGAGTACTACAGGGTACTACAGGGTACAACAGAGTACTACAGAGTACTACAGGGTACTACAGGGTACTACAGAGTACTACGGAGTACTACAGAGTACTACAGAGTACTACAGAGTACTATGGAGTACTACAGAGTACTACAGAGTACTACAGGGTACTACAGAGTACTACAGGGTACTACAGAGTACTATGGAGTACTACAGGGTACTACAGAGTACTATGGAGTACTACAGGGTACTACAGAGTACTACAGGGTACTACAGGGTACAACAGAGTACTACAGAGTACTACAGGGTACTACAGGGTACTACAGAGTACTATGGAATACTACAGAGTACTACAGAGTACTACAGGGTACTACAGAGTACTACAGGGTACTACAGAGTACTATGGAGTACTACAGGGTACTACAGAGTACTATGGAGTACTACAGGGTACTACAGAGTACTACAGGGTACTACAGGGTACAACAGAGTACTACAGAGTACTACAGGGTACTACAGGGTACTACAGAGTACTACAGAGTACTACAGAGTACTACAGGGTACTACAGAGTACTACAGGGTACTACAGAGTACTATGGAGTACTACAGGGTACTACAGAGTACTATGGAGTACTACAGGGTACTACAGAGTACTACAGGGTACTACAGGGTACAACAGAGTACTACAGAGTACTACAGGGTACTACAGGGTACTACAGAGTACTATGGAGTACTACAGAGTACTACAGGGTACTACAGGGTACTACAGAGTACTATGGAGTACTACAGAGTACTACAGGGTACTACAGAGTACTACAGGGTACTACAGAGTACTATGGAGTACTACAGAGTACTACAGAGTACTACAGAGTACTATGGAGTACTACAGGGTACTGGAGAGTACTATGGAGTACTACAGGGTACTACAGAGTACTATGGAGTACTACAGAGTACTACAGAGTACTACAGAGTACTATGGAGTACTACACAGTACTACAGATTACAGAACAGGAAAATAAAGAAGGAATGGAGAGTGGTAGCTGGTTTGAGTCACCATCTGCTCCTTCATGTTTTAATCCATCGTCTTTGTTTCCTGATTCATTTTATTTAGGACGTCTCTATTTAATATTTATCTGAGTAGAAGTCAAACCAATCGTTGTGTCTTCACGGTGTCTCTTGTCTTCCAGGGACGGAGGACTGAAGAGAGCCAAAGTCAAGGATTCTCTAAAAGAGGAGGAACAGAAGAAGTACAGCAGCATCCTGGTGGGACAGGACGACCAGGACCCTGATACAGAAGACCAGGACCCACAGGAAGAACCACAGGAACCACAGGAAGAACCACAGGAAGAACAATGAAGAACCAACAGGAACTCAGGTTCTGATCATCAGTTCTCACATGAGGATGAAAACTCTTTAGTGTCTCTGTTCACCAGCAGGAGGCAGCGCTGGACCACAAACCACAGGACGTCCCACAGACATTCATCTCTATATTATTATTATTATTATTATTATTATTATTATTCTCTGTGGCAGATTTTAAATGTGAATATTTTTTAAACCACATTTACAGAATGAAGGTTTTCATTTTAATTTCCATCTTTGTGGATTATTTTTTATTTTATTTACCAGATAATAATCAGATAAAGTTCACGTCTCTGTTCATAATTCACAGTAAAATAAACCAGATGGTTATAAATCATTGATCTGGACTCGTCTTTAATTCTTTACATTCAAACAGAAACTGATGATTTAAATGTTTAAACTCAGATAAATTCATTTCTGATCATATTAAAGATGAATAAAGATCCTAAACATCTAAAACAGTCTGAGAACATTTATCTGTTTGTAATGAAATTTAAATAATCAAGTTAAATAATAAATAAAAACAAAAGAGTTCAGGAAATTTAAAAATATATAAAAATAGAAACAGGAGAAAAGAAAAATTTAAAAATCTCAAATAAATTACTACTAATATTATTTTATTTTAAACATCCGTCTCTAAACGTCAGATAACATCTAAAGCAGCGTTTCTCAATCTGTGGCCTGAGACCCGACACAGGGACGCAGAATGAATTCACTGTTATTTTCCAGCTTCAGTTTAAATGTGAAGAATAAAGAATCATTTATTTAGTTTCCATTAGAAATAAAGACGCAGCCTCTGTTACTGAACCACTTCCTGTTTTTATTTAAATAAATGTTATAATATCTGAGATTCATTCGTTAAAGAGGATTTAATTTAAATCATCATAAAATATCTTTAAACAGCTGATCATATGATTTAATGTTTATACTTTAAACTCAACATCTTTGGATTTAAATGAAATAAAAACCTGAATGTTTCATCAGATTTTAAGGTTTAATGTTGAAATATAAAAATAACTAAATGTGACGATGGATGAAGATGAGACCCTGAGAATAAAGAACATTTATCACAATTTATATTATTATTATTATTATAAAAACAGTTTATGTTGAGAATAAATAAAGTAAAATCTATTTTTAATGATTTAAATTGTTCTGTTGCTTAAATCAATGATTTTTAACTGAACCTGTTTAACATCATCCTGAACATGTGTCAGTTTATTTTTAAGTTTTTTTATATAATTGAAATAAAATAAATAAACACATTGGTTTTAATAATAATAATAATAAAAAGAAGAGAGTCTGTCGTTGAGAATAAAGAGACATGAGCTCGTCTTCTTTGTCCCTCTCTGTTAAATCTTAGTCTATTAATATGAAGGTATTTGTATAAATGTGGACGTGATGTTAAATATTATTAAAAGTGATTTATTTAGTAACGCTGAGGCGCGTTGACAGAAAGCTAAATGACGTGTCCTTCAGAATAAAAGCAGAGACAGTGGATGAGCCTGGAGACGGGGGACGGGGGACATGTTTACTGTGACGGCGCTTTAATAAAGAAAGCACAGACTGTGAAATAGCATGGAGTTATTGTTCCACACAGAGCCAGGCTTACATTTCACAGCCTCTCTGCCTCTCACGCCGCCGCCGCCGCCACCGCCGCCGCCACCCGCCTCCAATAACAATCCCACAACTCAAATTGCTTGAACAGAAATGTTTGTTCTCCCCTAACAAGATTGTGAATTATTAATAGGATCTAAAGCCGATACTATAACCCGATTGTTGAGGTGGGATTCTTGGCGAGCGATGCTCCACCACACCATTTACTGTGATGTATGTGTCTGCACATCTTTATGTCCAATTTAATGTGATTCAGATAGATTTCAGAGGGACATCATAAAAGGCATCGGACTGACCCCGACTCTAGACTCCATACAACCGCCCCCTTATGTCCCAATATGCTGATTCAATTTTACTTCTACCCTCGCTGATCTATACAAATGCAATGCAGGTACACTAAGTAAATATGAATACATTTCCAAATTGAATCCAAGTGAGTGTAGTCGGCCGAGGACATCATTTTAAATCCCGCTGTGCTGGGAACTGAGCGGCCCGACCACTCTGGAGGGTAAATGACTGAGGCTGCTTCTGAGACTCGCCATTAGCTGCAGCGTAATGCCTTTAAATACATTGTTCTGCCATCTATTCTGTGCCGCGGCCGTAATGTATGAGATGCTGAGGACGATCGATACGGCCTCAAACCTCGGCTCACGTTCACCCAGCGCCTCCAGCAGGAAGACGTTCAGCCTCAAAGACCTGGGCCCTGAAGACATGTCTCTGTTACTTACATTTAAACGTACGTTCACTTGATTTAAAGGAGGAGTCGTCTGCTGGCTGCAATACACAGCTCCACCACTAGATGGCTTCACATGAAAAACACTGGGCCTTTAATGTGTTTTGATTTTAATGATAAATTAAAACACATACTGTCAGTAAAAACCTGTCTGCTTCTCCTTTGTGAGGAAGAACAATATATTTTAAATAAATTATATAATAAATAAATATATGTGTGTTACATTAGAAGATCCAGAGAGGAGGATTTACATTGATCACTTTATCTTTAATGTTTTCATTAGTCATTGTTTGTGCTTTTTATATAAAAAAATAAAGACTATAAGAAATAAACCAGTAATCAGTTGGTTGTAATCCACAGCTCCACCACTAGGTGGCTTTAAATAAAAAACACTGGGCCTTTAATGTTTTTAAATGTTAAACTTCTACTCATCATCATTTCTGACATTAAACCTTTGTACTTTTACTTTATGGTACTCCATGTTAGGATATATAAATATTCAGCTACTAAGTAATTAAGGTATAAGTCACAAAACAAGAATTATTCACGTTAATTTATACATTTAGTGAATTTAAAGTTTCCTGTGGACGATCTAAACCTGACACACTGGTCCTTTAATGTGTTCTCGTTTAAACAGAATTATAAAGTTATATTTTTAATACGACGCTATCAGTATTATAATGATATATATTTATGTAGCACCTTTAAAAGCCTTATTGAGTTATTTTATAGTTATATTTTATTTTGAATGAGGATTAATTTTAAAATAAATTCTAAAATCTATTTTTCATAACAATGTGTTTAAGTGTTTATTATAATATAGTTTTATGTGTTGTAGCAGTGGTATTTGTATTTAAAAATTAAAGTTTTAAAAATAAACAGTATATATGTATTATTATATAGATTTACAGACAGGATAATTGTTTTTATTTATTAATTAACCTTTGAACATTAAACTAGCTGCATATAAATAACCCATCTCATCATTATTTATGTATTTATTAGTGAAGGTTTAAAGTTGTTGGTGTTAATCTACTATTTAACAGTAGATTGTATTAAGAGGCTACGATGAGTCTTTGGTCTTTTGTCTTTAAGTTCATCAGCTTCTTGATGAACTCTGAGTCCTGAGGAGGAAATATGAGCGCGGCGTCTGATTTCCATTCTCTAATGAATCTGGCCTGTAATTGGTCAGGATTGATTTTGTTCCTGCTCTGATTGAGTCTCAGCTTCTTCAGGTGGATTGATCTGTGGTTTATTTCCAGTTTATTTAGTTTAGACAATAATTATGTAGTCATGCAGAGTCGGGGGCCCGGCTCCGGTGCTGCTGTTTGTTATCAGACCAATCATCTCCAATCTTTCTCTGGACTCACATGAAAAATGTCCTGCGCCCAGCTACATGAAGGTGTGAAATTGCCGACTCCTCTTTGCCCTCGGCCCTGCGCCTCAGAAGGTATTTCTTCTTTTATTGACAGCGTGGCTGGATCCCCGGCTGATGGCGGCTGCCGACATCCCCCTCCAGCCTTGATTGCTTTTGTTTCCAGGTCACCTCCTATCTATCGCTGCAACTTTTCCAATTTCTCAGGGCTTGTTGTATGAAGACAGAAAGCTGTGTGGGAGACGCACGCAGAGAAAACCAGAGAAATGTGCTCGCTGTCGCCACCGCCACAACTTCATCAAAGCAACCATCAAATAAACGTCTGGCTTCATTAATATGAAATTATCTCAGCGTGGAGATTAATTGCGTTAAACTTATGAGCGTGTGTTGGTGTGGACGGAGGCGGCGGAAATGATGGATGATGAGAGCGCCTGATGAATGGAGAAAGCAGCGGAACTAAATTGAAAGTGTACTCATCCGTTCTCCGCTCACAACTAATGATAAATTGAGCGTGTCACGTCGAACAATACTCGCCGAGGTTCAAACATGGCCGCCGCTGATCCACGCGTCCGACCAGAAGCTTCTCAGGTTTATTCCCTCTGTCACAGAACAACTGCTGATGACGGCGCGTTAATGGATTCAGATTCATCTCAATTAAACATTTAGAGAAGGAACCAGGGACACGTCCTGACCAGGTCTGACTGGAGGACAGAGGAGACAGGACAGAGGAGACGGGACAGGATGGAGGGACTGACAGAGGGAAGGACGGAAGGAAGGAAGGAAGGAAGGAAGGAAAAGAGGGAAGGAAGGAAGGAAAATAAGGAAGGAAGGAAGGAAAAGAAGGAAAATAAGGAAGGAAGGAAGGAAAAGAAGGAAAGGAAGGAAAGGAAGGAAGGAAGGAAGGAAGGAAGAGAAGAATGGAAGGAAGGAAGGAAGGAAGGAAGGAAGGAAAGAAGGAAGTAGAGAAGGAAGGAAAGAACGAAGTAGACGAAGGAAGGAAGGAAGGAAGGAAGGAGAAGGAGAAGGAAGTAGAGAAGGAAGGAAGGAAGGAAGAGAAGAGAAGGAAGGAAAGAAGGAAGTAGAGAAGGGGGAGGGAGGAAGGAAGTAGAGAGGAATGAAGGAAGGAAGGAAGTAGAGAGGGAAGGAGGAAGGAAGGAAGGAAGGTAGAGAAGGAAGGAAGGAAGGAAGGAAGGAAGTAGAGAAGGAAGGAAGGAAGGAAGGAAGTAGAGAAGGAAGGAAAGAAGGAAGTAGAGAAGGAAGGAAGGAAGGAAGTAGAGAAGGAAGGAAGGAAGGAAGGAAGTAGAGAAGGAAGGAAGGAAGGAAGGAAGGAAGGAAGAAGGAAGGAAGGAAGGAAGGAAGTAGAGAAGGAAGGAAGAAGGAAGGAAGGAAGGAAGGAAGGAAGGAAGGAAGGAAGGAAGGAAGGAAGGAAGTACTGAAGGTGTCAGGTTTGAGCCAGGATGGCGTCGCGTTGAATCGTCACACTGAGCTTCAGAGTCCAGATGTTGGCAGATGTGGAGGTTTATTTTGAAGGTCAGTCACTTCCTGCTGCTCTTTGTACCTCACATTAAATACTTTTATTTTGAAACTTCTACAGGAAACAGGTTGTATTTCTCACATGCTAACAGCTAACGGCTAACAGCTAACAGCTAACAGCTAACGGCTAACAGCTAACAGCTAACGGCTAACAGCTAACAGCTAACGGCTAACAGCTAACACCACACTGACAGACGATGCGTTCGAGCTCCATCTGTGTGTTTCCTGCTGATTGTAAACGTTGATTTTATTTCTCATCTATAAACTCTGATAAACTTTAACGACGTCGCTCCACCGTGTTTTTTTTCTTCTTTGTTTTAAAACGAACGGGCCGAGCAGAGATTGATAGAGATCCTCTTCTTCATTCTCCAACTGCTGTAATCTCACAGATGGCGATATCATTTACAATGGAGGCTGTGAGCTGGAGCCGGGCCAGACGCTGTCTTAATAGGAGTTTGATCATCTGTAACTTTGGCTGCCTGTCACTTGTTTTGGGTTTTAAACACGGAAAAGTAAAAAAAATAAAATGCTCTGGCCATCAATCCTCATCACAGCTTCCAGTTATAAAGAGAAGCAGTTATCTGTCAGTGGAGGACACCACGGAGACAATTAGAGCAGAGGACACAGCATTCATCTGGATGAGGACAGACGTGTCCTCAGGGGGGCGCTGCAGAGCTGAGAGCACTGATGGTAAACTAGTCGATTTATCAGGACAAATCTGCTTCTACAGACTTTATTACCCATAGTTCATAGCGACACGGTGCTCCGTCACGTGTTTAAGCCTCTAGTGGACATTAGTGGAACTGCAGCCTGTGTTGACTTCCTGTTTCAGCCCTGGAGGATTCTGATTGGCTCTCAGTCGTCCGACTTTGATAGAAAACAAAGAAAACACAAACATTTGTTTAGTTTTCTTGTTTCTTTTGGAACAAACATAAAATAACGACTTTTCCTGCATCACAAACTGAACCAAGCAGTGATGATGTTTAATGGACGTTGTTCTCAGATCTTCGTCGTTTAGTTTCCTCTGCTCTAAACCGAGAGGCGTCTCATCACAACGACTCAAAGAAAATTACGCCGCTTGGTTTTAGTCCAAGTTCATATTTGGCAAGTCCAGGCCGACTGTCATCCATCACGGCCTGCACTTCCTGATCACGGTCTCCAGGGGACGGGGTTCATCTCTCCTCTTCCTCCAACCAGAGCAGAAAGCAGCGGTGGTGGCGGCGGCGGCGTCTCCAATTTCATTCTCAGCAGCGATGCAGAAACAGCTCAGTTCAGCGGAGCAGCACGCTCTGCAACTTCTCTGCAAAATGAATACTTTTAATTTGCCGGGCTGGGATGGCCCCCGGGCCCCAGGACAATGTTGATGGATGATGTTTTAATGCTGCTGAATGTTATTTTTACTGAACAGGGAAAACTATAAATTTTTACTTCAGTGCCGATGACTGTGGCCTATGCATAAACGCGGCGTCGCCCATGAATAATCGCCGCTCACAGCAGATGTTACTTTGCAGAAACCAATTCCTGGGATAAGATTTGCAGAAGATTAATTGTCTACAGCTGTTTCATGGCCCGCTGCAATCTTAATACATTTATGATAAGTTTAAAAGCTCACTGGAGGCAGCGCCCAGAGAAAGAGACGCTTTATTCTTACATCTGGATTCATATCCTCCGTCAGATTCATCATTAGCCTTTATACGAGGCGACGAAGAGGCCGGCCGTCATTACCGCTCCACGTGCTGCCTCCTCTTTCTTCCCATATTTTCATTTCTCCCGTTTTTGACTGACTGAATTATTCAGATATGTGCAAATTACTTGTTTTCATTTTTCTCCCCTGGAAGTGGAAATTGAAAGTGACCCGGCGTGACCCTCATCTATTACTCAAGCTAAATTGCAGTGAGTGTGCAGCGTGGATCATTGTACCCGTGCGGGGGCTTTGTTAACCGGCGAGCCGTGACCCGGCCCCCCACGCAGCATCTGTACCAGTTTGGAAGAATCGGCGTGTTACGACCCTCACTCCTGGCTTTTATAAAGCCCCATTTAAATATTCTCCACAGAACAAAAGCAATCATGTTCGGAGCGCGGGGCCGGGTCAGGGGCCGGCGCTCTGCGGGGGCCAGCGGGGGCCGGCGGGGGCCGGCGGTGCACGGAGACTTTTTGAGGAACCATTTGGTGTTTGAAAGTTCCTGACACTGACGCTGGGAGGTTTTCATTTGCTGAGCGTTCAGCCCTCCTCCCGGCTCATTGTGTTCCTCTCACATCATTTAACGCCGCTCTCTCGCTCTCTCGCTCGCTCGGCCGGCGGCGGGCGGGCGCTCGGCGGGCGGGCCGATCCAGAGCGTCCATTATTTATGACCAGAACCGAGGCTGCAGGAGCAAAGCTGAGCTCAGACATTCATCATTTAGTGGAGATCAATAAACAGCAGCGTAATAAACGCTTTATAACGCAGCGTGGACGCGCGGCCTCTTATAAAGCACATGTTGATGAACTGATCGCTGCTTTTAATTCATTCCTGACGGCGAGAAAATGATCCATGGACGCAGAGTGTTTGTGTTTTCTTTAGAGGATGAGAAACGCGTTTATAACGACGTGAGAAATGATCCTGTTGTGACGTCTGAATCGGTTTATTTTAGTGAGATGTAGATTTAAACTGAGGAGCTGTCACTCACAGCGTTCTGCTGAAATGATTCATTAAACGATTAATTAAACAGAAAATAAAAGATCGTTTTTAATGTTGAACTCAGACGGGAGATTTATTATTTAG
>SRSE01000146.1:627500-688217 GCA_005024645.1 Planiliza haematocheilus | reverse complement strand
CTACTAAGGCTTGATTGGACAGTTGTTAATATTAATACCTCTGCAAACTAAATGCATTCATACAGAAGCATTTTACTAACAGAGACGACCTCTGGACTCATGCTTGGAGGTTTGTTGGTGGACAGAACCTAATCTACACCATGATATTTAGCTGTAAGACATATAATTCATGCTTCGTTTCAGACTTGTTTGCTGTGTTTATATTCAATTTAAAATTGACCCAAGTTCTCCCAGACTTCCAGAACATTTAGAGGGTTGTTATTTATTCATTTAAATGTATTTTTTGATCCTATGAGCCTGAACGCAGCGAGCTCTCCGACCAAAGATGGGCAGAGGTTTTCTCCCTGACGTCCTGACTCTCTGACGTCCTGACTCTCTGAGCGCGCTCCCTGACGTCCTGACTCTCTGATGTCCTGACTCCCTGACGTCCTGACTCTCTGACGTCCTGACTCTCTGATGTCCTGACTCCCTGACGTCCTGACTCTCTGACGTCCCGACTCTCTGAGCGCGCTCCCTGACGTCCTGACTCTGAGCGCGCTCCCTGACGCCTCTTTGTGTTTCTGCTTGAGGGTTCTGATGGCGTGGAGGCTGCCGGGGCCGCTGACCTCGCTGTGGCAGGTGTCTCCCTTGGCGGCGGTGTGGGGCCGACTCTCCTCCGCTCAGACAAGGGCAAAGTCACCAAAAGCTATAGAAGAAAAAAAAAGAAAACAACTTTTGTGCTTTCTGAGAACTTTCCAAGGATCCCCAGTTGAAAGTGTTTATTTCACTCTCACATTAAGAGCGCTAACCAGCTCGTCCTTGGCCGCCTTCTGTGCAGGAAATGGCAGCGTCTAAAGAAAGACTGTCAGAGTTAGACACGACTTTACTCTGATCCCTCTTAAGACAAACGGATTCAACCTCTTTTTTATATATATTTTTAAACTGAACTCCCTTTACACCGTTCAGGTTTTTGTTAAATCTTTTCTCTGCAGAAAGTCCTGATTTTAAACATCACACAGTATCACTGACATTAGAACCTTTTTATTATTAACATAAGTTCATCTGATAAATGATCTATAAGGTTATATATCTGTTGAATCAGTGGTTAGTTGCAGTAGATCTGTTGCTTTGTTTCTGTTTAACTTTCTAAAATTAATCGAGGAAGAGCTGCTATTAGCTAGGAGACTAGGAAGCTAGGAAGAGCTGATATTAGCTGGGAGAATAGGAAGCTAGGAAGAGCTGCTATTAGCTAGGAAGCTAGGAAGAGCTGATATTAGCTAGGAGGCTAGGAAGCTAGGAAGAGCTGATATTAGCTAGGAGACATTAGCTAGGAGAATAGGAAGCTAGGAACAACTGCTATTAGCTAGGAGACTAGGAAGAGTTGCTATTAGCCAGAAGGCTAGGAAGCAAAGAAGAGCTGCCAAAAGGCTAGGAAGAGCTGTTATTAGCTAGGAGACTAGGAAGCTAGGAAGAGCTGCTATTAGCTAGGAGGCTAGGAAGCTAGGAAGAGCTGCTATTAGCTAGGAGACTAGGAAGAGTTGCTATTAGCCAGAAGGCTAGGGAGCTAGGAAGAGTTGTTATTAGCTAGGAGACTAGGAAGTTAGGAAGAGCTGCTATTAGCTAGGAGGCTAGGAAGCTAGGAAGAGCTGCTGTTAGCTAGGAGACTAGGAAGAGTTGCTATTAGCTAGAAGGCTAGGAAGCAAAGAAGAGCTGCCAAAAGGCTAGGAAGATAGGAAGAGCTGCTATTAGCTAGGAGGCTAGGAAGAGTTGCTATTAGCCAGAAGGCTAGGGAGCTAGGAAGAGTTGTTATTAGCTAGGAGACTAGGAAGCTAGGAAGAGCTACTATTAGCCAAAAGGCTAGGAAGCTAGGAAGAGCTGCTATTAGTTACCAGAGAAGCTACTGTTATCTGGATTTAGGCATCTAATCCAGATAACAGCTGACTGTGGACTTGTTGGGTCTTTAACTTTAGTTTTTATCCAGGATAAGAACCTTCATCTGTTCGTCCATGCTCCATGTCAGATCCATGCTGTTACATCCATGAAGGATTACTGTGATGAATGATCTGGGTTTGTCAGGTTTCACTCATTAAAAGGAAAGAGAAGGAAACACCCGGTAATCAGAAGAAGTGGAACCCTCGTCATTAAAGGAACATCAAGGAAACAGTTTTTCTGGGTGTAAATAAAGTCTGAGAGTGAAATGTGTAAAAGCTGGTCTGGCTGTGATAACAGGACAGACGTGTTCTCTCCTCGTTGGTTGGGAAGCAGCGATGGTGTCTTTGTAAACTCCACGCAGGCTGTGAGTTCAGTCATCTGCCAAGAACAGAAAGACTCTGCAGGTGAACCAGCAGACAGTTTAGAGCCGAGCGTGTGGAGCTGCAGAGAGCAGAACCAGGCCAGTCAGAACAAATGGAAGCACGTTGAGTTCAGACCACGACCCAGACCTTTAGACTTTAAACGGCAGGAGCTGCTGCAGACAGCTGGAGGGCTAGCTCTCTGAGTGGAACAGGATGATGATGTTGTTTTCAGTCATGATGATCTTGGATAATAAACAGAGCAGACAGAGAATGACAAAATGAAGAAGCTCAGTCAGGTCACAGCCGAGCCGAGAGCGGTTAGAGGGGGAGGTCTAGGCCAATATGATGATATATAACCATATATATATATATATACAACCCAGCAGTTTACCTGATGAGTCTTAAGCTGGGGACACACTACACAACGTTCTCAGTCTACTACAACATTTGTCAGAGAAACTAAAACCAAGGTAACGCATCAAACTCTTGCAAAGGCGACAGTTGTGGTCTGCACTTCAACCAGCATCACATCGTCTCTGCTGTTGCCTCCACAGCTCGATTAAACTCGTTGTTTTGATATTCATGCTACTTCCTGTTGTCTCCAGACACGATGTCCTGTGTCCCGCCCTGTCCTTTTCATTGGCTGCTGCAGACCGGTACAGACTTTGCCCAACTTGTAGTCTTGAGTAAAATCTGGTAAAACCATTTTGTAGCGATTTACGTCTTTCTTAATTTTCTAAAGCCCAGTTTCTTTAGCCAAACCGTAACGCTGAAGGCGTTGATTAGAACTAGAACCAAACCAAAGTAAAATGCAGGATTTTAACACCAACTACAGATGAGTATCTGGTCGTCTTCTAGAGCTGAAGAAGCTGCTTTACTCCTCCCTCCTATTCCAGAGCCAACACGATGCTCTTTCTGCTGCCTCCTCTAACCTATGAAGAGCTGCCTTCCTCTCCATTCCTGCTATTCCCAAAGCTGTGAGTGTTTTCCACACAGACTGTGCCAGGAAACCCCTGCATCCGACCTCTGCTGGGAACAGCCAGGTCTGCCATCCTTTGTCCCTGCACTGCTGGACCAGGTCCTGATACCTGGAGGCTTTCCTCTCCTGGACCCAGTCACATCCCTCTTCTTTGCCTCCTCAGACCATATGACCACGTCAAGCCTCCGTGATGTTTGCACAGCCTCAATAAAATATGATCTACTAAATGATCTACATGGAGCAGAAACATTCAGGCCCCTCCACAGAGACGTGCAGCCCCTGGCGTCTGGACTCGCAGGCTAAACAGTTGTGGTGTCGACGCAGCGAGAGAAGCATGAATTAAGGAAGCAGAGCAGGGAGGCATGTAGAGAGGAAGGAAGACAGGTAAACAGACGGTAAACACGGTCGAGCAGCTTCACTTCCTCCATCAGCGTCTGAGCTGCATGCGTTCAGTATTTACAGCTTTAAAAAAAAAAATGTGTCGGCCACGACTGACTGCACACGAGCCAAAGGCCACCGCCGAGCAGAGTGTATCTGTACACATGTATCGTATGCACATCCATCTCTGAGATGGACGGCTCCAAAACATGAATGTAAAGTATGAAATGTGGAGAGAGGATTAGAGAGGGAGACGGTTAGGACACATGTGAAGACATGAATACTCCCTGAGAACTACGAGGACGCAGAGAAGGACACATGGTGTGGACATGGAAAGAAAGGAAGCAGACTGGTGGACTGGTGACTGAGGAGGCCCAGCAGGTTACTGCAGGACAGCAGGACAGGTGGTCAGCAGGGTTCCCAGATCTCTCCCAGGTGATGTTCAGTGTTATTTTTTGGGTAAAAACGGGAGCTTGAGTTTGGTGACCGTCTTAAGTCCTCCTGTCCTCCAGAGTCTGTCCTCCAGAATCTAACTCGTCTGCATATTTGATATTAATGAACAGCCTCTGTATTATGTTTATGAACAGTTTTCTAAAGAGCAGAGAAGCAGTGGACATCATGACGTCATGTGATGACTTTGATTTATCCAGACGTGAGTAGCTGTGGTGTTTGAATGCTGCAGATGATCTCTCTGCTTCAGCTGCATCGTTTTATTTTATTTTTTATGATGGACTCACCACTATGGATGGTTAACGCTCTAAACTTAACGTTTGTGTTTGTGTAGCTTGTGAACAGATTTTTAGCTGGAAACCATCAGGTGCATCTGGCAACAAGCGCCAAGAACAGGCAATTATTCAGTGAGAAGATGTTACACCAACAAGAATAGAAAACAAGAAGATAGAAGAGACAGAAGAGGCTACAAGTACAGTGGCAGACAGAGATCAACACACATGAACACATGACAGAAGAAAACGCTGCAAGCAACACAAACAGTAACACAAATATAAGTGATTAAATAAATCTTAATGTCGTCCGTCTGCAAAGGATCTGCATGTTTCGTCAGATTCTTTGAACTGAGGAGTTCATGAAAAGCTAAAGGTTGATGAAGACTCATGTGATCATCACCTTTAAACCTGAACAGCAGCAGCGTCCCAGCATCTTCATCACCCTGGAAGCTTTTCCATTTGTGCTTTATGCAGCACGTCTCCGTATCTGTCAGCATTGTCAAACTAATGACGACGTTTTCTTCAGCTTCTGTTTTCTTACTTTGCATCGAGCTCTCTCGGTCACAGTAAATAAGAAAGAGCAGAGTGTTATTCAGTCGTTTTGTGAGTAAGACAGGCAGTTAGAAAACCAGTCAACGTAGAGGGTAGCAGAGAGGACGTTAAGGCAGAAAGACAGGAAGAAGGAAGCAGAGAGAAGCAGTCAGTCAGACAGGCAGGCAGGCAGCCATGGCGGCTCCACATGTTAGCTGGAAGAGGCCATTTAATCATGTTTCAGCAGCAGTTGGTGGCGAGCGAGCAGCAGATGCCTCGCCATCCGACTCCGATTAATCCTCCTGCCGGCCGCCAGCCGCCGGCCTCGAGCCTCCGACATCACCACGGCGACGGGCGGCGGGAACACACGGCCGAGGTGAAGGTGGGACAGTCGCTCCACCGTCTTCCTCCGATCCCCCCCGTCGCTCGCCGTCCATCTGTCGCCGAGGCGTCAGAACGTCCAGCGCTGACTCCCTCCCTCGCCCAGTTTACCAGAGCTGGTATCCATCACGGAGTCAAAATAAAAATCTCTAAAACAATCTGGATGTCTTTGAGGTTTGTGAATCACAGACAGTAGCTGCGTTCTTCAGGAAAGCGCTAACGACGGTTTGATGATCAATTAGCTGGTTCCTGCTGATGTGAGTTCATTAAAATATTCCACAAAGTCTAATGTTGAGATGATGGGACTCTTCTGGTACCGTCTCTCAGGCGATCAATCAGACGGCGTTCCCGAGTCCCTCCTCTCCGGGTGAAAGCATATTTGTGTCGGAGCCAGCCGTTAGCATCCCGCGGCTCAGCTGGATGCTAATTGTGTCCTGGCAGCAGCGGGGGCTCCTGGCTGCAGAGGCCGCTCCATGCTTCCTGTCAGCCAGGTGATGCATGTTCTGCACGGCTGCCATGTAATAGGATGCACGACATGCCGGAGAACGGACGCCTGATGCACACTAAGACAAATATACACAGCCGATCATGTAGCACGTCATTACAGCAGCAGCATCTGGAGGGTAGCAGAGGTGGTAGTCTGCTGGCATACATATGTATGGATGGATATTCATAAGGTTTCAGTGGTGGAGAGAAGCAGCTGCTGTCTGACTGTAGCCGTTAATTCACTGCTTCAATGCCCGACAACATACCTCCAGCTTGCGACATCCAGGGGGTCAGAATGGTGCATGCTGGGACATTTTTATTGAGTTTTACGCTGTGCTCACACCTAACCTGCACGGTGGGGTTAAATGAACTCTGGTGTGTTTGTCCATTCACTGCGGTTCATTTGTGCGACAGTAGGAAAAATGTTTGAGGAAAAGGTTTCATTCAGATTCAGATAATTATCAAAAGTTTAACTTGAGCTTCTTAAACCAGACGATCTCTGCTGAACAACATCGGCCTTCAGCTGCAGACGACATCCAGAAGCTGCTCTAGGAATTATATTAACTCTGCTTCGGTCTCCTCCACCAACTCTGGATCTAAACATCTGGATCTTCACCACCTTCACTACGTAAATACACTGATTTACACTCAACACGTCACAATTTTGTCCTGAAGACGACCAGCAGCCCCAAACTGATGGTATCCAAGAAGAAGAAGAAGAAGAAGGTTAACGCTTCATAAAACTGAAACCTCTACCAGTGTGGCTGAGAAAATAACTCCAGAGCAAATGCTAATGGCGGTGCTAACAGCTAGCATGTCAGCACTGCTCTCCATCAGCGTGTTTCTCCTCATACAGACCTTTAGCTGATCAATAATGCACTTGACTTAATTCATTAAGACTTAAATTGAATGAATCAATAGAATCATTTGGTAAAAATTTGAATCTTAATTCACAGAGTTTAAGAAAATGCTAATGGAAACGCCAGTGGGAACTCCAGGGCAGATGCTAATGGAGATGCTAATAGTTAGCGCTGCTTTCCAGCTGTTTTTTTCTGCACATACAGACCTCTGAAGCTAAACCAGGGAGATTGTGGGTGTTAGCAGCCTTTAGCATAGCATGGAGGGTCTTGGTTCTAACCTGCTGGTGTGCTAGTGTGTTATAGATAAATAGTTATTTGGTTCTTTCATTCGTCTGGCTGCAGAACTGTGACATAAAACCAAAGCTGAACTTTAAAAGAGGCTACAAGTGAAGCTAAACTCAAACAAGCTAGCTGCTGCTCTCGTTCTCTCTCAGCCACGGAGCCGTTGAACGGCAGAATGACGACCTGAAAACGATTTCACCTCAGTTTCTTTTTTTTCTTTTTAAAGATTCAATTACCCAGTGATCTCATTGGCTGTTAATCCTCGACGCTCCATTCATTGGGTTTAGGACGAGAGAGCAGAGGATCGATACTGAACTCGCTCCCATTCAGCTGCAGAATGAACACTCCTCTGACTGTGTGCATGCTCGATACTAAACAATGCTCAGCATGCTGCAGGCCTGATCACTACGGGACGAATCAGAGGAGAATATTAAGTGTGTGGTTCAGCCTGCACGGTCCTGTCAGCGAGCATGTGCACACAGGTGACACATCAGCAGATTCATAAGATCTGTGGTTGGAGACAAAAACACTAGAACGGTCCAACGACGTCACATCCCAGTCTGAGAGGGGTTTACTGCAGCGTTAAAGGTCACTAAGAGGACCACGGCTAAGTTTTATTCTCTCTGTGAAGAAGGGGCTGCTGCATTATGTTTGAGGATGAGATATTTACTGGTTCACCTTTTCAGATATTGCTTTGGAATGAACGGAGAGATGAGGGATCACATTTCAGTGTTTCACCTTAAACCTGGGAAATGAGCAGCGATGGTGCAGAGCTGACGTTACAGGAGGAAAATCTGAGCTTTAATGTTTGTTCAGGGCAGAGAAGGTCTCAGTGATGAAGGCTCAGATTAAAAGGCTTCTCTGTAAATACGTAAGAGAAGAAGAGACAAAGAGTTAAGATGAACTGCAGCCGGGCTGAAGCCTTTTAAAGACGCGTGCGTTCGTGTTTTAGTTGAACCTGGTGTTTGAGCTGAGCAGGCAGTCTGCTGCAGCGCTCCCTCCTCCTGCTCCTCCTCCTGCTCCTCCTCCTCCTCCTCCTCCTCCTCCTCCTCCAGCACATTCAGCAGCTAACCAGGTTATGCCTGAATCGGATTATCAATTTCTGGGCTAAGTTGAAATCTACAGATTGCGCGCCGAGGCAGGAGTGACGGGCTAAGGAGCGCGCTGTCAGGACAGATTGATGGAGCTGCTCATTCACAGCGACACCGAGCCCATTTATAAAGCAGTAATTGCTGCTGTGATATCGACACTCTTCCTGCTTCGACCTTCACCCCTGCCAGCCTCCTCCTCCTCCTCCTCCTCCTCCTCCTCCTCGCTCGTCGTCCTGCTCACACGACGGCTTCATCTTCTTTTTGTAAATCAATCTGTTGATTGTCTTTCTCCTGCTCGGGGTTCCCTCAGCTGCTTGTTAGCGCTGCGCAGTTAAAAACGTCAATCTAAAGCTCATTTCTCTCCTTCATGGAGCTCTTTAGGATTTATATTCCCTTAAAAGTGAAAACATGAGGAAGTCAGCTGACAGGAGGAGGAGCAGCGTGCACGTCTCTTTGTTTCTTGTCTTAAATGCACCAGAACAATTCAGCTCTCTCACTCAGCACATTTAGCTTTTAAAGAAAAAAAATACAAATAAATCCCAAACAAACACTAACTGAGTTCAACTTTAAGCTCATGAAGAATCTGTTTATTTCTCTTTACCCTGAGCTCACAGATGCGTTCAGTCAGACAGAAAGTGGAACGCCTGCTTTTCATCAGTTATTAAAGTTAAATCATTAAGATCAACTTGTAGCTGTAGCTCATAGCTCATTCTTCATACTTTATGAAGGACAACTCATTGGACACAAGAAATTCTCCAATTACAATTCTTTTTCTTTGATTTTCTTTTTTGGAATACTTCATTTCTGGTTTTAAGGGTTAGAGTTGGACATAGGAGACAACCTGACTACGTCCTGTGACGTCCTCAGGTTTGTGTTTCATGAGGCACGTTCACACAGGATAAACACATTCAGATGTGTTCTAATCTAATCTTCTATCCATAGCTAAGTCTTATTCTAATTCATAATAAATTATGTTTGTGAGGCTATTGATGCACTGTGCAAATTACAGACATGGACGATTCACGCGGGATTAAGATCAGAGTCAGTCAGAGGTCTGCAGGTAAAACCAGTCCCATGCAAATAGGATTTTAGAGAGAAAGAAAGAGTACAGTGAACTTATTGTTTCTGCCTGCTTTGCATCTATTTAAGCGACTGCTGGGCCACTCTTGGTTTCCAGTTTGCTCGTATTCATTGTGGTTCTTACAGGAGCTATGGTCCTTTAACAGAAGACGTCTAAAACATGAGCCCCATGAGGCTGGACTGTACGAGTGTCTCAGACGACCGGGGTCACTGTCAAACAATCTTGTTTTTTTGCTGCATCACTTTTAATGTGTTAGTTTGCATGTTGTCCCTTTGTGGACGTGGGTTCTCCTCCAGCTTCCTCCTTTCCTTTCCTTCCTAAAGACAGTCCTTACTGGCTGCAGGTTAAATGTTTTCGGTGATTTGTTGCTTCCAGTTTGAAAAGTTGCACAGCTGAACTTGTGAATTATGTGAAGCACCTGGAGGCATCACTAATCATTTATTCTGATTATCAGCTGCTTAATTCTCCTCTTAGTGATGAACTGACTCACAGCAGCGTCCTCTGTATTCTCAGAATGTTTCTATCAATCTGTCGTGTAAAGATGAAAATGGAGCGTTTTAGGGCTCAGTAACCACCTCACGGGTTAAAACGGCCTTTTTATTTATTTATTTATTTATTTATTTGCAGCGGCTGAGAGGAGCGTGCCAGGAGGAGGGAGGGAGGAGGGGGAGGGGGAGGAATGGGAGGAGGAGGAGGGAGGTGAGAGATTACCTAGCATGGGGCTGGCAGCGCTCCGACGCTCCTCAGAGCGACACACAGACTCACACATTTAGTATTCTGACTCCACGCCGGCTCAGATCAGATGTGTTATCACACGCTGGAGTGGAGGAGATGGGATGCTAATTTAAACCTGGAGGAGGAGGAGGAGGAGGAGGAGGAGGAGGGGGGCAGCCATCACAAAGAGCCAACCATCATGAATGACAATTTACTATAATTTCATGTGCCATCGTTTACGTTTTTCAACGTGAACTACAGCTGAAAATATCTCAGATACGTGGTTATAAATATAATTATCCAATAAAACACAGTCACCTCCTTAGCTACGATGCTAACGCTGCTACGTCCCTGAGACTGGGGCAAACCTGGAGGCTGCATCTTCATCACATATTTCATCTTCCTCCTCGTGGCTGAGGCCGACAGACGCTTGGACCATGTGATTGTTTTTTTTTAAATCTCTGCTGGGAAACGTTTGCAGAGCATGGAGCTGGTAGGAGGAGCTGAACAGGTACCTGGTCTGCAGGTGAGGGGGGTGGACACTGACTTAGCCCTCATGCTACCTTTGGGGTCTCTGGGACCAAGTGAATGGACAGACAGATCAATTATTGTTGTGGGGATGATGCTGCATGTGTTAGTAATCTTTCTTTTAGTCAAATAAATAACATGTTTTTATGGTTTTATTGTGAAAACTGGTCTTTTACTTTGAAACTACAAACATCTGACGTTTGCCTCTTTTTCATTGGACATATGATGCTGTTCACTGTTTTCAGTATTTAGGAAGAATGAAGTGTAATCTGGTGCCAGTCAGGTTATTATATTATATTATATTATAATATTTATAATATTTATTTAGTTAAATGTTAATCTGTTGTGAAGCGTTTTCATTCAACCTTGTGGAGACGACAAGAAAAAAACATTAAAAATTCTTCCTTATTATATAAAATATATTTTAGATACATTGCAGGTCAACAAAAAAAAAAAAAAAAATTTCACTGTAAAAACTCAGGGTTGAGTTTGTTTTGTATTGTTAAAACTTTCTTCAGAACATTATTTAGATTTTATTGAATCCAAAGGGGAAATTAATTAAAGCAGCAGGACAAGAAAAAAAATAGATGAAATAGATTTGTTGCCCGTAACGCTGGAATAATAATTCTTATTCCTATTCATACAGATCATATTGTCATGATCATTCCATTAGAGAAAAGAAAGAAATACTTACAGACTGGATCAAGTTTAAAAAACACATTTAAATAAGTAGAGTTAAGAAGAAGGGACAGGTTAAAGGCTGAATCTAGAAACGATGTAAACGAGTAAAAAAAATGCTTTGAGGACAACAACGTCCTCGTCTTATCCAGAGAAGACAAATAGTTTGAAAGAGGAGTCAAAGAAGATCCGTCTGGACTGGGACATTAGTGACATCAATCTGCAACACGGTCTGAACGTTAATGGGTCGATGGAGAAACAAACAGTCATGATTATCTCTGGTGGACACTTATTTAAAGCCCAACTCCTCCAACAGGACATCTCCAAGCTAAGCTCACAACCTGAGAGCCCTAAATATGACCAAGTTCTTCATGTGGTTCTACAAACACAGGCCTAGATATTGGTGGAACAATTTCAACCAAAATGAAAATTCTTGGCCGGAGCCGAATATGTGAATGTTGGCCCTGTTGGACCAATTTAATTCAAATAATTGGCCTTCTACTTGTGGAGCGGGCGTGCTCGGAGGGATTTTCCTTTTCTGTGCCGCTGCTGCATCCCTTATGTTCAGCACAGTGATCTGGATGTTTGGACTTCAGGTGATAAAGTAAATCACTTGGTCTCGACTGGTCTTGACAAAAAATCTTTGAGTCCATCTCAACCGAGACCGAGACGAGACCAAGACCTTGAAAATGCGGCCTGGAGACCAAGACCGGTCTAGAGTACTACAACACTAGCCTCTTCTTTCAAAGGTCCTCATGAATGTGGTTCTCCAGACGTTCTCCTCAGCTCCATGTTGATCCAGACTCAGACCTGCTGCCTCGCTCTGACACCAAAGCAGAGGCCGGTGTAAATATTTGAGAGTCTGGCCTACGTCTGTGCTCCTCTGCTTTAGTTCAGCTTCTAATTCGTTTTTTATTTCTGTCTCTTATTCTTTTCTTTTCAGCGGCGCCTGTTGAGCCAGGCTGCCAGTTTTCATCCTCTTTCATTACTCCCCCCCATTATTCCCTAATTTCCTTCCCCTCGCTCTTCGGGCACCTTTTGCACAAAGCAATCAGCCGGCCGTTAATGGCTGGGACTATCCCGCTCTGAGTGTCTGTTATTTCTTTATTCTCTCTCTCGTTCTTTTTTTACTTCTGTGGAAATGAAAGGAGACAAAAGCAGAAGCTGCTCTTCGCCAACCTTGGCCCCCGCCCTCGCTGTGAAAGTGAGTGTGTTGAGTGGAGTCGTGTTCGTCTTCCTGTGGAGACCAAGCACTTGATTTCTGCTCACTTCACCACGGACGGGACGCAGCAGGTGGTCGGCGTCGACGTCCGCAGACGAGGTTTGTGTAAGAGGATAAATCTGGATTCAGCTAAACCTTTGAACAAAGACAGAATGAAAAGAAAAGAAGACGATGGGAAACCCTGGGTGAGGTGTGGTCTGGAGCTGATCCTTTAAAGGGAGCTAAGCCACAGATCAAGACTAAAATAACAGAATAAAACCAAAGCAATAAAGATTTAAGGACAGTTTATCCATGCATCATCACTGTCGTCTCTCTTCTTGTCCTCTGTCTGCAGCCAGGGACGACATCCTCATATTATAGATCCATGACTGATCTGAAAATGTTTTGCATAATACCTGCTTACATTTCATATACATGGTCAAACATTGGAAAGTACTGGGTTTTATTGTCATGTATTGGTTTTGTGCAGCACCTGCTGAGGTAATTATGGCTTTATTTAAGCTCGTTATAATCACCAGGTGTTTCCAAAGAATGCACGAATCAGATCCTGTGTTTAAGGATGGGTAAAATGTCTCAGCACGCAGCTGGACAGTCCTGCAACCAATCATAGGCCGTAAGAAGTAGGAAACTAAAGCAGCTTCACTCTTCTGACCATGAACACATGAAGCCCCGCCCACACAATCTGAGTGGCCGGTCAGATCTTTGCAGGAGCAGAATCAGTTCTCAATCACAGCGAAAGTGTAAAGATGGACAGAGGAACAGCTCCTCTACAGTGAAGCTAAATCAAGTAGAGCTCCCCCTGGTGTCTGGCTGCAGTATAGGTCATAAGCTCCACCCCCTCCATGTTAGTGGGCGGGGCTTGGGCCAAACTAAAACGCTAAAATACACGTCACATAAATGTTTTTCAACGATGGTTTCTGTCATTTTAGTTTAGTTAATATAATGTTGATGAATGTTCAAGTTTTATTTAGTTATTTGACGCTATAGAAACAGGAAGTGACATAATGGCGACCACCAGTTGCCATGCCAACCACTCCATAAAATTTTTAAAAACTAGTCCAGTGTCTAATCATCATGTCCTCGTAGCAGGTGGAGGTAGAGCAGAGCTAGTATTAATTAAACTAAACAGTGTGGGCGGGGCTCCACGTGGCTCCGCCCCCTCAGACCGCACTGATCAGACTCTGGATCCAAACTCACAACTCTCCAAGACTTTAATCGCCTGCAGTAATGTTTTTATCTTGTTCTATATGTTTGAAGGCTGTATCTTAACCTAAGCCGTCACCGTTCTGTCAAAAGAAATGAGCAGATGAAAAGGAAATGGACGTGTAAAGACGAAAGGGACGGGTCTCCTGGTTCTACGTCCAGACCTGTGAGACCAGCGTCCATCCAGACCACCGTCAGGGGACCGTGTTGCTGGTTTGTCTTGAAGGAAAGGTCTCAGCATCCTGATCAGATGTTTTAAAGATCACTCGTCTCGTGGGGTCATATTTTTTTGGCGGAGCTGCTTCCTCTGACTTCAAACCTCTGACTCGTCTTCATCTCTGTCATCACCGCGCTGCGTTAACCTGTGACGAATCATCTTCCACATCACACGAGGTCTAACTATCACGGCCATTTGTCATTATTACCTCTCTCTTCTTCTTCTTCTTCTTCTGAAGCCCCCGCCCCGTCTCTCCCTCTCTCCTCCTCACGGCCCCGTTCTAATCCTCGCCGTTATTGTCGGCACATTTTCATTATCTCTGAGAGGCTCGGCGCTCACTGTGCTTTGATGAGTTTATGAACAGTGGCACCTCTAATCCGAGGGAAGATGCTCTTGAGAACGCAGTGATCAGCGCGCACATCAGAGCGCCGGCAGCCAGGGGACGAGCCCATGTAATTTTACATTTGTAATAATAATCTGGGAAGTCTTTAATGCGATTCAAAGCCAGGCTTGTCAAAAATAATATTGCGGAGTTAATATGAGGTGAGGGACCATGGAGAGAGGGCGGGTGGGGGGTCTGCTGCTGCTGCTGCTGCTGCTCCTGATGGAGAAATGTACATTCAGCTGATTGGAAGTGTGCCGGCAGTAATTGAGGGCTTTGTTGTTGCCTTGTCCACAAATGGATTTCTCATTACGGTGAATGCAGCAGCATGTTCTCTGCAGTAAACGGTTGCCATAGGAGCTGTAATAACACGTAACGCTGCGTGACCCTCAGCTGGTCGCTCGCACTTTCCAGAGCTGTCAGGGCGTGTGCGCAATTAGAGCATTATATGTGACACGGATATTAACACAAATATCTGTGCACTTGAAGAGTAAAGAGCGGCGGCGGCGGCGGCGGCGGTGGTGACGGCCGAGCCGCGACGGCGCTTCCCGTCCTGATGTGAGGAGAGGAGACGTGGAGGCCGCCGTGGCTCGGTCAGAACGCAGCCATTAAACGCCGTAAACAGACCAATCAAAACACTCGTCAACAAGCCCCGGCGTCGCAGTCCCTCTCCTTGGACTCGACGCTTTCATCGGCTCTTTCACTTTCCTGCCAAATAAACACTTTCCTCACAAATTGCCCCTGCATAATCAAATATGTCTGAGTGCAGTAATCAGAGAAGGAGAGAGGAGAGGAAGGAGGGACGGCGTCCTGGTTCCTGGTCTGCAGGGTTTATCTGACGCTCTCCTGTCTCTTCTGATGTGGTATGTGCAGCCTGTGTGTCCTCCTAACGTCTCTGGGCCTTTAAATGTCTCTGAGACGAGGACAGAGAGGGAGCGCTTGCCGTTTTTGTCCTCCTGAGCCACCGTAGTGTCTTCTCCCTCCTCCTGCAGAACAAACCCTCTCTGGTTGCTCTTTCATCCCTCTCTCCTTCTTTTTGTTTCTTCTCCGGGTGCAGCTGTTTGCCTGCTCTGACTGTTGGTGGGCCGACTACAGTAATTAAGCACCAATTAGCCCACCTTCAGAGCTGTATTAACGAGGCTCGACAGCCCGAGGCCGGGGCAACAGGCTATAATCACCCAGCGGCCCCTCAGCAGGATAATGGTACGACCGTGAACTGCTACTTAGCCACTCGAGCGAGCGCCACACGAGCTGAGCTGCGTGACTTTCGGCGTGCCGTTGATCTCCTTACCTCCAGACAGACTGCTGAAGCACGCCGACTCCTCGGTAAATAAGCTCTTTGATCTGCGTTCTGTTGTGCGGTTGCTCTTGTTTGTCCTCTGGCGGCCCGTAATTAGCTCTCAAAGTGTTTGCTGGGTGCCAGCTCTCTTTTGTGGCCACGCACAAGTAGCTCAAAGCAAACTGAGTCCAGAGTTTGCAGATTTTCTGACCAAACTTTCTCCTAGAGATGATCCTGATTTGATTTGTGACTCTTTATTCATCCACACCTCCTCAGTAGATCAAGGTGAGCACACACGGACAGCTCCAGGTTTAATCTCTGCATCACAGCGTTCTCTGGTTGGCGTGGTTCAGCTGGATCAAAGGCATCTCTTTGGTTTCTTAAAGATAGATTTCTTTCAGGGAAGGAAAACAGAATCAGAACTGATTCTTTAAGACAAAAGCAGCAGATGTTTGGATCCTCTTGATGAATTCATCATCATCATCAGTCTAACACGACTTTTAGGACAAAAGCGTTTAATGGTTTCGACTCCTGACTCCATCTCTAAATCATCTGATCATTTGTGGATGAAACCACCTCAGACAGATTATTCCTGGTGACAGTAAACACCAGCGGCTCCATCGCCGTGGAAGCTTTCATCCGCCGGTGACCGCGGGCCGCCCCTGACAGCCGGGCGGCGACTGTTTTATAGAAGCGCCGACCTCCGACCCCACAGATTGCACGCTTTCCAGAAGCGATTATTTGCAGACGGAGACGTGCTTTTACACCCCCCCTCCCCTGAGCCCCCCCCAGACGCTGAAATGATGCAGTCCTGGAGAGATAATTGGTGAGCAGCGGGGTCATGTTTGATGGAAACACGCTTTGCAAATTTATCTGTGGTGTCAGAGCGGCGGTGGCGGCGGCGTCGCAGTCAAACACTGTATTCAGTGTTCACTCCTCTTCCTCCTCTCTCCTCCTCGTCTCTCGTCCTCTCTGCTGAGGCCTGATACGCTGAAGCAGAACAAATCCTCCTCCTTTGATTATGACAGGACTGAGCATCCTGCTCCACACCGGCTGAAGATGTTATTCCATCCACACTAAAGAGCGTTTGGTGAGTACGCCCCTGCACACGGAATAAATACGACACATCAGTCACTGCTTCTCTGGTCTCTAACCACGGTGTGAGCAGGTTTCACCAGCGCGCTACTTTATTTTTAAAGAGCCGTTAGTCTGAGGAAGAGAGCGGCAGAAACACAACGAAACTCATGACAATAAAAACCTGAGGCCACGACCAACGAGAGCAACGCTCCCTAAACGATTACACGAAGGAAACACAGCCACCATTTTGGCTCCTGGCACCAAACGGAGCATCAGACGGACCAGTGACATCATTCACATATAAATAAAATAAATGATTATAATTAAAATAAAATATAGAATTAATTAACTCAAATATTAATTTAATTTCATTTTAATTAATTTTTTGTATTTAATTTAACGTAAAAATAACAATTAATTAATTAATTAATTACATAAATATAATACATATAGAAATTCATAAATGGATAAATAACAATATATATAAACAAAAAGTAAAAAATAAATAAAATAATATAGAGTAGAACTAATTCATAAAGAAATACAAATGTAATAAAATAAATCAATCAGCCTTTATTTTCAACATGATAATAAAACTAAAGAGTCTCTGTTCACCACTTTCTAGATTCAAGATCACCACAGAGCTTTGGGTTCTCCATGATACTAATCAGGACGTAGATGTAACACTGACCTGTTTTCCTCCTAATCCTTTGTCGTCTTGGTTCAGACACAGTCGTTCTGTAATCTACAGTTTATTTCATTGTCGATAAAACAGATTCTTCAAATGAACCCTCCGTCCCAGTCAGAGGAAGCGCTCGCTCTGTTCATACGCTGGCAGTGTTTTAATGTTCTGCTTGTTACACCTGCTAATACACAAGATGGTTACCAAGGCAACCAGGGCCTGCAGCATCCACCAGAGTCTCAGACCTACAATCACAGGCTCATGGATGGTTCTGGACACGTGACGCTCGGGTGTTTGTGCTTTTAGTCAAATCATCTCTGAAAATAATAAAATGCTGCGAGTGCTCGTCTCATCGGACGCTCACATGGAAACCAGCCTGAACACATATCTGTGTGGAGGACGGGGACGCGTAGACGAGCTGAGACGGTGGACTTTGTCTGGACTTGTTTGTTGGTGTGAGCGTCCGTCTGGAGCCACAGATTAAAGACGATCCGGCTCAGCATCAAGGTGGAATATTAATATAATACTAATACTAATACTTTACTGCTTGTGGCTTTAGGAGTTTCTGTGGAGAAGCCCTGGAATATTTATTTACTATTTATTGACTCCATTATACCTGGAATAGTCACCTCTATCTGACCAGTCCTTAAATTAAATTTTAGGACCAGCAGCGTCTTCATCTTTAATCGTCTGTCACTGACTGACTGTCACATCTATTATCAGAGAGTCTTTGAGTCCAGCTCTTCTGTGTCGTCATGAATCCAGTCAGAGATCGTTTCACATCCAGATTTATTTGACTGTTTTGATGTTAATGTACAGTTTTAGTTTCATCCACTTGGCTGAGCGGCTCGGCTGCCGTTCATGCGTTACGTCAATGGACGGTCCTCACACAGATAGAAACACTAAGCAGACATCTAGCTAATGAACAATGAGCACTCCATCCCCGCTGATTACAGACAAACACGATTCCGTCTAAACAGATCTTCAAACGTCTTTAAGAGCGTCTCGTGTCGTCGTATTAGAAGCAAATAAATATAAGAGAATAAAAGCAGTAATACATTGGATTTGTCCTGAAAGCCTTTAAATCTCCAGCTCCTCTCCTCCACTGCCGTTTCTGCTGCTGCAGCCTCTTAAATATCTTATCTCACCATTTCCATTCACACGCCGCGGTTTCCATTCAAGTAGGGAATCCATTCCCATACTGTGGTATTGTGTCATTGTGCTAGATGAATATAAATTGCATCAATTTCCAGTGATAAATGCAGAGACATTGTGCTGTGGATGCAGCATTAGTGAATAATTGGAGGGAAATGTCAGGGACACATTACAATATGCAGCAGTATACTAATGTGTTTGTGTCTTGGTATTCTGTCGGAGGCTGGCTGCTGTTTCATGCTGATGGTGTGATACGGGAAAACACCACCTGGGCTCCACAATATCCTGACAGCAACACTTATTCATGCTTCTTCTTCAGCCTGTTATTTTTTCCGTCTTAGCCGCAGACGGACATCGATAGGACGGACGTCCGGTGATTGACAGGTCTCTCCTCCTCGTCAACTCTTCCTGCAGCTGATTGGACAAACACGACGAGTTTACTTCCAGCTGCTGTGGAAACGTCACTGTGCTCCACGATGAGAGTCTAAACGTGTTTGAGTTCATTTAAAAGTCAGTTTATTGGTTTAGAGTCTGTCGTAATTATTAATTTATAGATCACTCAGGTCGTTTTATCAAGTTAAAAACAACATATTTTAAAGTCAGTGAGGAAGTCGACACAACGCTGAGAGCCACAATGGACGGATAGGGAGGAGGTCGGGGTGGACGGATGGGTCAATGAAACATTAGACTAAAACACATCAAGCCAGTTTTTCTTTTGACGTCACATGACTCTTTAGAGCCATTAACCCTTTACAGGCCACTCAGAGGAATACATCAGTCCACTTGGAAATTCTAAATGTCAACCCTAGAGTGTTATTGTAGGACATAAGAGGACCTTTAGAACATTAGTGCTGATTCAGACACTCAGCATTATCACCTTAGACAACATCAGGACTCCTCTTCTTCATGGAAGCAGTTATGTAAATGTACTTTATTTATATATCACCTTACATGGACCGATAGGTGAACTAACAAAAGATTAAACAACGATTTAAAACAACACAACATAAAACAGGTACAATAGTAAAACAAAGCTAAAAAAGAAACTGAAAACAATAAATGAGAGGATAAAAAGTAAAATAAAAATCAAAGTGTCACCACATACTGGGCACTAAAAGCCATTTTAAAAAGATGCGTTTTAAGTCTTGATTTAAAAAGGCCCAGGTCAGTAATGATACACATCTCACTGGGGAGCTTATTCCAGAGTTTAGGTCCAGAAACTGAAAAGGCTCGGTCTCCCCAGTGTCTAAGGTTTGACCTGGACACTTCCAGCATGAGCTGATTGGACGACCTCAAAGTTCTACCGTAATCATGAACGGTCAGCATCTCAGATAAGACGAGGACGTTAAGAGCTTTAAAAACATTTTCAAGTCCCACTTGAAAACCTCAATGACATGCTGCATACTGCTGTTGTTCAGGTCAGGTTCCTGATGTCTTCATGTTGCTTGGTAGCCATGGCTAGCTGCTGAGCGGGCCATACAAGCCAGCAGCATTTATGTTTTACAATGTTTTAAGAATCCTCTGCTGCTCAATAGGCTTACAAGGCAGCAGCTTTTCCTAGTCTATGTAGAATATAGGTTCATATCACATGACTGTAGGTTTGGTAGGGCCTCTTAGTCGAACAGGGCCTCTAAATGGGTTTTGCCTGGGATTTTGGCACAAGGGATTGTAACATCTTATCCTGTGTGTTACTGAATGTTGAATGAATTCTAAAATGGACAAGGAGCCAATGAAAGGAACAGAGAACAGGAGTTATGTGCTCTCGTGTTTTAGTGCTCGTTAAGAGACGGGCAGCTGCGTTTTGGACAAGTTGAAGACGGCCAACAGAGGACTGGGAGACACCAGTATTACAGTAGTCCAGTCTGGAGCATGAATAGCTGAGGTCATGACGGTTTAAAAAGGTTTTTACATTTGTCAGAAAAAAGCTCAACTTGACAACATTGTCAATGTGTTTGTCGAATTTCAAAGAGCTGTCAAAAATCACTTTCTTACAGTCTGACTGGGAGTTGAAGACCAGGTACTAAATCCATCTGACACAGACTCTCCAAATACAATATATTTGAATTTATCTTCACTCAAGTGTTGAAATTTTTGGGTGAACCACTGCTTAATGTCCACAATGCAGTCAACTAAAGTGCTTTGTGCATTACCAGGCTTCAGAGGCAGATAGATTTGTAGATCATCTGCATAACAGTGAAAAGATAAGATGTGTCTGGCTATAACTGACCCAAGTGGTAGCATGTATAATGAAAACAGAACAGAGCCAAGTTATGCTCAGCGTTCCTGCAGAGCTGGACCTTACAGACCACATTAGACCCTGAGGATGATTCCTTGATCTTCTCTGATTGGCTGACTGAAGATCACATGCTTCTAAACCTCACTGAGAGGAACCGGGATGCAATTTAAAGTGTGTGATGAAGTTTCCAAATACAGTTCCTCGCCCCATAAAAGGTTAAAGACAGCAGGTTTGTCAAGGCTGCGATGCATCAGGTTATAAGATGTTTATGTGAAGATCTTCTAACCTTAAATGACCACTTCATGATCATAACATCAGACCAAAGCTTTTTAAATGACCCATTATCTACAGACCATAAAACCAGTGAGCAGCATCCAGTAATCTGTGGTGTAGTTGAACCCTGCGTCACAGAGGAATACATCCGCTCTAATCAGATTCTTTTTCCATTTTCCTTACGTTTCAGTTCGTGAGCGCAGCATCCTGTACGTAATCTGACTTGCTATTCTAAACCCCTCTTGAATCGTTCCTTTATGTGAGTGTGGGAGGAAGAAGTGATAACCCTTAATCATGGCGTTGCAATTAACAGAGCAAGAATATTTCCCCCTCAGGGAGGCATCTTTAGAAGCGTTTAGGCTCTGCACTGAAACAGAGAGACGATCGAAAAGCAGATTTGAATAATAAACTGTGTTTCCATAAAGAAAGTCTGAGGTCCAGAAGTTAGAGTCATGTCTGCGTTTCATCGTTTGATTCGCCTCTGAAATGATTTGTGACATTTCTATGTGATTAAAAAGCTTCGTGTCGTGTCAGTCTGTGGATGATTGACAGCAGATGAGGGGGGTTCATTTACGTGTAACGTGCTGCAGCTGAGCAGCTAATCGCCTGAGTGGCCTGGAAACCGACATTAACAGATCATTAACAGGTGTTTGTTTGGAGGCTGGACAAGAAGGAAGACGTGTTCATGGCAGATTATTCATTTTAACAGGATGGTTAATGTGGTGAGCTTAAGTGATACGTGGATACCTGACACTGCTGGATCAATGCAAAGCTGCAGAGCTGACATCATGACCTCTACACATATAAACATGAGCCTTTAAGACCTAAAGGAGGCCTGTGCAGAACATTCAACTGTCACAAGATGCTTTAAGCATTATTAACTTCTCCTCTCAGTGGTCATAATGTTGTGGCTGATCGGTGCATTTGTCCTGCTGCAGACTGAATGAATGTGGTTTAATCTGGACTTAATTCATTAGTCATTTGGTTTTAAGGCCTTGTCAGAGCAGCACCTTCTCAGCTGAACTCTTCAAACATTGACTAAACTAATGTTTCAGAACACGCTGTCTCTGACTTTCCTTCCAGATCTCTGAACCGCTGCCAACATCTTTAAATTGTTCAAGGATTCAAACGGCTCTCTGTTGAATCGTCCTCCTGCTTATGTCAGACTGAATGAGTGATGTGAAACACGTCTGGGTCTAAACTAAAACGATTCAAGCTGGATTCATTCCTGGAGTCTGTGACAGAAATAACGCTGCAGGTCTGATATTCTACTTGATGATGCTTATTTTCCATCAGATATATAATCCCCCCCCCCCCCGACAGATAATGAAGCTCTGAGCTCTGCCGGTTGCTCTAAGAATGTAAAACCTGACGGCATGTAATTAAAATGTTACCTATCACATTATTGTGAAATGAAGTATGCAGCGTGCAGCGAGGAATGATGAGCACGCTCCTGACGCTGCAGCAGAGTCTGCAGCTGCTCTGGAACATAATCTGAATTCAGATGATTCCACAGACATGAGCAGAGAGTCAAGCTGCTGGACGTCCCGTGCTCCTCGTAGCTGGACGTCCCGTCCTCCTCGTAGCTGGACGTCCCGTCCTCCTCGTAGCTGGACGTCCCGTCCTCCTCGTAGCTGGACGTCCCGTCCTCCTCGTTGCTGGACGTCCCGTCCTCCTCGTAGCTGGACGGTCCCGTCCTCCTCGTAGCTGGACGTCCCATCCTCCTCGTAGCTGGTCGGCCCGTTTCACGTCGATAAAACTCGAGGTTTCTGCTCCGGAGGACTCCATGCTGCTCCACATGCCACTCCACGGGATAAAAACCATTAATGCAATTTATATCAAACATCCACCATCAGGCCAATCATCTTCTCCATTCACTCCGACCCTCCGTACCCCCCCCCCCCCCTGCATCCACATACAGTCTAATTGAGGCCATGGCTGTGGGCTGCACATTGTTGAGGCTCGGATGCTCCTGAATGCAGCGAGATCAGCGCCTCATTAGAATAAGATGGATTGACGTTCAAGAGGAGGAAGAAAAATAAGTGAATAAATTAAAAAAGAAAAGAGGAGGAAGCTGTGTGTGTGTGTGTGGGGGGGGGGGGGGGGGGGGGCTGCTTTAATGGAACAAATCAGATCTGATTGGTTGGAAGGTCAGTGAACTGTGCTGGTCAGCGCTCCTTCATGTTAGAGCTGATAGAAGAGATGAGGATGAGGAGGAGGTAAAGGTCGGGGGGGGGGGGGGGGGGGGCACATGAAATGAACCGAACTAACTGAGCCTCTCATTAAAATTAAAGCTCTCATTAAAGCTAATTGCCAATTTAAAGAATCTGGAGAATCTATCTGGCTGGCTCCATGATCTCTGCACCTGTCAGTCACAATCACAGCATGGAGGTTGTGGGTTCTAAGCTGCAGGCTGGGTTCATTCTTCATGTCTGCTGTGATTCCTCTCACATAGAAGCCTGAACTTCAGTTAAATAGTTCAATTCTGTAAAACCTTAAGTAAATTAAACAGGGTTTACGCAAATAATAAATAAGATTACATTTAGAAGTGTCATCTCCAGCAGATTATTGGAGTTGATGAAAGTCCATTTAGCATTTATGGTCCTGGAGGAGATCTTCAAACATCCTGTGTTGGATAAAGCTTGGACGGAAACATGTTTAAAGACGAACTAAACTTCTTCTTTGCTTCTTTGTTTTAGTTCTTTTAAGCTGACAACAAACTTTTAACCAGTGCTGGACTGAACCAC
Source organism: Planiliza haematocheilus (assembly GCA_005024645.1). Classification (NCBI taxonomy): domain Eukaryota; kingdom Metazoa; phylum Chordata; class Actinopteri; order Mugiliformes; family Mugilidae; genus Planiliza; species Planiliza haematocheilus. The sequence continues at coordinate 664,757 of SRSE01000146.1, read as the reverse complement.
TGCTCTTGTCTGGGTCCTCCCTCCTAACAGGAGGAGGAGGAGGAGGAGGAGGAGGAGGAGGAGGAGGAAGAGGAGGAAGAGGAGGAAGAGGAGGAGGAGGAGGAGGAGGAGGAGGCTTCCAGCAGAGAGTCATTCATTTCAGCAGAGCTCCTCCAGCCAAAGCAGCTGCTTCCAGACACTCAGACGATGCACGTACAGTAGATACCACACACATGTGCCCGAGGCAGAAGCAGAATATCAATAGCGTGTGAAGAGAGGAAGGTGAAACACACCTCGGATCAGCTGAGCTTTCACTGGGAACAAGCCGCCGGCTGCTTGTGAACAAGTATTGGAGCTGGTGTCAGCAGAGTCAACCTGAGGGTCCAAACCCCGCTGGTCTCAGCCGCCACCTCCACCTGCATCCATCACACATCACACAGCCGGGCCGATGGCTGGCCGGAGGTCAGACCTGCTCTTTACTCTGAGCAGAACAGATGACCTGCAGACACAAAAACAGCGCTGATGTCTGACTCGTCTGCAGGTTTAAAAGTCTGCTCCTTTCCTTCAGCACAGGCATCAGGTCAGAATCTACCTGACAGACACTCACTGGACTTTTATAACAAACTTGTTATTGGAGTTCTTGGAAAGTCTTATTTGTGGTTGCTTCTCTGAGAATAAACTTATTTAGCCTCTAGTCTTATAAACTGCTGAGACACAGGACACGATGTCTCAGCAGCTCATCTCAGGACTGGGCTTTGATAATACATTTTCAAACTGATCATCATTTGAACTATCCTACATGGCCCGAGACTTCAAAATACACGCTACCTCCTACATGTTTAGTAATCTTGCAGAGGTCAGGTTCATTATTCTAATCACGACATGTGATGGAGATCCAGAACATGACGCAAAGCCATCAGACCTGAAAGATGAGGAAGTAGAGGGAGAAGATTGATGAGATGCCACAGACCTCTGGAGCTAATGATGACGTTAGTTTTTTGAAAATCTTTTATATAACTAAATGAATGTTTTATTGAAGTGAATCAGTAAACCAGTAGCAACCATCCCATCCCTATAAATATATATTCCATAATTTGCAAACCTCTCAAAGCAGCTGAGCCATAAGCAATAAGTGCTGGAATGAAATACGCTCGAGGGCCACGCTCTGCTTTTCTGTCTTGTTTATTATGACACGTTCTCCTCTCATTGGTTTAAAGATGGCGTCTGTTTCAGTCTCTGATGAGACATGAAGCACGAACGGCATTCTGGGAGACGAGTCAGCGAGACCTCGCTCTACACCTGCACTCATCTGCACTCAGGTCCGGGCTCCTGCCGTTCTAATGGGGCCCGCAGTGAGGTTCACGTGTGTGTTTTGGGATCTTAATTACTCGTCGGCCGCCGTGTGTGTGTGAGAAAACGTACGATTAATAACGAGCTCCCGGCAGCTCCTCTGTCCTCGCCGAGCTTTTGCTAAATTGGGCGATTATTCAGGCGGGCGGATAAACATGACACGCAATAATTGGCGCTTGCAGATTTTACTTATTAGTATGACGTATCGATTGGTCCGGCCGCGACGCAGATCTATAACGGCTGCTTCCTGTTTGATATCTGCAGCCAAAGGTCAAAGAGAGAGAGAGGCTGAATGTCTCTGGTCATTTCACATTTGTAATTCTTCATCATGTTTTAAAGACGGTTCTTTTTTTTTATCTTGAAGCTTAAACCGACACTGAACTACTTCCTATCATGGGTTGTTGACTTTTTATGAGCAGATAAAACCTGATGATCATGTTTGCAGAGGTTCTGTGTACGTTTTGGTTTTTTAAAAATTGGTTTCAGATGATAAAATAAAAAATAAATGTATGGAGCAGCTGCAAGATGATTTGGAAGGAGCTTGCTGTTCTCATGTGGATGGAGCATGATGTTCTGGAAGAAGTAGGATGATTTGGAAGGAGCTTGATGTTCTAGATGATCTAGATGGAGCAGGTGGATGGTCCTCCCTGCTCTTTGTTTTGACAGCTAGACTGATGCTCCTGCTGCAGCCCAGTTACACCCGATCACAACAAACCATCACATGGGATGCTCCTGATATTTCTGCCCCCCACCCCATCTGCTGCTTCGGCTCCCAGAGATGAATGAAGGCAAAGGAGGGAAGCGGTGGTGCGACTCAGGACAGGTGGCAGCTTCGATTAAATGTTAAATGATGAACGGGGGGGAGGGGGTGAAGCTGGAGCTGCAGGGACGGCTCACCTGTCACGGCCCCTGCCGCCCCCTCAGTCGTCCCCAGAAAGCGCCAGAAGGACCGCCGGACAGGCTGATTCATGACCCGGCTGGCAGGAGGCTCTCAAAACAATTTAAGGATAAAGTATCGTCATTTTTAAAGCCCCCCCGTCGCTCTGCTCTGCCCGTTTAACGTCTGACACCACATTCTTTTTACTCTTCTTCTGTGGTTAAGGACTTCCTGAGAGGATCATTTTATCACAGCAGAGAGTGGACCAGGCAGCATCGCTCTGACGCCCCGGCTCAGACCGGGCTGTTTGTCATCAGGCTCTGGTAACCCAGCGGAAAAATGAAAAGTGGTATTTGAACAAGCACGGTTATTGATGTCTGACAGACACTTTGCTTTTCTTATTTTCTACCAAAGAGGCTCATAAATCTGAGTCAGAACATCTTCATAATTACTAACAGGACACAAAGAGCCAGAAGGAAGAAAACAGTCTATAAAACATACAAGTATACATGTATATATACAAGATGCACCTATATGTACACCGATCAGCCACAACATTACGACCACTGACAGGAAAGAAAGTGAATAACATCTAAACCATCTTGTGACAGTTCAGTGTTCTGCTGGGAAACTTTTATTGGTGTGGATGTTACAATGCATAACGTATCCAAGATTTATACGTTATGCAGCTCAGGTAGTGAACCCTGGTCTCTGGTGTTAAAGATGAGAGCTCTGTGCTCCCACCATCCACCCTGAGCTCCTCCCTGAGACTCTGAATACCTCCATATAAGGCTCATGTCCATTCTCTGATGAGTCCGACCAAAGATTCTGGGGTTGAGGGACTCTTTCTGACTCTTTTGGACCAAATATCTTCAAAACTAATAAAGTTCTTCTCTTCAGTCCACCGTACCATCTAAGTTTAATTCTTTAAAATCTGCTTCCAGACACATCTGTCACTGCCGCCGTAGACGTGGAGGTTTTTAGTCTTTAACTCTGCCAAGTCCTGTCTTGACTAATGTTTCCTTGCTTGTTAGCATCTCACCACATGTCAGTTTGGTGGAGAGTTGGGCCGTCAGCCAAGAAACTACTGATTAGTTCTTGGTGCTGATCCAAAACTTGTTTAAACTTTTGATTTTATTTTAGTTTTTTTTTTCAGAATCTGGCACCAACAAATATTCAACATGTTCAGATCCAGACTGTGGTGAAATGTTGGCTGATTATTGAAAAGAGGATGGGAACAGTTTCATCTTAAAGTTAATAGCCATATATTAAACTATGAATTATATCTGTTGTCTAAATACAAAACAAGAATCAGCTGTTGTTGTAACACACAGCTCATTATTAGCTTAATCTACTTTACATATGCAGTTTATGTTGATTTTAATTACTTGTTAATTTTCTACAAACTTAAATATGAAAGCGTTTATGGTCATTGTATGTGTGATACTCCCACTCACAGACAAAATATATATGAAATAATATTTAGATGTTTAAATATCCACATGGGGTTTTGTCATAATTGTTCAAAAGTAGGAATCACTGCATAACCAATGAACAGTTTTAAATACATGAAACTTTACATTTATTAATTTTTATTTCTTTAACCTTCTTTAACGACTGAAAAAAGGCTGAAATGTGGTGCAGAGAGAAGCACCTTCACATCAATGCAGCTAAAACCAAGGAGCTGGTAGAGGATCTCTGGAGGTCCAGGCTCCACCTGCAGCCTGGAACCATCATCAGGGAGTGTGTAGAGGTGGTTCAGACCTAGAAGGACCTGGGTCTACATCTGGATCACAGACTGGACTGGTGGGCTAACATAGACTCAGTCTCTATGTCATCAGGACGCTAAGGTGGTTTAATATCTGCAGGAAGCTGCTGGACATGTGTCCTCTTCTACGCTGTGGTGTCCTGGGGACACAGGCTGTGTTGAGTTACCCCCTGATGCATCTTCAAAATTAAAATCAACTTCTAATCCAGATGTGTGTTTTTTCTCAGGTGGTGTTAATAACCAGTCAGTGAACAGGAAGCTGGATCAGGTTTAGCTGACGTTAGGTTCGTCTCTTTCAGTGAGTTTTAAGTTCATGTTTCATGTGAGGACCACAGTGACTCTCTAAGACGTCGTCAGATATGTTGGTGACGACAGAACAGAGGAAGCTGGACGTCTCCACTGTGGACATGAAAGCCAGAAGGGGTGAGGAAGTGGTGGTGGCAGCATTAGCGGGGGGATCCATCCATCCATCCATCCATCCATCCATCCATCCATCCATCCATCCATCCATCCATCCATCCATCCATCCATCCATCCATCCATCCACTGCAGAGAGGCCAGAGGAGTGCCTGGCTTTCAGAAAGCTCCTTCATGTCAGCAAGCTCACATCAAAGAGCAGCTGAAAGGCATGCTGGGAGATCGAGGGACACACACACACACACGCTGATCACAGAGGCATGTGTCAGTTCATCCTGTAGGTTACAGTGTCAGCTCATGTTGGCAGCTGCAGGGAAAGAGCTGCCTGCAGCCGAGTCACGGTCACTCTGGTTCATGGAAGCCCCCCCAATCCCCCAGTCCCCTCTCCCTCTCTGTCTCTCTCTGTTTCTGCATGGGGGGGGGGGGCCTCATTAGATCGACTCGTGCAGCGTTGGTTCAGTCTCTGTCACCAGACCGACAGGCTGAGGGGGCAGATCCCAGCTCCACCATTTACTCGTCAGCTGCAGGGTCAAACTATCAGAGAGTTTAGTCTGAACCAGTGACATGTGACGGAGCAGGAAGACATGTTTCTGTCCAGGCATGTTCAAGTGTCCTCTGTTATTAATATTTAATGGGACCTCCTCTATCTGTGACTCCAGCTCATTCTCTGTCCCATTGTTTCTAGAATCTTTTCCAATGTCTCCAGATTTCTCTCCATCCAGTGTTTCATTCATTGTATTGATGATGGAGAGTCTGACCACTGCTCAAAGCTTCTCCAGCTCATCTCAAAGATTCTCAATGGGGTTAAGGTCTGGACTCTGTGGTGGAACAATCCATCTCATGCTCCCTGAACCACTCTTTGACAATCTGAGCCCCATGAATCCTGACATTGTCATCTTGGAATATGATCCATTGATGGAATAAGCTGCCAATGATTTGACCCGATCAGTTACATCCAGACTTTATTTCTTCATATAATGACTCCTCACAGCAAACTTTATGTTATTTCCTCACGATGCATCCAAGAACAGCAGATTCTTCCCTTTTTATTTTTAAACCCGTTTAGTTCAGTTTTCTGGTGTAATGAGCATCACAGCCTCCCCGTTGGTGATGTTGCACACTTTAAGTCGCTGTTAAAATCTGCTGTTGTTGTTTCAGCAGGATCCAAGAAGTCAAAGTTCACAAACATCCTCCAGAAGATACAGAAACTGATGCGTTGCTTGTTGTTTTCCTGCAGCAGCAGCAGCAGCAGCAGCTCTGAATAACTGACTGTGTGTGTGTGTGTGTGTGTAATTATGGAAGGAAGTCAGTCAGTACTAACCGAGATTTAAAGCTAATGAGAAGACAAATGGAGCGGAGGTGAATTTTTTTTCCTCCGGCATAATCAAAACACGCAGGAATGTCGACTCATTACACACATATAATTACCAAGTCATGCTTATGTGTAATGGGAAACTTTGGTTAGTCGTGTTTTTTCCTCTCTGAACCTTATTCACCATCCGTTGGATTTCACTTTGGGAATGATTGCTTTTGTCTTTCTCTGCTCTGAATTGTATTCCACCATTAGCCTAATAATACCTAATTGCATTTTAAAGAGGTGATAGATTATAAATTCGCATATAATGAGGACTGCCACTTCATTTATGGCATAAATCTCTGTCTGCATAATGTGTGTCCTTAATAATGCTTGTTCACAGCCTGCTGAATTAATTAAAATCAATTGAACCTGTCGTATAAATCACGGTAATAAATCATTAAATTTGATCGTGTCGCTTCATGTCGACTAAAGCGGCTATCCGTCAGCTGTTTGTGAACGCAGCTCGACGCCAGGCGAGCAAACGATGGTGGAATGAAAACAACAAGTAAAGGTAAGGTGAGGAGGAGATGGATGTGTCTTTAAGTCTTTAAACATAAAAACTCTTTGGAATGAAAATCATAGTCATCTGCCCCCTGGTGGATTTATCAGTGCTCTGCAGTCAGAAGCTTTTGGCAGCCGTTTCCAAAATGGCTGCTTTCATGGATAGTCTAATTTTCTGCAGGGAAATCTTTAAAAGGGTTGATGTTGCTTATGTTTCAGTGTGAATACAACCTTGAATTACTTCAATATATTATGGTATAGTAACATCACAGCAGAAAAGCAGAAGTCTGATTCATTTCCTCACTGACCAACTGTTGTAAACAAAAGATGTAAAAGACGTAACACACGCATGCGCAGATAGGATGCAGTGATCAGAAAATGGGTTTCTGGTATTAATCATGTATACTGGGATATGAATAACCGGGTTTCTCTGTGTTCCATGTAAACACCATATCCTGGAGATGCACTGATGGTCTTAAAGAGACATAAAAACTCTTTGGTTCTGAATCATCAGGACAAAAGATGAAGAAACAGAAACAGATGGTTCTTTCATGAAAGGTTTGTGGTTTGTTAAAGTGGACGCCATGAGGTCACAGGTTCACATCCCCTTATAGCCATGGATGAGGTGCCTTGATTGACCTTCAGACTGAAAGAGAACATCATCACGAGGGTCCAGCAAAATGAATAACAAGAATAGTTTGGACATAAAAGACTGGCCAAGCAACCATGTGCAGAATGTCCAGTGACAGTGAGTCCAGTCCAGATGAAGAGCTGAACAGACTGATGGCTGGAGGCAGCAAAGGTTTCCTGCAGCGTTCCTTCAGAAAACAAAGTTGTCTCAAAGTTGTCTGAGTCTCTTTGTCTGTTATCTGGTGGAGATGGTGGTCAGAGTTATCCAGGACTGATAACAGTTTGTTTGTCCAGTGTCCTCTCCTTCACCACCACTTTAAAGGTCTGCAGCCAGTGACAGAGACAGATCTGTTTATTTTGATGAGAATCTTTTAATGAGCCGTTCTCATAAAACCAAACACCAAACCAGTGTTTCAGTCTGACAAAAAACCTTAAACTTACTGGAATTACAACATCTGATTATAACAGATTATAGGTCTAGCACCAAGCTAGAGGTCTGGCAGCTGAGGATCATGGGAGTTGTAGTGTTTGGAAGCGTCCACCAGGATAAGCTGAAAGGTTTCTCAGAATGAAGAGATGAGAAAAGTAAAGGAAGCATCTGCCATAGAATCCTTTATCAGTTTTAATCACATTGATCATTCCTACGCCTCAGTGTGTTCATTGCTCAGAGCAGGTCAGCGTCTGTTGAACCATGAGCAGACCTCACGGCTCTGACTGAACACCCTCTGTCTTCCTTTTTGTGTCAGTAATAACATCACGGCTGTCGCTGTGATGCATTACGAGCGCTAAGCACCGGCTGTGACAGACTGCCAGGTACGATCCCAGAAGCCCTCGCAAACACAGTGGGAACCAATACACCTGTAATCTGGTTGTTGGAGCTTTATTGGATATTGTAAACTCAATATGTGGGATACAGTGCACTTCCTGTTAAGTGCCAAAGATCAGACGGCCATTTACGCCTCAGAGGTAGCCATTGACCTGCGTTAATGTACAGGAAGTGAATTTATATGAAGCAGTAGGTAAAGAAAAATAAGATGGAGGAGGCCTGACAGGCAGGCTAAGTTGATTTGTGTAGCAGGATTGATTACAGTGTAATGTCTGTTTCACTGCTAACGCATTAATGTCCCGAGCTCCTCAAGTGGCTCGGCTTCCAGACAAGCACTTGTGTATTGATTTATTACGTTGTCTTGGTCTAATTACTGGGGAGGGAGGGCAGCAGAATGAAGGAAGCAGGAAGAAGAGGAAGCCGCTGTGAGAGCAGAGCTCACCTCAGACAGATCTCATTGTGATTGTGTTTACCGTGAACGGATGACGCCGTGGGGAGAGAGGACACTTCTTGTTTTTCTGTTTCCTTAACGCAGAGGAGACGCCGTCACTGAAGGAGCTCTGTGGCATTTTGGGAAATCTTCTGCTAATCTGTCTTCACTAGAGTCAGATAAGAGCCTGGTGTCTGTGTGTTTAAGGTTCACACAGATAAGTCCAGGAATCTAGTTCAGATTAGCCCCGTGATTAGAAACTACTAAGCTCCTCTGACACTAAGAACTTAATTAACCCTGAGACCACTGCACCACCAACATCATCAGCAGCTACAGGAAACAAAAATATAAATGCTCTGTAGAATGCAATACTTGTCATCTGCCCCCTGGTGGATTTATCCGTGATGTGCACTCAGTACCAGGCTTCTGGAAGCTGTTTCCAAAATGGCCGCCACCTTTCTAGTATTTGGAGGGAAACCTTTGCTGAAACGGTTAAAGTACGAACATCATTTATGTTTATGTTATATTAATATTCAAAGAGCGATCACAGCTTCACACTCATGAACTCTTTCTTTCCTGAAGGAATAAACAAAGACTCTGGACGTCTAAACCACATTCTTAAATGTGCAGTAACTGATCAATACACTGTGCAACAAAAATCTATATAGATAAAAAGACATATTTATTCCTGCTGTTTTAACCTATTTATTACTGCACAGTCATTGTTAAGTTTTTATTTATTTATTTAACTTTATTCATCCATAAAGGAAACTGCTTGGTCACAGTTGCACATAAAAAAAATACTCAAGTAAAAAAATAGGTGAAGATAATAATTAAAAATAAATGAATGCCTAAAATATATTAAAAAATAATAATAATTTTAATAATAATTAAGAAATAAAGTAATTAAAAATAAATAAATACAAAAAAATCTGGTAAAAAATAAATCAAATATTATATTATCATATATAATCCTGCTGCTTGAGGCCGTCCTGGTAGAAGAGAGTAGCTTTAAACAGTCACATTAATGTCCAGTGTTTTATTGACCCATCCATCCGCCCCCTTCCTGTCATAATGACTACATCCACTAGAGGGCGCTGTCACAATGGTTTTATTTTCTTTACATTCACTCCCTGAGTTTCTTTTATTCAAAGCACTGAACAAGATCAGTTTGTATAAATGAATCTTTTATTTGACCTTCTCCTTATTTTACTGCAGCGACTCTCAAGCGTCATCAGCCCTGTTTTGATTCATCATCTTCATCATCATCATCATCATCATCACCAGGCAAAACCAAAAGGAACAATAAATGTCGCCTGTCAAGCGGTCTCTCTGAGGAATAGTCGCTAAAAAGATGAATTAGCTTCATGAGAAAAGATGCAACGACAGACGAGTTAGAGAGTGTAAATCAGACGTCCCCGGTGTCTTCGTCTCCAGAGGAAGACGAGCAATAAGCAGCAAACTCAACGCAGATGCTAATGCGACTTAGCACAGGAGAGGCTTAGCTGCCCAGAGCCTTATTCACACATGCACCGTCATGGACGAGCTGCTGTGATGGACGTGTGGAATATGAACTGTGGACTGAGCATGTATGTCCATGAATAACACACACACTCTGCTATACTGCGTCTGTAGAGGGTTCTCATTAGTCTGCATGCAGCCAGCTGTGCCTCAAACATCCAGGACCATGTAAGCCCTACTCAATCACTTCTCTGTACTCAACCATCATGATTATTTTCACTCAGATAGCATCGTTTAATTCAGTTAATCTGTTCGTTGTACATCAGAGTGTTTCTAATGGTTTAGAAACAGTAAACCAAACATGCTGTGCTGTATGCATTAACTCATCTTCATCAGCTGAGGAATCAGGAAATAGAAATGTAGATGGACTGCCACTGGTTCTCTGGGACAAACAACATAAACGGTTCAACTTTGGGGTTTTTCTTTGAACAGCAGATGGATTTAAGAGATCACAAGAAAACACAACAACCTGCCTTGCCATGCAAAGTGGGCCCAGAGGTCGGTGGTGAAATTTATTTTAATGTCAACAGTCAAGACGAGGCTGAAGGTGACGGTTGGTTTCAGGAGCCAGGCAAAGTGAAAGCAGGTAGGGAGCAGGCTGATCAGGCACTAGAGGACATCAGACAAAAAAAAAATCAAGCGTGGACACCAGGACCAAACCTAAATCATCCAGAGCAACATGCTACTGGCCAGGTAGACACAATGAACCTTCCCTTGGTGTGGTTGAGCAGCCAGGTAGATATACTGCAGGGCTTGATAGATGGATAGGCTTCAGGTGTGCAGGCTGATTGGATCACCACACCCAGAGACACATTCACACTCTGAGGAAAAACACAAGGACTAATGGAAAGATGACCCAGTAACATGCTGGTGTACGGGCGGAGGTAGCTCTACGTCAGTGATGCTGCAGCTCAGTGTGGGTTCAGCCAACGCACCAAGCTGCCATCATGCTGGGTATGCTTCATGTTTGGTTTTCTCTGTTTTATTTACAGTCATCTTAAGTGACAGTCCAACGACAGTGTTGCTGGAAACAGCAAACGGGTTGCCAGGTCCAAGTGTGCTTCAGCGCGGTGGATTTAATGGTGGTTGATGATGTTTCTTTGTGTTTGGGGGACTCTGCGTTTGCATCAAATGTCAGTGGGTGTCAGGTGTGGTTCTCAAAGATGGGATTAGTTCAACTTCACGTCTCTAAAGGTCTTCAGCTTCTGAATTTCATTAACATTCATGGTCTCTGGTCAACACATCGCTGTCTTCCTGTGTTTACGTTCCTTTACTTTGGGCTAAAGCGTCCCATTCTAGCTTCACTGCTTGATAAAAATACAAAAACACACATCTAACTCGTGCATAAACTCAGATTTAGTTAAAATCAGTGCTCGTTTCTTTACATTTTCCTCTTGTGTATTTTAAACAGCAGAGATGAGTCTCTCATGTCTCTTACTTTCAACATATACAATTTGTTGACTATAAGAAAATTCTTAAAATCACCAGCCTTATCCCGCCACGGGAAATCTACGGTTTCTAAAGGTGCATATTCTGGGAAAAAATTTACATGTAAATGATCCAGAACCAACTGGCATATGGTGAACATGGAGCCTTCGGCCTCCGGGGGTCTTGGGATGATTCCTGACTCGGAGAGCGGGATTAAACACGGCCAGTTTCCCTCTCTGTGGAGCTCTGCTCTAAATTATTCTGCTCAGCGGACATATTGTTTGCTACGCTGTCATTTTAAGTTGGGATTTGAACCGTAAGCATCCCCTCAGCTTCTGATGTCTTTGTCTGTTTGCTGCAGTATCCACTTTAAAACCTCAGCCTGTAGTCTTTACATGCAGCGTGCAGGCAGAATGCGCTAATCTCTGTTTAGCATGAGGATAATCTCTTCCAATTCATTCATAATCAGGCAGACATCGTGTCCTCTGCTCACCCAGAGACCGCTTCTTCTTCTTCTTTTTCTTCTTCTTCTTCTTCTTCTTCTTCTACAGACACTATGGAAAAGTCAGGTGGAAGAGCAGCAGTGGTGAAAACACATCTGATCAACAGAGCTGAGCCTCCAGCGGATCAATTGCTAGATTTGTCTGAAGGGGAGTAAAAGAAGAAAACACTGGCTATTTTTTTTTTTTTTCCTGAGAGGAGATATCGTCTGAAGGGAGGTGTGAAAACAGACAGTAGGAAAAAATATTGCCAGGAATGTGAGCTGGCCGTGAGAAACAACGACACTTTAATTGTTTCCTCTGGGATTTAGCGTTAGCCGCAGATTTTCTCCCGGCCCCCGCCTTCATTATGATGCATTTTCCCCCCAAAAAAACAATTCCTGGCACTTGTTGACGTGGGCGCCATGCCTCCATCTCCTCCTTGTTTCTTTTCTCTTCGCCCACCACCTCTCAATCTCTCCCTCTTTTCCTCCGTCTCCGTCTCACAGCGGGCCTCGCTCGCTCAGCTTGGCACAGATGGGTGAATCCAGCAGATGTTTTATCGGCCTGTTTTTTATTTTTTTCCTTTCGTTTTCCGCTCCTTCTCTTCCTCCCGTTTGCTCATCTCTCCTGCTGCAGAATGGATTTAGGTTGGGGAGTTAATGAGGTGATTTGCATCTGTCCAAAGCTGTTTGCTGTTGATTGTTTTGAGGGGAGAACAACAGGCGGAAAGGAGGAAATCTACTTTTTTTTTTTTCTGCCTGAAATGTACAAAATACTGCACAAGAAGTCTCTTCAGGCTTATTTCTAATGGAAAGAATGAATGTCATCATGCCTGACTGACTTCCTTAAAGATGAGCTTCACAAAAATTATTTATATATTTCTACCTGCAAGAAATGGAACAAATGCATGCAGAAAATATAAACACAGTACCGACGTCCGTCTCTTATTGACGGGATGAATGTGAAGACACATTCTCAGAAGGACAGGAGTGTTATATTTAGTTTTGGTGGGAATGGTCAGTGAGAACATTTCCAGCTCCTGAGTAAAGTTTTGAAGGGTGAGAACATGTAGAAAATTAATACATTTTGGCAGGAGAGGACATTTTTAGAAACTGTGGAGGTTCTTCCTCCAGTAAAATAATTTTCTCCCAGTAACAGTGAAGACGTCTCTGTCACCAAAGCTGAAACTGAAAAAGGAGGAAAGTTTAGAAAGGGGAGGATATTTTGGGGTAAATGTGAGAACATCTTGATGAGCGAGAAATATTTCTGAAAAGTCTTTATGAGGCTGCTCCATGGTTTACTGTTTTAGAGTCTGTCCAGGTCCATGAAGCAAGAGAGCAACAAGTTCAAATGAACTGAAGTGAAGTCACTGATGGTGATGAGCTGACGTCCACATGATGGAGTGAATGCACTGAGCTGGCTCAGCCTTGTTTAATCCAATCATATGCTACAACCAGGAAGTGACTCACATGTCGTCCATCTCCTTGAAGCTGACAGTCGGTCACTAGCGGACGTTTCAAGCTCTGGTTGCCTAGGTAACGCTCTCCTATATTTCTATAGACCTAGCTTCTTCCATCGACTACTGACCAGTCAATGAGAGAAGCTATGTCTCTGTATCTCAGGGTTACCGTGGTGGCAGCCTCTGTGGTAACGGACAGAAGTGGAGAAGGTCCCTGAGGATCTCCATCTGCTCCACCACTGCTTTGGGTCATGTCGCCTTAGAAGTCACGGCTCAGAGAAGTCGGATGGCTTTGGTCGTAGCGTTGGTGCTCTGCAGCAAAAACCAAAAATAATGACTTAATGACCCAAAAGTAAAACAAGCACAACATAAAAATATTGCTCTTTGTCTGTTTGAAAAGAAAATAGCATCAACGCCAGCACCACTCCAAGCTGCTACCGTCATGGTGGATCTGGTGGCAGGAACCAAAGTCAGGGATGGTGTTTCAGGTAAACGTTGTCAATCATCTGGATCAGTCGCTTCCATCTGAGAATAGTTTAACTTGACCTCTAGTCACCTCATCACTGCTGGTCTCAGGTTACAGTCAGAGCTGTGGGTCTAAAGCATAGTCTGTATATAAACATGGACACCACGTCTCCTCCTCCTCTCATTGGTCAAACTGACTATACCGTATTGGTCTGAGGGCGGAGCCACGTGGAGCCGTGATATTGATGCTCCGCCCACACTTCCTCCAGACTGACTCATGTTTTAGTTTAATTAATACTACACTCTGCTCTACCTCCACCTGCTACAAGGACATGATGATTAGACGCTGGACTTGTTTTTAAATTATTTTTTTATAGCTCTCACAGTCTCACAGGACCACTTTACAGAGCGGTTGGCATGGCAACTGGAAGTCACAATTATGTCACTTTCTTTCTCAAATAACATCAAATAACTAAATGAAATTAAACGTATCAAAAACTGACACTTTGACATTCATCAATATTATATGAACTCCCTAAAATGACTGAAACCATCATTGAAAACAAATATTTTAGTGTTTTAGTTTGGTCCAAACCCCGCCCACTAGCATGGAGGGGGTGGAGCTTATGACCTATACCGCAGCCAGACACCAGGGGGAGCTCTAGTTGCTTTGGCTTCACTTCATCGTCCATCTTTGGTTTCTGTATTTTAGTCTCCATACGGTTCTTAGTCAATTAGCAGGAGCAGCATGATGGAGCCTGGCTTCAAGTACAATTAATAAACGACAGAAAGAAGAATAAATAGTGATAAAAGGGAATAAATTTCTTTTTTTAAAGACAGAAAATAATAGTCCAGAATAAAAGGCAATATGTGCTATTAATAACTAAATACATACTGACTGCAGGTACAAAAATACATTTCACTTCTTCTTATCTGGATGAATGAATTGCACATATCCGTTCTACCTAAAGTTCATTGTACCAAGAACAGATTTAACAGGTTAATAGCTGTATGCATGGCGATGGCGTTACCTGTCCCAGTCTAGCAGGTGCTAAGCTAAAAGAGGAGCTAAGGAGCTATTAATCAGTCCATGAGTTTGAGCTCTTTAAGAGTTGGATGTGAAGTTGTTCTCCAGTGTCCAGCATGCAGCAGCGTCTGTACTAATTTAAATTGGATATTGTGTCTATCTTTGAGTTTACCATGTGAGTAGATGCAGTCTGTTATTTCCAGCCGGCGCTCTGAGCCATGAGGATAAAGAAGCGAGCGGACAGGTGTGGACGTGTTCCGTTAATATCCAGGATACATCTGCTCGTTTGGGTTTTGTTCACATTTTTATGTCTCGGACAGAAATCTGCTGGACGCTGGAAGCATTTTTCACATTTTTCACCATTCTTGCATCCACGGCGGTGTAATTAATCTGGCTGACAGGTGTCTGCTGTGCAGGTACAAACAGCCAAATAATAGGGTCTGTTCAGGATGCGACGGCTCCCGCTGTGCTGTGCAGAAAAAAAGAAAAAACCCACAGCAGGTGTTTACTAAAAATGAAACAGAGTGGAATCAGCAGTTTACAGCAGTTCATTCAGCAGCAGCAGCAGCAGACAGGCCGAGCACAGGGAGCTTTTACTGATTATTCTTCTCCTGCTTCTGTTTCCTTCAGCTCAGGTCCTGGTTCAGAAGCAGACGGCGGCGTTACAGAGTTATAGAGGATGTGATGTTACAGGATTCATGACGTTCTGAGCTGTGGTCGTTTGTAAAAGCTTAGCGTGATAAGTTGGAGTTTGCAGCTTCAGGTTTGAGGCCAATGCAGATGCTTCCTTCATTAAACTGGTTCAGGAACCAGAGGTAAAGGAAGGTACGGCTCATGGTGGCTCACGTTCTCTCCCTTCTCGTCGCACATAGTGCCGTTTGAAGTTCTGGTTGCCTAGGTAACGCTCCTTTATATTTCTATAGATCTAGCTTCTTCCACTGACCACTGACCAGCCAATGAGAGAAGCTAACAGACTGAGGTGGAGGTTGTTCCTGAGGATAGTCAGCCTCCACCTGCTCACCACTGCTCTGCTCTGGGAGTCATAGCTCAGAGAAGCTGGATGACTTTGGTCGTAGCGTTGGTGCCCTGCAGCTGTTACGCCCCCATGCACCTTAAAAGTGTTTTTGGCTTGTGCTTAATCACCTTTAACCACCTGAGAAGACCAGATTAAAGGCCTTGTTGAAGAAGCCTAGGAGGATCAGTCTTCTTCTGCTGAGGCTCCTTGTCTTTTTGTTTGTTTTGTCAAATCGTAGCACAGAAAGAACCAAAAGGTGTAAGGTCAAGCCAGAGAGGACTAACTGAAGTGAAAGGAGTAGAACATAAAAGTATTGCTGGTGTATAAACAGAGGAAGCTCCTCTTCTGTTTGAAAAGAAAACAGCATCAAGACCACCAATGCTCCGTCTGGGTTCACCTCCCGTTGGTCCAGATCATTTCAGGAGGGACCAGCCTTGGATCTCCGTCTCTCATCTCCATCTTCCAGCTGCTGCATTTTCACTTTGATTATCTTTTGTTCTGATGGACAGAGCAGAGTTTAGAGGAGAGACACCAGGTCCTACTGAGCTTTGGCTGCTGGCCCTAGTGGCTCTTCTTCTTTATTTGTTGTTTTAAGTGGTCCTCTAAGGTTTATTGCATCTTTGTGTTGGACCTGTTTGCTGAGGACGTCGTAGTACTCACTGATTATTAGTTTCATGATTTATTAACAGTAAAAGGCCTAAACTGAAGCTTTCTGTCAAAAGTGAACTGATTATACCAACGATAAGCACCAGCTGAAAGACAGATGTTTTGCTGTGGAGTCACTAAGTCAGAGTAGCTCTCTCTAGAAGCTCGGTTTCAGTGCGTCAACAGATAAAATATCTACTGAGACTGGATGCTTTTACTAACCTTAACCCTTTTATCTGTCTGTGTCAGTGTGATGTTGATTTTTCATTCAGTCTTAAAATTAAAATGAGAACAGAAGAATCAGGAAGGATGGAGGAAGAAGACGCTGCTTAAATGACTGAGGACGTCTGGTCCTGAAGGTCAGAGGAGAGAAGATGTTAAAAACAAAAGGATCCTCTCAGTTTGGAAAGTATTTATTTTTTTAAATATTTTAAAATAAACTCAGAGCAGATGAGCTGTAACCTGCTAAGACCCGACATAAAAAAATGCTTCCACCAACTCAGATTATTTTAATGTGAAGATGATGAACCAGGGGAAGCTGGACCAGATGAGTTCTTCTTCTTCAGTCGTAAATAACTGGTGGAAAGTTGAGGTTTACTCACCTCTTACCGGAGGAATCATCTACTGATCTGGTTTTCTCCAGTGAATGGTTCTTGACCCGTTAATATCCAGAGACTCCAGTCCCACGGTGTCTACAGAGGTTAAACATCTTCAGGATGAAACTCTACAAACCCAGTTGTTTATTGGACATCATGACCTATACTCCTTTGAATGCTGTAGATTTATTTACTGAACTCTGAGACCTCCACCGTCCTGGAGTCGTGTGTTTCTGCTCTGTGACTCTCCATACGACTCATCCGTGCTCACCTATCCAGTCCTCATCTTCCGGTTCTACCTGAACACATCGTTCTCCAACCTGCCTGTGATTCCTCTTCTATCCAGTCATTGATTCTACACGTGCTTCAGTCACATCTCTGAGGGTTTCAGGCTGTGTTCTGTGAAGCGTCAGACACTTTGTTATTCTTGTTATTGATGCTCAATGAATAAAAGAAAATGAATGAAATGACTTGTTTGATTAATGAAGATAAACCTGAGGATTATCCCTCATCTGTCCAGGAGGGTTGATAGTGACACATCACAGCTGTGATTCCTGCAGCACGTCGCAGGTGAATAATCTCAAATTAAAGCTGAGAGTCTGCGCTTTAAGACCAGATTTATTATAGAAATAAAATGTATGTGGAGCTCACTGTATAAGCTCTGTAACAGAAACACAAACCTTAGAGTGAACTCTATAAAGGAGGAGCTGTGAGAGAGAATCTACTGCTCCGGTGAGAAACGGCTGCTCGATAAGATCAGACCTGAACAACTGTACGTGGAACTGATGTATAACTCCTCTATGGACTGATGAGAAAGTCCATCAACAGTTTATGGAGGAAATTAAGACGAGTGTGAGCTGCTAGCTCAGGTCAGAGGGAGTCAGCAGAGAGCAGAGCAGCAGCTGTAAAAATAGTTTATAGGAGGAATTAGAGCTGATCATCATTAACCCGAGCCCAACGCGGAGCCATAAAAGGCTGCACGGGAGCTTTTTAACGGCGGTTAAGGCCAACCGCCGAGCTCCAGGGCGTCCTGACGAGGGAGCGATGAGAACAACCAGCCGTGGTCAAGTTAACGAAGTCGAAGCTTGTGAAGAGGATCCAGCCTCGGAGGAAGAGAATCACCTCTGCAGCTCAGTGTGAGCGCCTTTAATAAATCCTGCTGCATGCCCCGAGAACATTAACATTAATAAGAGGTGAATACGCCTTTCTCTTATTTGTCTGCTCTTATGAAAATCTAAAAGCATGAGCGCACTGCTAACACCTTAAAGAGGCACGGAGCGAATGATTGTCCTCTGACAGTGAGAATGATCTGCTTCATCAGCCTCTGTAGAAACAGACTCATCAGATGGACGCGTGCTGGATGTGGACGTATGGAACAAACCCTATCAGAGGAACAGGTGGGACAGGTGTGAGAGCTGTGATTGGTCGGCTTGGTAGTGTTTCTAGCTGCTTCTCCGTCCATTTGTGCAGAGACCTGCCGTGAGCCGACACCAGGCTGTAAACTGAAACGACACCGGCCTCCTCTTGGTACTTTAACAGGGCTGTGCACATATTTCCATCCAGACGTTGTCACTGGAAGGTCAGCGTGTTTTTAACGGTGCAGCTTTAACGCTGTAATTATTTCACTCGTCTCTGTTTATTTTCCTGCAGAAGAAGCAGAGTGAAGCCTCCGTGTCTGTAAAAGCACACATAAAGCTGCTGATTAGCCGGCCGGCTGTTAATTCCCGCTGACACTGTGGAGGGGCTATTTGCAGCAGCCGCTCAGGCCTGCAACCGCCGTGCCTCACACAATGAGGAAGTGACATTTTAATGCGGTGGATAGATCAAAACGGCTAATGTTTTATTAGTGGCCCGCCACCGGCTGCAGGTGAAAGCGGCTTTTATTGGAGCCCTTCCGTCCTCTGCCAGCACTCTGTGCAGAAATAAATGAAGGTATTAACATTAAGCACCTCTCCCGTCGAGGTGCCGGCTCCCTTTGTGCTCGCTGTGATGTCCTCCAGTCAGAATTTACCCACACAGACGCCGCTCCAGCGCTCAGTCAGGTCAATGCGATCCATCCTCAGGTACACTCAGGGCTGCTGTGTTCACGTTTCTGGAAGCTGATATCAGCCTGACAGTCAAGAGGGAGGGTCAGAGGACAGAACTGAGAGAAAGGAGAGCGTACACATCTGTCATTTAAGACCTGAATGTAAACTGAACGTTGAGGTTTGATTTTAGTGTGGATGCAAAACGGATGACTCATGGATGATGGTGTGTTTCAGCAGGTCTCCTTCAGTAATGTTTGAAACGTCAGCTCTTTGCCTCAAACATCAGGACTAACTGTTAATGCATGAGTTATTGTTGCATGATGTTTTCCTGCAGGTTTCCGTTTCAGATCTTCAGATTCTCGTCCATCACTCAGCGCCATCACGGAGGCGTCTGACTGTCCCAGGTTCTCTCAGCGTGACTAAACATCAGACAGCGTCAACATGATGGAGTCAGTCTGGATGGTATGAAGAGACACTGAGACTGAGTGAATCCAACAACCTTTTATTCAGTTATCTGTTCATTTTAAAGCGTCTCCTCGTCTCTTCAGATCATGGCGGCTGCTGGTGACCGTCTGTGGCCGTGGTCGCTCGCGTGTCGCCAGCTTCCCAGTCACAACATTCATCACGTTCAATCAGAACCAGTCTTTGTGACTGATGGGCTCAGAGAACCAGAGCAGAGAGAACGGTCTCCTGGTTGTTCCTCTTCAGATTCAGGTAGATCTCACAGGTAGCCTTTCAGAAAAGCTGCTGCAAAACTTTATTTATTCCTTCATTCATATGCAGGTCCATTATTTGGCCTTGGTCGTTGTAAAAGCAGTTTGCAGGCTAGAAACCTGAAGGTGGACCTGATTTAAATTCACTACAACATGATCTAGAATGAATATAGACCAGCTGATCAGCAGGAGATAAACATTCACTGTTTTCTTTGTGGTGCATTCAAGTTCAAGCTGTTGGTCCAGACACACGAGACGTCTCAGTCGGCCTTCGATGCTGGTAGCTCTGACATCAGTGACTGACAGACGTTAGAGGCTCAGACTCAGGTTAGATGCACTGTTTGCAGAATGCAGGTGATCTGGTCAGACCAGGACTCAGACACAGAGAAAGATTAACAGCAGATGCTGACTTTAATGAACAAGACTGATGAAGAGAGGAAATAAACAGGCTGCAGAACTTTAGAGAAATTAAAATCACTCCTGAAGGAGGAAAGAAGAAGAGCTGTGGAGATGAACGCGAGCTTTGATTCCTGAACTAGAAACTCAAACAATAACGACGTCACTCTGGAGGAGGTGAGACATTACATTCATTAATATAAAGAAATAAGACTCTTAACTCGTTGTAACCCTGTTCATGCATAAAATATGGAAAGTTATTTTCATTCCAAACTTTTCTTTTGATTTGATTTTTATTCTTATTACAAACTGTTTCTGAGCTTGATCAGAAATAAACGAGCTCTGTGTCTGTGTCTGAATCAGTAAATATATATTAGATAAGACATGATATGGATTAAAACGGATCTAATTAGATGATCTTTAAATCATCTTATTAGAAAAACTGTCATTGTTAATTAACAGGATTAATGCAGATTAATTCATGAAACACTAATGACCACATATATCTGCATATATCATATTTGATCCAACGTTTCTAAACCTGTTTCCCAAAGTAGAATCAACTATAAGATGATTTAATAAAGTAAATATTCGTGTTGTAAAATCAGTAACAACATCATTTAAACTCTTAACGTAACCTTTTTAAAATGAGCAAAGATTTCTCTGCAGAAACGTCCATGAAGGCGGCCATTTTGGAAATGGCTGCCAAAGGCTCCTGACTGCAGAGGCTGGATGAGTCCACCAGGGGACAGACAGGAGGTCATGAATCACTTCAGAAGTTTTTGTTGTTACATGTTTGAAAAGTTTTGTTCTGCTGTTGTTTTTCTTTTTTAGTCCTTGGACAGAAAGTGTCTGTAATCAGAATTTACTTTGCTCTGAATCCGAGTTTGACCAGAATCAGGTTTTATTTGTGTAGATGAGAGTGCAGCACTCCTCTCTCTTGTTTCAGGATAAACAGACGTTTCTAAAACTTAGCGGCTGATTGGTGCAGCACAGCGTCAGTGTTCTCACAGCTAATGCAGGATGTTACAGTTCAATCAGGTGTTCCAGCTTCACAGCTCCGTCCAAAACAAAGGTGCATCAGCTGCATGAATAAACCTGCTTTTAAGGTTTGTTTGTAACTATGTGAGACAGATTTAGGGACATTTGGTTTTGGGATGCAACAGGACATTGAACTGTGTCATTAAATAAAAGAAAATCCACGTGTCCTTGTTTGGATTTATAGACTTTCTTGAAGACATCTCTAAAAGACTGGTTTATTTTGGACACATGGCTAAGGTCTGCTAATGACCACATACTCTTCTGGTTCTGATCCAATGGAGATGTTCAGATTGTGTTTTAAAGTGATGACAGATTAGATCTCAGTCCACCTGAACGGGTTTTCCAGTTTGATATCAATGTCTTCCTTTACTCCTCTTTCAATCCATCTGTCTTCTCTGGATAAAACATGGACATTTAAAGGAGTTTGTCCTTCAGATGTAGGTGGACGTTTGCTCTTGATTCAGCGTTATTCTGAGTTTACAGTAACATGTCATGAGCCGTGACACTAGTCCTGATCCCGTCACAGTGACGCCTTCTTTCACCTGAAGCCCTGAGCGTTAGTTTCTCTCTGGTCTTCAGAAGCATAAATGTAAGTCTCAGCAGATGTGCTGCCGTCGTTAACTAAAGGGCTGGATGAGCGCGAGCATCCAGATGTGAGGAGCGTCCGACCCGCGGCTGCTGACGGCCTCCCTCTCCTTGTGCTGTGAGCCTCACAGTGGCGCAGCAGATGCCTTTTGTTGTCGGCTCTTAACTCGGCGCACCAGGAGTCTGACACTTAACAATCTGGAGCTCATAATGTGCGGCGGAGAGGAGCGCTCGTCTCCCAGCGTGCTCTCTCTGTTCTTTCCTGCTCCGGTCCGTGCCCTGGAGGGACGGGATAACGATTCATAAAAAGAGCTGTGTCGAGGCTTTATTATTTTTCATCCGCGCTCGTCTCCAGCGCCGAACCCCGGCTCACGATAATGTGTCGCTTAGGTTTCTCTCTGCTCAGCTGCGTGTTTCTTTCAGGCCTGTAGAGGCATCAAAGAAGTCTGATGTTAGGAAGAAGCAAAAGCGACATGTCCAGAGCTGCGGCTGGATTGCTGAATAAGTCAGAAACTTTGATAATCGCTGGCTGCACAGTGCGCCACCACGGAAGGGATCTTTCTGGCGTCTCCACATTTTACAGTTTTTCTTCGGGCGGCGTCGAGTGGCACATTTCATCTGCCAGGCTTTGTAACGGCGGAGATGTGCTGAGGTTTGAGTTGCAGAGAGGAAAAAAGAAAGAGAGATACCTTGAAAGAAAAGTGTCCTGCTTCTCAAAAGTTGATGACATGTCGGGCTCGCTTGTCTGCGAGAATGGCAGCCACGAATTTGAAGCTGTCAAGTTGTTCTTTGACGACGAGTCAAAACTCCCTGAGAGGACCGGTTTGATTTCCTGAGAGTTTAGATCACATGGCGTCACCTCGCCACTTACAGCTGCCGTCTCCTGTTTGGCTGCAGACGGATAAAAACGCAGCAGGGGAAATACACGGAGGCTCAAAGCTCTGAGGACGAGCACACGACATTCCTCGTCTGCTTCTATCAACATGAGGCTGGTGATCAGACCTCCAACCAATGACTGTGTCTGTGGATCTAAGCTTTTTAAAATCCTCACATCTCCTGCATCACCTTAAAACACCCTCATGCTGCACCCAATAATAATAAAACACCAAACGTGCTGCACATGAGAACCGTCCCCAACAAAGACCTCTGGTTAACATTTCATCTGTCTTCAAAGCGTCTGGAGTCTTTGTCAGATTTTGCAGACGTAGGTTTACTGGTGAACGGTAGATGGACCAGCCCACCTCTCTCTTCTAAGGCCACCTGTAACAGACTCTGCCCCCGTTCATCTGTTCATCGTCTGCAGGATCTGAACCACCTTTAAATATCTGCATCGATTAGAAACCACTGCAGGTAACAGCCGGTTATATCAGAGAACGCTCCAGCTTAAGCACCAAACTATGGTGGTTATAATGTTATGTCTGATCAGTGTGTTTGTGCAGGTTCTTAGTTATCCAGCTAAACTAAGGACGTCTGGACTAGTGGTTCACCCACAGATGTTCCCACAGTCACAGAGAACTGAACGAGTCCTTTAGATTCATGTTCATGTGTTGATGTCATTTATTTATGGCGTATCATGCTAAGCTAACCCTTTAGCTCCACGCGTGCCCTGACCCCTGAGTCATTCCAGCGAGCTCCTGCAGATGTTTCCCAGCGTGTCCCAATAAACAGTCGTGATCCAGACGTTAATGCACTTAGTGAAGAAAACACATCTGAGCTGTGTTTAAATTCATAGCGAGGCCTTTTCTTCCTGATTCAGACGCTGCCTGTTCAAGCTCAGTGGTGTTCCTGGTAAATGCAGCAGTTACTTAAAGAGCAGTAAAGCCGCCTGAGTCGCAGCAGAGCCTCCTCACATCTGACAGTAATTCACGTCCATACAGAAGCAGTTTAACGGGCTCTTATAGACGCTCCCCGAAAAACTGAGCGCAGTCACGTCCACAGCAGACATTAATCCATAAACTTGTACAGTATGTAATTTTACGCTTCAGAGTCATTTCATGTCTCTGTGACTTTAATGGCTCTAAAAGATAAACAGAAGTGAGCGCTGCTTTTCTCTGAGCTTATGGAGGGTTTGGAGTCGCCGCCGTTTGTGGATCCAAATGTAAATCCAAGACGTTGGTTGTGACGGAGAAAGATAAGAGCGCAGGGGATGATTGGGGATTTTCCTTTTTGGTTATTAAACAATCTCATTACTCTTAGGATCAGATTAAGCTGAGGACTTTCCGCACCACTTCTGGGAATCTCCCGCCTGCAGCAAATGGCAAACGCTGACTTGAGACGGAGGTTGATAGAAAGCAGCAGCCAATCACGGCTTCAATCGACAATGACTGGGAGAGTGTCCGAGATGAGGCAGGAGGAAGAGGAAGAGGAAGAGGAAGAGGAGGAGGAGGAGGAGGAGGAGGAGGAGGAGGAGGAAGAGGAAGAGGAAGAGGAAGAGGAGGAGGAGGAGGAGGAAGAAGAGGAAGAGGAGGAGAATTAAAGCTGAACTCTTCAGCCATGGATACAAGAGAACTAGAATGAGCTATTAAAGTTACACAGTGTTAAAGGATCATTACTAAATAACTTTAGAAACACTCAATCCTACATTTCCCATAATGCACCTCAAACCTCCTGTGAGTATCGTGTATAATCCACATCCCAGTGGTTGCACATGGCTGCCCACTGCTTCTTAAACCCACATCTGCAGCTGATCAGCCATAACATTACGACCAACAAGGGGACACAACAATTTACACCCTCAGAAGACCCATGTCCATCCTCTGATCAGGTCATAATGATATGGCTGATCGGTGTATATATGAAACTATAGCAGATACTATAAGATATGTTTCTCTGAAGGTGAACCCTGATCTCTGGTGTTAACGACCACAGCTCTGTGCTCCCACCATCCGCCCTGAGCTCCTCCCTGACACTCTTTACCTCCATCAATGTGTCTCTTGACTCTTTAGATGAACGTTGCCTCTGTGTTTAATGCAGCCAGCCGTCATGTTGCACCTGAACACAGTCAGGTGAATTTCATTTGAGTAAGTCTGAGTATGAATCAGACCCAGAAGCTTCCCTCTCCCTCAGTCTCTGCCATCATAAATCTGTCCAGGACATAAAAATAAATCCTTCATCTCCTCCAGACAGCTGACTGGGCTTAATTGGACTTTATATTTTCTTGCTTTTAAGAACCTTTCCACGCTATGAAAGTGAGCGTCCTGACAACTGAATTTACAGCAGCTCATATACCTCCTGTGCTGCCAGCCCACTCTCAGATGACAGCTGGGTTTTTACACAGAGATCTGGACAGGAGCAGCTCTACCAGTCTCAGAGCTGCTGGGTCTGCTCCTACATCCACTCTGAACGCAGGTTCCACCCAACAGCTGCCGAGCCGTCGCGCCGCGGCGTTGGAGGCCAGCTTTTCCATTAGCGCTGGAAGCTAGCGAGGCGTAGCCGGCGGCTACGGATGCTGTTGGCATCGCCATGTGTCCACTCGCTGTTTCCCCACATGCACAGAGGAACACAGGAAATGCAACAGGGAGTAATGTGGAACAGATTTGACTACTCTGCAGCCAGCAGCTTTACTCCTGCCAGCCACCGCGGCCGAGCAACACACCGTCCAGGATACCATTTCATCAACAGGGAAGGCGGGAGGGTGGGGGGTTGTAGGAGGGGTCCAGCTGGATGCTTCTGGAGCCAGAAATTCTGCAGGAGTTTACAGCTTGGAGAGACGCTGCTGCTGCTGCAGACTGAGCTGGACAAGAAACATGCGGGAAAACACTGGAAAATCTGCTAAGTGCTGCTACTGAGACTGATTGGCACGTCTGACGGGACGACGTGAGACAAATGTGATCGTTTAGGATAATCTGATGAGATGGGATGAGAAAAAGAAGGTTTAAGAAATGCCAGATAAAGTTATTTTACCCACGCCTCATGTTAGTCCATCCCCTCTGTCATCGCTTTCCTTGCATCTGTTAAGGTGTTGTCGACATTTCTACATAAAAATGATTCAAACCATCAACAGATTTTCCTGAAAGAAGAAATGAAACAGAAATATTATACGAGAGTGTCCAGAAAATTAAAAAGAAAAAATTCCTCCACGTTGCTGTAGACGACTGTTCACCAGTTACCGGACATGTTTGGCTGCTCACAGCTCTCTGATATGTAATATTGGCTCATTTTCCTGAATAAACAGATAGACACATATAACATTTCTGTTTCATGTGTCAGGTTGGGCTCTCTTTGTCGTTCCACATTGTTTTCCAACACGTTGCTGAGCAGAAACACAGAGCGCTAACAGTTAACAGAGAACACGCTGTGAAGGCAGTGATACGACAGTACTGCAGGTTCATTGGGTCAGTTTCACCGTGTAAAATGTAAATGAAACACTTCTATATTTTCACATCTGTCTAATAACATCCACACAGTATGTTTCCTTAGCGTCTCCAATGCAGACCTGCCAAAGATAGCACTCATGCTCAGTCCTCACTAAATGTCCTTAAACACTCTGGGGACACTTCTTTTTGTCTTCTGAAACAACCCTGCCTTTTTAAAGGAAGTATTTTCACTTTTAAAAACATCCTTACTGTCCACAAACAGCCTCTATTTCCTAAAAACGATCCTCTTCCAGGAGTCCATGTCAAATATCTTTGTTTTCCAAACACAAATGACTCAAAGAGATCCTCACAGACCCAGAATAAAGGAGTTCAAACTGAAATTCAAACCTTCACACAGCAAAGAAAATTCTCCTCTTCATCTTATTTCACTGTGAATAATGTGGAAGAAGATATTTTTATTTACCCTGAATATTTCTACTACTGCTTGAACAAAAGCAGCCATTAGCTGGAGCATGTGGACACATGAAGCATGTTTGTTTTCATCCCAGTCAGTCCTGAATGTTAAACTCTAGACGCTGCAGGATCCCGGTGAAGAACAGTCCTGGTGGGTGGCAGATCAATGGTGACAGCAGCAGGGAGGGAGGCCGGCCAGTCGGCCAATCGGCTGCCTGGTCTGCAGGGCTGCTCTTTGCACCTTTGAGCGTGGTGGCTCGGCCTCCGACAGCCGCCTCCATCACCGCCGATGTGAAAGAGCACGGCGCCGTGCTGGAGGCGTGCTCGTGGCTCTGATGCTTTGATTACCTGGAGGCCTGCAGCTGCCGCTCTGTCCAATTAGTGTTATGGATGAGCTTTGTCTCATCAGCGTGGCCGCCCCTCCCCTCCCCGTCCCCCTTATTGGCCCCTGAGCGAGCGCCCTGACCTGGTGGAACTTATCTGGGATGTCAGCCAGGGAAGGTGAACCCTGGCTGCTGTGTGACTCCTCAGACGTGTTTCAGCAGAAACATCTGTCAGCAGAGACAGAGCACATTAACGTCCATTCATCCATCTGGTCTGAGTCTTTATTTCTAGAGAAGATGATTAGAATAGAAGAACATCTAATCAGACTAATAGAACAGAACGTCAGTGATGTGAGAGGAGAATTAAATCTATTCACTGTTAGAAGTTCAGATATTTCACATTAATCTACTCCAATTAATCTTCTCAACATCTCTCTATATAGACACAAATCACACCAGTTTGGATATCACCTAGGTTACCAAGGTCCATGTCAGGTGTTGAGGAACCAGGGCGACCTGAGGACAACCTGATGATATGAACTGATGCAACGTTACTATAAAAGCAACGCTAGTGAGCAGGTTGATGTGCAGAGGATGTGACATGTGGCAACTTTAAAACCAACAGCTGGAAAAAACAACATCACAGTCAGAGATTAACCAGGTGCAACACAAATGAAGTTTCTTCAGGGACTCCAGCTCTGTCACTAACTCTGAGTCCTCCTTCTGGATCAGCTTGTCCAGCCGTGAGGTGTCCTCCTTCTTCTCAGCACTCCACAGCGTAGAAGAGGACACTGGTAAGACATGTCCAGCAGCTTCCTGCTGATATTAAACCACCTTAGTCTCCTGAGGACATAGAGACTGAGTCTATGTTAGCCCAGCAGTCCAGTCTGTGATCCAGATGTAGACCCAGGTCCTTCTAAGTCTGAACCACCTCTACACCCTCCCTGTTGATGGTTCCAGGCTGCAGGTGGAGCCTCATTAGCATCTACCAAACACCAAGGCCTTCATAGGTCAACACAAGGACAGCTGACCTGAGTCTGTAGGTTATAAATAAGCTGGACACCTGGAACCTCTGAGGTCGATCACCAAGTGAATGATCACCTGAAAGTCTAGTAGAAACATAGAAGTTTTAGATTTTCTAGGTAGAAGCTGAAGAGGAAGGAGCAGCCACAGTGAGCTGTTAGATGAATAGCTGCAGCATGAAAACAGGTGACAGCAGAATCCTTTGACCTGTATAAGTAAACCGACATCCTCCTGGTTTACGTCGCCTTCCAGCAGAGCTGAGGTGAGATGATGAGGACAGGTGAGTAAATCAGGTCAGTTTTTGTCCTCACAGGTAAAAAAGAACATAACAGGTGAAACCACAGGTTTGATGGAAGCAGAAACACGAACCTGCTGCAGTTCAGCATCAGTATGCAGCCGTAGATTTCCATGCACCGCTCATCAGCTGCATCTCCCCCAGGATCAAAGCTCCTGAGCGCATTAAAGAGCCCCCCCTGCCTCCCCTCCCTCCATGCAGCGTTTCTACTCGTCAAACAGGAGAAGAGAAGTAAGAAAAATAAGCTGTGTATGGAGACGTATGAGGCAGACAGCCAGCCGGTGTCACCAACATTAGCCCAGACGCTGTATGACAACCAGTGGGTGACAGGTCCTGCAGCACTTCTTCCTTCTATCTGCAGAAAATAATCCCCGGTCCGATCCACCCGTCATACAAATCACCCCCCGCCCCCCTCCATGTTTTATTTATGAGTGTTTCTCTGGGCTTCTGACACTCATAAATGGGGAGGTATTGTGGGAGTCCAGCGTTTGGTTCAGAGAGGAGGTCAGCGACAGTGAAGCAGGAAGATAATAAACAGGTTCAGAAGGAGAAAGAGGATTTATGTGGAAACGCTTCTGTTTTTCTGGCTTTCTGTTTTTCTGTCGCCCTGACAGGTGTGACAAAAAGGAAAGAGTCCTCGGCAGGAATGTGCGAAGGAAGCAGCATCTCAGCGGTGAGCAGTGTGAACACAGAGGACCAGAGTGAGTCCAGAAAGGCCACGAAACAAAGTCAGACATTCAGCTGAGAACAGAAAACAGCCTCGACTGTTTACAGGAACCAAGTGGGATTTATGTTCATGAGAATGTAGAAAGAAAGAGGAAGATAAAAGTTTTAGTTCATGTTTGTTTGTGTTCAGATTCAGATCTGGTCTCTAGAGTCCAGGTGTGAACACTGATCCTTCCTTCCTTCATAAATAAATCAGATGTTCTCATGTGAGAGTGTTTCCATCTGGTTCCTAAATGTGGATCATGTCTCCAAGTCACCAAGCAGCTGTTGATGGTTCTGATCCAGTGGTAGGTAGAGATCCATTAATATTCTACTGACCACATGATGGCAATGCTGCTCATTTACAGACACACACACTGAGATCACATCTACAGAGCTGGCTGGGGACGCATGTGGAGACACATTTACATTAAGACCAGGTGAATGGACAGGTGAGACCAGGTGAGAGCAGGTGAGACCAGGTGAGAGCAGGTGAGAGCAGGTGAGAGCAGGTGAGAGCAGGTGAGAGCAGGTGGATGGACAGGTGAGGACAGGCGAGACCAGGTGAGACCAGGTGGATGGACAGGTGAGACCAGGTAAGAGCAGGTGGGACCAGGTGAGAACAGGTGAGAGCAGGTGAGACCAGGTGAGAGCAGGTGGATGGACAGGTGAGGACAGGCGAGACCAGGTGAGACCAGGTGGATGGACAGGTGAGACCAGGTAAGAGCAGGTGGGACCAGGTGAGAACAGGTGAGAGCAGGTGAGAGCAGGTGGGACCAGGTGAGACCAGGTGAGACCAGGTGAGAGCAGGTGGATGGACAGGTGAGACCAGGTGAGAGCAGGTGGATGGACAGGTGAGAGCAGGTCAGACCAGGTGAGACCAGGTGAGAGCAGGTGGATGGACAGGTGAGAGCAGGTCAGACCAGGTGAGACCAGGTGGATGGACAGGTGAGAGCAGGTGGGACCAGGTGAGACCAGGTGAGAGCAGGTGAGACCAGGTGAGAGCAGGTGGATGGACAGGTGAGACCAGGTGAGAGCAGGTGGATGGACAGGTGAGAGCAGGTGGGACCAGGTGAGAGCAGGTGGATGAACAGGTGAGACCAGGTCAGACCAGGTGAGACCAGGTGGATGGACAGGTGAGACCAGGTGGGACCAGGTGGATGGACAGTTGAGACCAGGTGAGACCAGGTGAGACCAGCTGAGACCAGGTGGATGGACAGGTGAGACCAGGTGGGACCAGGTGAGACCAGGTGGGACCAGGTGAGACCAGGTGAGAGCAGGTGTGGTCCTGTTCCTCCCAGTGTTCTGGATCCTAACGATCCTGCGTCTGCCTCTGTGAGCGTGTTCCTTTAAATAACATATGGACGTGCTTGCAGCCGTCACAGGAGCTAACTCTGCTGGGGTATCCCAGACAGACAATATGAATAATTTGAAGCCTCCGTGGTGAATAAGTGTCCTCGCAGCAGAATACCGTTGTAGGATAAAGTGTAATTATAGGAACTGCCAAGGTGTGTCTGAGGCATATGTCTGCGTCTCTCGCTGGGTTTCAGGGAAGAAGGACGCCCGTCTTTGTTCTGGGATTTGTGACAACAATATGTGATTACGGCTGTTTTATTTATGACTCGCCTGTTTTCCTCTTATTTTCCAGCTTCCTTGTTTCTCTGCCCCGTCGAGGGTTTCGGCTGCTGCCAGAGGCTCCGTCCCGGTCATTCATCATTCATCGGCGCCAGTCAATAAATTATAGGAGTGAATGATTCATTCAGGCACTAAGTGCAAGCAAATACTGTGTAAGCTGCTGTCCGTGTTCATGTTCAGAAGAGGAGCTTCCTCTTTAATTAATAAACCTGTTTCTCAGTGAAAACCCTGAGGAGGAGTCCAGATACTCCTGCTGCACTGTAACAAAACACATCCACATCCTACAGTGGAATCAAGAGGAGGATTAGTTTGTGCTTTAAAGTTTTTTCTGTGTCACGTCTGTGCACTTTTTATTTCTTTCAGATGTTACTGATGAAGAGGATTATTTTCACTACGTCACAGAGCAGCTTTGACTGAATCCTCCTTCAGGACGTGTTTCTTGTTTATCTGCTGTCGCTCATAGATCTGCATGGTGACATAACAGAGCTCATGTTCTGACATCAGTGTTATTCTAATCAGCTCCTGGCGTGTGCTCTCCGTCTTATAAGACCAATCAGCTCCTCTGCAGCCTCTGATGAGCTGCTGGACGAGGCCTCGTGTTTCCTGCAGACTAAACCATTAGCATCCGTTAAGTTCACCACCGTCTCCTCTAAACTCACTTTTCTACGTCTTTAGCTGAAATCTGATCAACCTGCAGACACTCACTCAGTATTGAATCAACAACAATAACCAGACTGTGTTTTTAAAGAAATGAACCAAACTGACATGTTAATAGTTCATTTGTTTCTTCCAGGCTGGATCAGTGTAATTCATTACTATCAGAGTGTACAGTTTAAAATCCTCCTACAGTATAACTAGACGTTTATGACTACGTTTGGTTTCACCTTTATATTTCATCCTCACATGTGACTTTACAGTTATTTTTTTCATTTTAAAACCACAAACATGTTTAACGAACCACTTTTACAAATTCCAATGTAAATCTAAACAGTTCATTTAAAGAATTTACGTAAAAAATTATCAAAGAACAAAGTTATTTACAACTATTAAAATGCAGGAAATGCATCAGGCAGTTTTTTGTACAACTATTGGTTGATGTGATGCATTTTTCCACCAATAGGAAAGAGGGTGTTGTGTTTTTATTTTATTATTATTATTTTATTTTATTACTGTTGAGCAAACGCATGCTAGCGTTTCTCTTTTCACTGTTTCTTCTTACACCAAACATGACGGTAATATTCAGGTAAAATCATGATTTAATTATTTATGATGAGTCTAGTTTTACTTGGTTTATCAACACAATTTAAAAACTGGTTTATGGTTCAAAGTTAGCCCTTTTCTACACAAGTTGAAACAGAGACTCAGTGAGCCTGCGTCTTGCTGCTACGTCGTCTTAAACTCT
Source organism: Planiliza haematocheilus (assembly GCA_005024645.1). Lineage (NCBI taxonomy): Eukaryota > Metazoa > Chordata > Actinopteri > Mugiliformes > Mugilidae > Planiliza > Planiliza haematocheilus. The sequence continues at coordinate 633,070 of SRSE01000146.1, read as the reverse complement.
GTTTATGTCTTAATGCTGCTTTAACAATATTTTAGCACAGTGCTGAAGGTCTGCATCAGTTATTGTCAGAGGTTAGGGTTGTCTTTGTGTTTTCCTTGATAATTAATAATTATCTGTCTAAATGTACCGAGAGTATTTAAACAGAGACGTTGCTGCTGTCAGTGTTTCATCATAAAATAAAACAGAAGAAGCAGATATTTATTTTTACCTGCAAACTGTCCTGAGCTCCTGTCCTGTAGTCGTCTAACATGTGATTATGACGTATTTCTTAGATGTTGTTTGTGTCGTGCTGCTTTATTCAGATGTCCAAGCTCCAGAGAAGCCGGGGCAGCGAGATTCATTTCACGGTTTATCTCTTTTCCTTCATTTCTAACAGAATCAACGTCCGTTAACAGAATCTATACGCTTCCCACCTCCATACAGCTCCACACATTAACAGTAACAGGATCAGAGAGGACAATATCCAGACATAAATGAAACAAATGACTATCTGGTGGCTTTCTGTATCTTTCTACTCTCCACCATCCAGCTGATTTATAGTTTCCTTCTGCTAAATGACGAGCAGCAGCAGCAGCAGCAGCAGCAGGGATAATATCCGCCTGTCTGCTGGAGAATTCATGCCTCCAAGCCTCAGATTACAATTTGTTTCTTCCTATTTATGTAGATGTAGAAATATAGAGTTTGTAAACTACAGTTTATCAGATTATTTGTGTTACATGTGCAGTATAGTGGCTCTGCAGATAATATAGTTAAACCTTCAATAAACTGACTCTGTTCTTCAAACTTTGGTTCTCAGCTGCAGCCTGGAAAGATTTTAAATTATTAATGATTATATGTCACTGATTGAGGTTTGTTTCAGTGATTTAAACGAGGCCACACACTCGTGAAATGAAAATAACCTGCACCTTAATGTTAGTTAAAACCAACTGATTTGGGTTCAACTTTATTTTTAAATCTTGATTTTTAAGGTGTATTCAAATGCAAAACACATCAGGAGTGAACAATGAAAGGATTTTAAAGATGACTAAAGAATCAAATCCAAAGATCAAAAGCAAAATAAGACCTAACAGAGGTAACATAACAGGGCAGACTGCAGACCACACAACGGAGAGGAGAGGCAGAGCTACGTATTTATACACCTGGACAATAAATAGTCTCCACCTGGATTTACCTAATCAACCAGGTATCCACCTCCTATTGGATAATTAGTGCATGAGTGATTATCTTTGATTATTTAGTGAGTAGCTTCTCATTTCTTCAACAACCATGTCTAAAGACACCTGATCCTGTGGTGGTCTGTTTGAGAAGGGTCAAATCATTGGCATCAAGCAGAGAAAACATCTAAGGAGATTGAAGAAACTACTAAAACTGGGTTAAGAACTGTCCAAGGCATTATTAGAAACTGGAAGGAGAGTGGAGAAGCATCGTCTTTGAGGAAGAACATCCTGACTGAGTGTCATTAAACATTTATTTTTTTTGGTCAGGGCGTGCATACACCTGGGTAGATGAGTTAATAAGACACAGGTGAGACTAATGAGGGCGGGGCCACAAGGAGGAGGGGGAAAAACACAAGACTAGAAACATAAAGAAAGAACTTTATGAATAAAAACAGGATGATTGTATGACTATGTCCGTTAGGTGTCCATGTGTGGGTGAATTCTGGGTAAAGGACGTCTTATTTAGGGTCCCTCTCTCACTGCTGTTGCTTATTGACGGCGCCTTTCTAGATCTGTCCCAGAAACAGAGATGTATATACGGGCTGGTCTCACTGCATCCTAAATGAATGGAGGGGTCTAAATGAGTCTAAATCAGTCTTGTAGAAGTGAAGAAGCTGCTTGGATGAAATTCAGCGAGCCCAGCTGACGTATAGTTTCACGTGTTTATCAGGAAGAAAGCTACGTTTCAGAAAGTAGTGAGAAGAGAAGAGTGAGACGTTTCCTTTCAGTACGTTTTACCTGCTGGAACAGGTCACACGTGACTGACTTCTCACTCTTACCTCACACACAGACACAACTCAACAATGAAACTAAACCTTCCACAAGTTTAGAGAGCACACAGAAAACCAGCAGCTCTTCAAATAAATGATTTCTTTCATGCACAGATAGAACGTTAATCTAGACCCAAGTCATTCAGGGAACATCTCCAGACTCTTTATCTAAGAGTCTTTACGACGTGTTTGCTGGATTCGTTTCCTAAGCTGCAGCTTTAAGTTACATCTGTACCTTCATGAAATGCCCCCACACCTCCAGCTCAGACCATCCTGTTTGTTTCCTACACGCTGTGATTCAACATTTAAAAAGCCCGACGTGTGAACAGAGAGGGACGTTTCGTTGTCAGCCACCGAGCAGCGATGTTCTCTGGTCCTGAACCTCTCGCTGAGAAGCTGATGTCTAAAATAAACCCTCCTCACTAAGAACACTAAGAGCTCAAGGGTTTGGAGGGTCGGAGGGTGTTGTGTTGTGTTTCAGTATGTGATGCTAACTGTGGTTTGTGAAGTACACTGAACAGCAACAGCAGGTAAAACAGAAGCAGAGCTGCTCACAGACCAGTAAAGAAGCCTCTGCAGACACGTTTAGAGGTTTGACAGCGTCGTCAGCTTTTAACCATTAAAATGCTAAACGTTGTAAAGTCCTGGTTAATGTGCAGCCGTGCTTCCTCCTCTGCTTCCTCCAGTTCAGATCCCTCCTTCCTCCACGTCTTCACTTTTAATTGTGCAGGAAAAGGAAGATTGGTTTTCATCTGTCACGGCCTGCAGAACTCTCTCTGAGGCGCCGCTCGGCGACAAGTGGCGACTTTTTCTGGTTCAGCGTTTGTGGAATAAAAGCAACGGGAAGACAGGCAGGCGCTCGGCACCGGAGGCCATAATTATCCTGTTTGTTTCAAGGCCGACGTTTTCTGTTTTATTCAAATCTCTGCAGGGCCGCCGAGGCTCGGGGAGCGGCTCATTTTACTGTCATGTCAGGTCTGTCAGAGCCAAGACGCTGCTGCTGTGCGTTAAAAAAAATAATAATAAAAAACTCCTCAGTCTTTGTGTTTCCTCACTAAATGAAGTGCAGGAGTTTTAACATGTCACCAAACGAGATGCAGCGTCCTGACTGTGACTCAGATTAACGTCCCTCCACCGTGTGACAGGATTACACCTGACAGTTAAATGGTGATGTCAGTCAGACAGACAGACGGCAGGATCTCTGTTGTCATTGGTTGCTCTGGTGTTTCATCAGGGATCATTGTCTCAGTATAAAACACAGACACAAACATATGGACGTGTGAGTTTGTTGGATTTTAGAATCAGGCTGCAGGATCTTCCTCCCATTTCTCTGTAAAACCATTTTATGCTGTCAGTTCGTGAGGAATGGATCATTATGTCAAAAATCTGAATAATAAAAAAACAGCTGAATGGAAGCAGCTCAATCAGGAGTGACTGGTCCAATCAGGTGTAGAGGTTCTGGGGCGAAGCGCTGGAATAAATCCACTGGTGAGGAAGAAAAACAAGGCACCGCACATCAGCCTGTTCCCTGCACTGCTTTAATAAACCAAACTCTCTCTCACCCTGCAGAGTGTGAACCTCCTTCTCGCCTCCAGGAGAACATCATCCGTCCCAGATCACAGATAGATTATTTAAACATTTATGCTTCTTTTCCATTCTTATTCTCCATCTCTGTTATAGACTGGAGCTCTGTCCAGACTCCGCCCCTCACACAGTGACAGAGGGGATAGATAAATTCATTCATTCATTCATTCATTCATCTTCTGTAACATCTTGTCCTGTGAAGCGTCGTGGGGTCTGCTGGAGCAGCATGTCTTTGGACGGTGGGAGGAAGCTGGAGAACCTGGAGAAAACCCACACAGACACAGGGAGAACATGCAGACTACACACCAGGAACCAGTAGAACCATGGATTAGAACCCAGAACCTTCTGACTGTGAGGCGTCAGTGCTGGACAGATACATTCTTAGAAAGCATCTTGAAGAGTTTTCTTAGCGTTCGGCTGCTTGGAGCAACTCTTTGCCCTCAGAACCTTTAGGAACACGACGCCTGGATGGTGGCTGCAGTTGCCGTGGTAACTGGCGAGGACTTGATCCGTTAAATTTCTCAAAAAGCGTCAGAAGTTCCTGAACGGAATCGGTTTGTGTTACCGAAGCACCTGCTGCTGGAAACGAGTTTATAAATACTTTGCTCATGGATGAAATAGCCGAGGGTTTGAAATAACTTTCCTCTGCCGCTCACATGATTATTTCATGTAATGACTTTTCTTTGGAGACGATTTTCCGCAGAGCTCTCGCTCGATGACTTCCTGCTTCTTCTTCTTCTTCTTCTTCCTCGCTCAGCGCTCCCCGTTCGCTGGCAGGGCCGTGGTGAGACGATGATGACTCTGTTTCTGTCTCCGTCATTTCTGCGTCTTTAATGCTCCAAAACACACCCAGCATGGAAAGCAATACAGGGAAGGAAAGGAGTGTGGATGGCGGCACTGCTGTGTGCTGAGAGTGAGCAGAAAACATGGACCTAAAAATAAATGGATGCTGGATGTGGGACTGTTCGGTTTGATTTTTCATTCAGACAGAAAAGTCCTGACTTAAGGTTTTACCAGCTGTTCACTCTCAGATATAGATTTATACTCGCTGCATCTCTATGTTCCCAAAAGTATGTGGACACCTGAGCCACGTGGAAATCATTATGAGGCATGATTCATCTGATGCAGGGTAAAGTGTCCTAACCCTAACTCTTTCTGGTGAAGTTGGACTAAAATGCAAGACACAGAAATGAGACAGGAAACAAAATGCATTTAATTAAACTTAAAGTGCTTAAGACACGACACATAAATAGAAAAGATGCTGGTAAAGGCAATAAGACAACGAGACAGAGAACAAAGACAATGACAGGGCTACGTGTATATCGAGACACAGGTGAGACTAATGAGGGCGGAGCCACAAGGAGAAACCAATCAACCAATCAGAAGATGGAAAAACTCAGGAATTAAAACGAGAATAGAAACACAGAGGAAGAACTTTACAAAATAAAAAAGGAAACAGGGTCAGAGAGAATACTCAAAGCTAAGAACTAATGAGACAGTCCTCTAATCAGTTAACTGTTCGGCCCGTACATAACACCTTTTACAACAGGACGTTTAATTTAACTCCACTCCTATTTTCCAAAACATTTTGTGTGATGCTTTAATCCATATTTGTTGCTTTAGATAGAATGGAATAGACTCTGCTCTTTGTTCAGGTATGAGAGAGCACAGGTACATAGGAACTGATTGGAGCTGACGCTTTTATAAGAAAAACCAAAAAGAAACAAGAAAAACAAAGGTAAACGTTTTAAGAAGAAGCAGAATAAAGACCAAGGAGGAGAAATACATTTTAAATACACACACTGTTACTTCTGAAACACACACACTTTGTAAAAACTCGACAAAGATGAGACGAGACGTGGTCAAACTCAGACGTGTCGACGGCCAGACCAAAAAACAAAAATACAGGTTAGATATAAAATAGAATAAAATAGAAGGATTGCTCTTGAAAAACAAACGTTGCGAGTGTTAGCAGAGTCTTTGAAGCTGGAGGAAGTGG